>JASPKZ010007389.1:0-352500 GCA_030220185.1 Diploptera punctata
AATTACGTAATTTTTGAGAAAAACTCCAAGGTATAGCCTTGGAAAAAAATACTCAATTTTCAAAATTGTGATGTTCTTTTAACCCGGATTTTTGCATGATAAACTCCAGGTTATAGCCTTGATAAAAATTAATGGATTTTCAAAATTTTTGATTTTACCGGATTTTTTGCATATTAAATCTCTGACTAGCCCCTTAGATTGTATTGTTTGCAGGGTTCGATATTTTTGAAATTATGTAATTTTTTTAGAAAAAATCCAAGGTTATAGCGTGGAGAAGAAAATTAATAGATTTTCAAAAATTGTGATTTTAACCGGATTTTTTTGCATTATAAATTTCTGACTAGCCCTCTACATTATATTTTTGCAGTTTTCGTATATTTTTGAAATTAATGTAATTTGTTGAGACAAAAAATCCCACGGCTTTAAGCCTAGGAAAAAAAATTACTCGATTTTCAAAATTGTGATTTTTAACCGGATTTTTTTGCATGATAAATCTCTGACTAGCCCTCTAGATTGTATTTTTGCAGTTTTCGATATTTTTGAAATTATGTAATTTTTGAGAAAAAAAATCCAAGGTTATAGCCTGGGAAAAAAAAAAATTACTCAATTTTCAAAAAGTGTGATTTTAACCGGATTTTTTGCTTTTTATAAAATCTCTGACTAGGACCTCTAGATTGTTATTTGGCAGTTTTCGATATCTTTTGAAATTATGTAATTTTTGAGAAAAAATCCAAGATAGCCTTGGAAAAAAATTTACTCGATTTCAAAAATTGTGATTTTAACCGGATTTTTTGCATGATAAATCTCTGACTAGCACTCTAGATTGTATTTGTGCTGTTTTCGATATATTTGTTGAAAATTATTGTAATTTTTGAGAAAAAATCAAAGGAAAGCCTTGGGAAAAACAAAAATAAATCGATTTTCAAAATTTGGATTTTAACCGGATTTTTTTGCATTATAAATCTCTGACTAGCCCTCCAGATTGTATTTTGCAGTTTTCGCTATTTTTGAAGTTATGTCATCATATGGAAAAAAATCCATATTGGAAAAAAATAACTCGATTTTCAAAATTTTGATTGTTTAACCGGATTTGTGCATTTATAAATCTGTGACTAGCCCTCTAGATTGTATTTTTGCAGTTTTCGATATTTTTGAAATTATGTAATTTTTGAGAAAAAATCCAAGGTTATAGCCTTGGAAAAACATAACTCGATTTTCAAAATTTTGATTTTAACCGGATTTTTTGCATTATAGATCTCTGACTAGCCCTCTAGATTGTATTTTACAGTTTTTGATTATTTAAAATTATGTCATATTGGGAAAATAGCCTTGGAAAAAAATAACTCGATTTTCAAAATTTTGATTTCAACCGGATTTTTTGCATTATAAATCTCTGACTTGCCCTCTAGATTGTATTTTTGCAGTTTTCGATATTTTTGAAATTATGTAATTTTTTAGAAATTTTTTAGAAAAAATCCTCGGAAAAAAATAACTCGATTTTCAAAATGTTGATTTTAACCGGATTTTTTGCATTATAAATCTCTGACTAGCCCTCTAGATTGTATTTTTGCAGTTTTCGATATTTTTGAAATAATGTAATTTTTGAGAAAAAATCCAAGGTTATAGCCTTGGAAAAAAATAACTCGATTTTCAAAATTTTGATTCTAACCGGATTTTTTGCATTATAAATCTCTGACTAGCCGACTAGATTGTATTTTTGCAGTTTTCGATATTTTTGAAATTATGTAATTTTTGAGAAAAAATCCAAGGTTATAGCCTTGGAAAAAAATAACTCGATTTTCAAAATTTAGATTTTAACCGGATTTTTTGCATTATAAATCTCTGACTAGCCCTCTAGATTGTATTTTTGCAGTTTTCGATATTTTTGAAATTATGTAATTTTTGAGAAAATATCCAAGGTTATAGCCTTGGAAAAAATTACTCAATTTTCAAAATTGTGATTTTAACCGAATTTTTTGCATTATAAATCTCTGACTAGCTCTCTAGATTGTATTTTTGCAGTTTTCGATATTTTTGAAATTATGTAATTTTTGAGAAAAAATCCAAGGTTATAGCCTTGGAAAAAAATTACTCGATTTTCAAAATTTTGATTTTAACTGGATTTTTTGCATTATAAATCTCTGACTAGGCCTCTAGATTGTATTTTTGCAGTTTTCGATATTTTTGAAATTATGTAATTTTTGAGAAAAAATCCAAGGTTATAGCCTTGGAAAAAAATTACTCGATTTTCAAAATTGTGATTTTAACCGGATTTTTTGCATTATAAATTTCTGACTAGCCCTCTACATTATATTTTTGCAGTTTTCGATATTTTTGAAATTATGTAATTTTTGAGAAAAAATCCAAGGTTATAGCCTAGGAAAAAAATTACTCGATTTTCAAAATTGTGATTTTAACCGGATTTTTTGCATTATAAATCTCTGACTAGCCCTCTAGATTGTATTTTTGCAGTTTTCGATATTTTTGAAATTATGTAATTTTTGAAATTATGTAATTTTTGAGAAAAAATCCAAGGTTATAGCCTTGGAAAAAAATTACTCAATTTTCAAAATTGTGATTTTAACCGGATTTTTTGCATTATAAATCTCTGACTAGCCCTCTAGATTGTATTTTTCCAGTTTTCGATATTTTTGAAATTATGTAATTTTTGAGAAAATATCCAAGGTTATAGCCTTGGAAAAAAATTACTCAATTTTCAAAATTGTGATTTTAACCGGATTTTTTGCATTATAAATCTCTGACTAGCCCTCTAGATTGTATTTTTGCAGTTTTCGATATTTTTGAAATTATGTAATTTTTGAGAAAAAATCCAAGGTTATAGCCTTGGAAAAAAATTACTCGATTATCAAAATTGTGATTTTAACCGGATTTTTTGCATTATAAATCTCTGACTAGCCCTCTAGATTGTATTTTTGGAGTTTTCGATATTTTTGAAATTATGTAATTTTTGAGAAAAAATCCAAGGTTATAGCCTTGGAAAAAATTACTCGATTTTCAAAATTGTGATTTTAACCGGATTTTTTGCATTATAAATCTCTGACTAGCCCTCTAGATTGTATTTTTGCAGTTTTCGATATTTTTGAAATTATGTAATTTTTGAGAAAAAATCCAAGGAAAAAAATTACTCAATTTTCAAAATTGTGATTTTAACCGGATTTTTTGCATTATAAATCTCTGACTAGCCCTCTAGATTGTATTTTTGCAGTTTTCGATATTTTTGAAATTATGTAATTTTTGAGAAAAAATCCAAGATTATAGCCTTGGAAAAAAATTACTCGATTTTCAAAATTGTGATTTTAACCGGATTTTTTGCATTATAAATCTGTGACTAGCCCTCTAGATTGTATTTTTGCAGTTTTCGATATTTTTGAAATTATGTAATTTTTGAGAAAAAATCCAAGTTTTCGATATTTTTGAAATTATGTAATTTTTGAGAAAAAATCCAAGGTTATAGCCTTGGAAAAAATTACTCAATTTTCAACATTGTGATTTTAACCGGATTTTTTGCATTATAAATCTCTGACTAGCCCTTTAGATTTTGAAATTATGTAATTTTTGAGAAAAAATCCAAGGTTATAGGCTTGGAAAAACATAACTCGATTTTCAAAATTTTGATTTTAACCGCATTTTTTGCATTTTAAATCTCTGACTAGCCCTCTAGATTGTATTTTTGTAGTTTTCGATATTTTTGAAATTATGTAATTTTTGAGAAAAAATCCAAGGTTATAGCCTTGGAAAAAAGTAACTCGATTTTCAAAATTTTGATTCTAACCGGATTTTTTGCATTATAAATCTCTGACTAGCCCTCTAGATTGTATTTTTGCAGTTTTCGATATTTTTGAAAATATGTAATTTTTGAGAAAAAATCCAAGGCTTGGAAAAAAATTACTCGATTTTCAAAATTGTGATTTTAACCGGATTTTTTGCATTATAAATCTCTGACTAGCCCTCTAGATTGTATTTTTGCAGTTTTCGATATTTTTGAAATTATGTCATATTGGGAAAGAAATCCAAGGTTGGAAAAAAATAACTCGATTTTCAAAATTTTGATTTTAACCGGATTTTTTGCATTATAAATCTCTGACTAGCCGACTAGATTGTATTTTTTCAGGTTTCGATATTTTTGAAATTATGTAATTTTTGAGAAAAAATCCAAGGTTATAGGCTTGGAAAAACATAACTCGATTTTCAAAATTTTGATTTTAACCGCATTTTTTGCATTTTAAATCTCTGACTAGCCCTCTAGATTGTATTTTTGCAGTTTTCGATATTTTTGAAATTATGTCATATTGGGAAAGAAATCCAAGGTTGGAAAAAAATAACTCGATTTTCAAAATTTTGATTTTAACCGGATGTTTTGCATTATAAATCTCTGACTAGCCGACTAGATTGTATTTTTTCAGGTTTCGATATTTTTGAAATTATGTAATTTTTGAGATAAAATCCAAGCTTATAGCCCTGGAAAAAAATAACTCGATTTTCAAAATTTAGATTTTAACCGGATTTTTTGCATTATAAATCTCTGACTAGCCCTCTAGATTGTATTTTTGCAGTTTTCGATATTTTTGAAATTATGTAATTTTTGAGAAAATATCCAAGGTTATATAGCCTTGAAAAAAAAACTCGATTTTCAAAATTTTGATTTTAACCGGATATTTTGCATTATAAATCACTGACTAGCCCTCTAGATGGTATTTTTGCAGTTTTCGATATTTTTTGTAATTATGTAATTTTTGAGAAAAAATCCAAGGTTATAATAATTTTTATTGCAGCCAAATAGCCAGGATGAAAATAGAATACATTTTAAATTTACATATTTTGCATATTCACACATTGGTTTTGTTCTTTTTGTTCAGAGCTCAATGTGATATCGGTCACACGATTTTTCGCATAGCGTACATTGACAGTCTTTATTTGCTTCATGAAATTTTGTGTTGTTGCATATCAGGTGGTGGAATCCATGGACTGCCAACCTAGTGATGACGTGTCTCATTTCGAAATTTTCTTTTGTCCACGCACGGTCCACCATTTCCCCGGTGCTGTAGAATTCTGGATGTAAAATCCAGATCTATAGGAAGTCCGATGTTTCAGGGTCCCCTTACGAGGGTTACACTATAATGAAAAATGTGCTTTAGAGGACAAAAATGATCAATTGACATAGTTACGAAAATCCAAGGTTATAGCCTTGGAAAAAAATAACTCGATTTTCAAAACTTTGATTTTAACCGGATTTTTTGCATTATAAATCTCTAACTAGCCCTCTAGATTGTATTTTTGCAGTTTTCGATATTTTTGAAATTATGTCATATTGGGAAAAAAATCCATATTGGAAAAAAATAACTCGATTTTCAAAATTTTGATTTCAACCGGATTTTTTGCATTATAAATCTCTGACAAGCCCTCTAGATTGTATTTTTGTAGATTTCGATATTTTTGAAATTATGTAATTTTTTAGAAAAAATCCAAGGTAATAAATAGCCTTGGAAAAACATAACTCGATTTTCAAAATTTTTATTTTAACCGGATTTTTTGCATTATAAATCTCTGACTAGCCCTCTAGATTGTATTTTTGCAGGTTTCGATATTTTTGAAATTATGTAATTTTTTAGAAAAAATCCAAGGTTATAGCCTTGGAAAAAAATTACTGGATTTTCAAAATTTTGATTTTAACCGGATTTTTTGCATTATAAATCTCTGACTAGCCCTCTAGATTGTATTTTTGCAGTTTTCGATATTTTTGAAATTATGTAATTTTTGAGAAAATATCCTTGAAAAAAAAACTCGATTTTCAAAATTTTGATTTTAACCGGATTTTTTGCATTATAAATCTCTGACTAGCCCTCTAGATTGTATTTTTGCAGTTTTCGATATTTTTGAAATTATGTCATATTGGGAAAAAAAATCCATATTGGAAAAAAATAACTCGATTTTCAAAATTTTGATTTTAACCGGATTTTTTGCATTATAAATCTGTGACTAGCCCTCTAGATTGTATTTTTGCAGTTTTCGATATTTTTGAAATGATGTAATTTTTGAGAAAAAATCCAAGGAAAAACATAACTCGATTTTCAAAATTTTGATTTTAACCGGATTTTTTGCATTATAAATCTCTGACTAGCCCTCTAGATTGTATTTTTGCAGTTTTTGATATTTTTGAAATTATGTCATATTGGGAAAATAGCCTTGGAAAAACATAACTCGATTTTCAAAATTTTGATTTTAACCGGATTTTTTGCATTATAAATTTCTGACTAGCCCTCTAGATTGTATTTTTGCAGGTTTCGATATTTTTGAAATTATGTAATTTTTTAAAAAAAATTGCATTATAAATCTCTGACTAGCCCTCTAGATTGTATTTTTGCAGTTTTTGATATTTTTGAAATTATGTCATATTGGGAAAATAGCCTTGGAAAAAAATAACTCGATTTTCAAAATTTTGATTTTATCCGGATTTTTTGCAATATAAATCTCTGACTAGCCCTCTAGATTGTATTTTTGCAGTTTTCGATATTTTTTAAATTATGTAATTTTTTAGAAAAAATCCAAGGTTATAGCCTCGGAAAAAAATAACTCGATTTTCAAAATGTTGATTTTAACCGGATTTTTTGCATTATAAATCTCTGACTAGCCCTCTAGATTGTATTTTTGCAGTTTTCGATATTTTTGAAATTATGTAATTTTTGAGAAAAAATCCAAGGTTATAGCCTTGGAAAAAATAACTCGATTTTCAAAATTTTGATTCTAACCGGATTTTTTGCATTATAAATCTCTGACTAGCCCTCTAGATTGTATTTTTGCAGTTTTCGATATTTTTGAAATTATGTAATTTTTGAGAAAAAATCCAAGGTTATATTATAGCCTTGGAAAAACATAACTCGATTTTCAAAATTTTGATTTCAACCGCATTTTTTGCATTTTAAATCTCTGACTAGCCCTCTAGATTGTATTTTTGCAGTTTTCGATATTTTTGAAATTATGTCATATTGGGAAAGGAATCCAAGGTTGGAAAAAAATAACTCGATTTTCAAAATTTTGATTTTAACCGGATTTTTTGCATTATAAATCTCTGACTAGCCGACTAGATTGTATTTTTTCAGGTTTCGATATTTTTGAAATTATGTAATTTTTGAGAAAAAATCCAAGGTTATAGCCTTGGAAAAAAATAACTCGATTTTCAAAATTTAGATTTTAACCGGATTTTTTGCATTATAAATCTCTGACTAGCCCTCTAGATTGTATTTTTGCAGTTTTCGATATTTTTGAAATTATGTAATTTTTGAGAAAATATCCAAGGTTATATAGCCTTGAAAAAAAAACTCGATTTTCAAAATTTTGATTTTAACCGGATATTTTGCATTATAAATCACTGACTAGCCCTCTAGATGGTATTTTTGCAGTTTTCGATATTTTTGTAATTATGTAATTTTTGAGAAAAAATCCAAGGTTATAATAATTTTTATTGCAGCCAAATAGCCAGGATGAAAATAGAATAAATTTAAAATTATCATATTTTGCATATTCACACATTGGTTTTGTTCTTTTTGTTCAGAGCTCAATGTGATATCGGTCACACGATTTTTCGCATAGCGTACGTTGACAGTCTTTATTTGCTTCATGAAATTTTGTGTTGTTGCATATCAGGTGGTGGAATCCATGGACTGCCAACCTAGTGATGACGTGTCTCATTTCGAAATTTTCTTTTGTCCACGCACGGTCCACCATTTCCCCGGTGCTGTAGAATTCTGGATGTAAAATCCAGATCTATAGGAAGTCCGATATTTCAGGGTCCCCTTACGAGGGTTACACTATAATGAAAAATGTGCTTTAGAGGACAAAAATGATCAATTGACATAGTTACGAAAATCCAAGGAAAAAAATAACTCGATTTTCAAAACTTTGATTTTAACCGGATTTTTTGCATTATAAATCTCTAACTAGCCCTCTAGATTGTATTTTTGCAGTTTTCGATATTTTTGAAATTATGTCATATTGGGAAAAAAAATCCATATTGGAAAAAAATAACTCGATTTTCAAAATTTTGATTTTAACCGGATTTTTTGCATTATAAATCTCTGACTAGCCCTCTAGATTGTATTTTTGTAGATTTCGATATTTTTGAAATTATGTAATTTTTTAGAAAAAAATCCAAGGTAATAAATAGCCTTGGAAAAAAATAACTCGATTTTCAAAATTTTATTTTAACCGGATTTTTTGCATTATAAATCTCTGACTAGCCCTCTAGATTGTATTTTTGCAGGTTTCGATATTTTTGAAATTATGTAATTTTTTAGAAAAAATCCAAGGTTATAGCCTTGGAAAAAAATTA
The DNA here is from genome assembly GCA_030220185.1 of Diploptera punctata. Taxonomy (NCBI): domain Eukaryota; kingdom Metazoa; phylum Arthropoda; class Insecta; order Blattodea; family Blaberidae; genus Diploptera; species Diploptera punctata. The sequence continues at coordinate 8,348 of JASPKZ010007389.1, forward strand.
CTGGATTTTCAAAATTTTGATTTTAACCGGATTTTTTGCATTATAAATCTCTGACTAGCCCTCTAGATTGTATTTTTGCAGTTTTCGATATTTTTGAATTTATGTAATTTTTGAGAAAATATCCAAGGTTTATATAGCCTTGAAAAAAAAACTCGATTTTCAAAATTTTGATTTTAACCGGATTTTTTGCATTATAAATCTCTGACTAGCCCTCTAGATTGTATTTTTGCAGTTTTCGATATTTTTGAAATTATGTCATATTGGGAAAAAAATCCATATTGGAAAAAAATAACTCGATTTTCAAAATTTTGATTTCAACCGGATTTTTTGCATTATAAATCTCTGACAAGCCCTCTAGATTGTATTTTTGTTGATTTAGATATTTTTGAAATTATGTAATTTTTTAGAAAAAATCCAAGTTAATAGCCTTGGAAAAAAATAACTCGATTTTCAAAATTGTTATTTTAACCGGATTTTTTGCATTATAAATCTCTGACTAGCCCTCTAGATTGTATTTTTGCAGTTTTCGATATTTTTGAAATTATGTAATTTTTTAGAAAAAAATCCAAGGTTATAGCCTTGGAAAAAAATTACTGGATTTTCAAAATTTTGATTTCAACCGGATTTTTTGCATTATAAATCTCTGACTAGCCCTCTAGATTGTATTTTTGCAGTTTTCGATATTTTTGAAATTATGTAATTTTTGAGAAAATATCCAAGGTTATATAGCCTTGAAAAAAAAACTCGATTTTCAAAATTTTGATTTTAACCGGATATTTTGCATTATAAATCACTGACTAGCCCTCTAGATGGTATTTTTGCAGTTTTCGATATTTTTGTAATTATGTAATTTATGAGAAAAAATCCAAGGTTATAATAATTTTTATTGCAGCCAAATAGCCAGGATGAAAATAGAATACATTTTAAATTTACATATTTTGCATATTCACACATTGGTTTTGTTCTTTTTGTGCAGAGCTCAATGTGATATCGGTCACACGATTTTTCGCATAGCGTACATTGACAGTCTTTATTTGCTTCATGAAATTTTGTGTTGTTGCATATCAGGTGGTGGAATCCATGGACTGCCAACCTAGTGATGACGTGTCTCATTTCGAAATTTTCTTTTGTCCACGCACGGTCCACCATTTCCCCGGTGCTGTAGAATTCTGGATGTAAAATCCAGATCTAGAGGAAGTCCGATGTTTCAGGGTCCCCTTACGAGGGTTACACTATAATGAAAAATGTGCTTTAGAGGACAAAAATGATCAATTGACATAGTTACGAAAATCCAAGGTTATATATAGCCTTGGAAAAAAATAACTCGATTTTCAAAACTTTGATTTTAACCGGATTTTTTGCATTATAAATCTCTCACTAGCCCTCTAGATTGTATTTTTGCAGTTTTCGATATTTTTGAAATTATGTCATATTGGGAAAAAAATCCATAATGGAAAAAAATAACTCGATTTTCAAAATTTTGGTTTTAACCGGATTTTTTGCATTATAAATCTCTGACTAGCCCTCTAGATTGTATTTTTGCAGTTTTCGATATTTTTGAAATTATGTAATTTTTGAGAAAAAATCCAAGGTTAATATAGCCTTGGAAAAAAATAACTCGATTTTCAAAATTTTGATTTTAACCGGATTTTTTGCATTATAAATCTCTGACTAGCCCTCTAGATTGTATTTTTGCAGTTTTCGATATTTTTGAAATTATGTAATTTTTGAGAAAAAATCCAAGGTTACTCGATTTTCAAAATTTTGATTTTAACCGGATTTTTTGCATTATAAATCTCTGACTAGCCCTCTAGATTGTATTTTTGCAGGTTTCGATATTTTTGAAATTATGTAATTTTTTAGAAAAAATCCAAAAAAATAACTCGATTTTCAAAATTTTGATTCTAACCGGATTTTTTGTATTATAAATCTCTGACTAGCCCTCTAGATTGTATTTTTGCAGTTTTCGATATTTTTGAAATTATGTAATTTTTGAGAAAAAGTCCAAGGTTTATAGCCTTGGAAAAAAATAACTCGATTTTCAAAATTTTTATTTTAACCGGATTTTTTGCATTATAAATCTCTGACTAGCCCTCTTTTGAGAAAAAATCCATACCTCGAGTTTCAAAATTTTGAAATTAACCGGATTTTTTGCATTATAAATCTCTGACTAGCCCTCTAAGTTGTATTTTTGCAGGTTTCGATATTTTTGAAATTATGTAATTTTTTAGAAAAAATCCAAGGTTATAGCCTTGGAACTGGTTCATAGCTTTATTTATCTAGGATCTGAAGTAAATTGTAGAAATGACAATTCGGCTGAAATACATCTACGGATCATGGCTGCAAACAAGTGTTTTTTTGGACTCAGGACAATGTTTAGATCTCAGTTTATATCTAGAAAGACAAAAATACTCATGTATAAAGTTCTCCTTAGACCAGTGTTAACTTACGCATCAGAAACTTGGATCATGTTGAAATCTGATGAGGAATTATTAGGGCGTTTTGAAAGGAAGATACTGAGATCCATTTTTGGTGCCGTGAAAGAAAATAATGCATGGAGTAAGAGATACAATAATGAATTGTATAAATTGTACAATCAGCCAGATATTTTGAATTTTGTTAAAGTTAATAGATTGGCATGGGCTGGACACATTATTCGCATGGACAACAAAAGGATTACAAAAAGAATTTACAATGAACAACCACTATTGGCCAGAAAAGTTGGAAGACCTAAATTAAGATGGGAGGATGGTATAATTCAAGACATTAAAATTTTAAAAATAAAAAACTGGAAGAATGAAGCGCAGAACAGAGAAGTCTGGCAAAGGTTTCTGAAGGCGGCCAAGGCCCACACGGGGCTGTCGAGCCAATTATGATGATGATGAGTCATTAAAAATATATTCTCCACTCACTATTATTAATAAGAATGTGTGGTTTGATGGCAGCAACAGCTTCTCGAATCCTCTCTCTGAACTCTGGCAGGTTAGCAGGCAATGAAGGCATGGAGACACTGTCCGTTACAAAACCCTAAAGGAAAAAATTGCATGGGATGAGATCCGGTGATCTAGGAGGCCACTGGAGATAAGCCTTGACATCTGGACCATGACGACCAATCCAGTAATGGCAGCTTGGAAGGTCTTACGTAAATGCTTAGATATGTGTGTCTACCATTTACAATTGTTACAGGCTCTAAAGCCTACAGGTTACGCTGACTTTGCGTTTGAAATGTTGCAGCAACAACATTCTCCTTGGACACCCTTGGTTGTCCCACACTTTTGCCTTTACACAGACAACCGGTCATTGCAAACTGATTATGCCATCGACAGATGTTGGCATTGGGGGCATCACGATTACACTAACTACAAAATGTATGTTAAACTGTCACAACTAATTTACAACCCTCAAACTGCAAAACACAAAACACTTTCTGTTGAGGAGTTGCCATCTTTGTTGTTATTGTTGCCATAGAAACCAAACAAGAGAAAGCTATCCGCTCACTCATACAACTAAATCTATCTTCTTTCCTGTTTCATTTCAGTCTACACACAACTTTCTATGCCTCGTCTGAGTGATAGTATTATTTATTAATTAAATAAAAATAAAATGTAGTTTTATTTGATTTTCATATTTATTATATAATTCAGTGACAGCTGTTTCGGTACACTGTACCTTCTTCAGACATGTTAACAAATTATGAATTGTGTTCCAACTGATCTTAGCAACAATATTTATTGACGATTTTTATTATTAATTTAACACTTCTCATAGAAGGATAAATTATATTTGAAGAGAAAAATTTTCGCCTAGACCGGGACTCGCGAGGGAATTACAACGTACATAAGAGAAAAAATTGCGTCTAGATCATAACTCGCCTCGGTAGCTCAGTTGGTAGAGCACTTGGCCCAGAAAGCCAAGGGTCCCGGGTTCGAGTCCCGGTCTAGGCGAAAATTTTTCTCTTCAAAAACAATATTTATATTTATATCAGCTTAGATCAGTTGGAACACAATTCATAATTTGTTAACATGTCTGAAGAAGGTACAGTGTACCGAAACAGCTGTCACTGAATTATATAATAAATACGAAAATCAAATAAAACTACGTTTTATTTTTATTTAATTAATAGATATGGATTTTCATCAAGTAAACACCAACTCGGTTGGTTGATAACATTATTATTTGAAACTACTATATTCTTTTTTCGTGATAGTGCATTTTGTTGTACTTACAGCAATGGCGACCATGATTGAAAGCTCAACTTCCTACATTTTGGGGTTACCGACCTAAACAAATATACTATAATAAAATAACTATACTGTAATATTACATATTACAAACTGCGTGTGGGAAGTAAAACCACTGCCCTCTATGTATACTACATATAATGTCATCATCATCATCATCATGAACAAATTCGTTTTAGGCCATGTGGCCTGTACGGTAAACCTAGCGAAGATGATCTTGATCTTTCCACCGATGTTTTGGTCTTCCTTGGTCCCTATGTCCAGTTGGGGTATATTGGAATGCCAATTTTGGAAGTCTATTTCTTGCCATTCTTCTCAGATGATTTTTCCATTCTTGTTGGTATCTTTGTATATCTTCATTTAAACTTGTTACTCCAAGTTTTCCTCTGATAGTAGTGTTCCTTTGGTGATCCAGTCTATTAACTCCTAACAATGATCGTAAGAAGCGCATTTGGCTTACTTGAAGTTTATGAGAGTTTCTTTTATTTAAAATCCAAATTTCACTTCCATATTTTAGGGCAGCTTTTGATCTGATGTTATGTAATCTTAGTTTTGTCTCTGTCCTCATCTGTTTACCAAATGTCTTCGTATTACCCCATTCATTTTATTATATTTTTGTAATTTGAATCAATGTCACTCTTATACTCTGCAAATACACTTCCTAAGTAAGAGAAATCTGACACTTGTTCTATAATTTTTCCATCAATCTCAATTTTCACCCGTTGTATGTTTTTTCCACACATTGCCATTGTTTTGGATTTTGATGTGGAAATTTTCATATTATATTTGCTGGCAATTTGAATAATTGATACGCTGCTATTTGTAAGCTATCTTCGGAATCTGATTAATATTATGTGATCATCAGCATATGAATATTGTTTGAATTGTTTTATTCCTAGTTATTGAAATTCCACTGGGTTACTGTTTGTTTCCATTCTTGCACTACTATGTTAATATATATAGACTAAGAGTGGAGAGTTGGCAGAGGTAGGCCACCATCCTTGTCGAAACACCTTTGCTTTGTATATACAAAAAAATCAAAAAGATAAAAAGATAGTGTTAATATACATTATACGAAACAAATCACTGCATTTTAAATGCACTGAACTTTATTTGAAACATTATAAAATAAAAATTCATACTTGCTGCCATTTTATTACTAATATTGTCTCATGGCCCTCCTTTGTTAGGTGAAAAGAATGAAAAACTTTCTAAACATTGCGCACACTGTTAATGTTAGTCAATTGTTTATAATGAACGCAAATATTTTCAACAAAGATGTTATTATTTTACTATTATTTATTACTTTGAAAGCACCATCGCACAAAAAATAATATACAAACGCACATTTGTGAAGTGTTTTACAGAATCGAGGAAAATGTTTAATTTTCAAAATTAAAAACCTTGCTATTACTAATTTTTTTAACATTTTCCTTGATTCTGTAAAAACCACTTCCCAACCTCGTATCGTAATGTACTATTACGTACAAACTGTATAACTGGGACAATTAAATGTTCATATATTTTCAGTAAGTCCTCCTGCATTCCATTGGAGAATTTTAAAGATGTTCTGTACATGACGTCCTGGAGATGTCCCCACCCGGAGATCCGAAAAGGGAATTTGCCATTGTTCAGCATAAATGTAACCGTTTTTTAAGAGGGCACCAATTTTTTATTTGTAATAGTGGTTACATCCCCCACTCACATAAACCCCCAGTATGACTGGAGGGCCACACATGCTGTTGGTTAATGGGTCCATCGGACCTTGCCGGGAGGATCTATAAATTTGAATCCACCGACCATTCTCACAAGCACCATTTGTGGACCATTTCGAACGCCGTGGCATGTCAGCGTAAGTGTTGAAATAGCATTTCCTCTATTTCTGATGATGTGATTATACCGCCGAAATATTGGAGAGCAAGAACGCTACTGGCTTTGGTACCAAGGCCCAGCATTTGAAAACAACAACAACATATATTTTCAGTTCAACTTTTTTGAGAGAAGTTGGAGAAAATAAAAATGAAATTGAACATATTTCAGTAGATGGAATTCATATTTACCTTTATTATCAATGATAAAATGTCTGGGAGAAATGGTAAACATTTAAAAGTGATTTTTTTTAAAGTCACAATGCAATGTTTATAAACATTTTTTTGCATTTTATCCTCATATCCTTTCCCTAAAATAACCTTCACATTTCTGATAGCTGTATTTTTAAAGCGTTTAAATAAAATAAAGGAACAAGATACTGAAGTAATTTGGTCCACAAAGTTGTAAATGTAAAACATGTCTATTCATTAACGAATGCATTTTGAACACACAATCTTCCATGCATACACATCTGCACAAGGATAACCACTAACCACTGCTTCTAATGTAATTCAAGGCACTGAAAACCAACTCTTCTTGCATAAATTTTTAAATAAGCAACTTCTGTTACCCTGTTGTAGCACTCTACCACACCATTTTTAAGATTGGTTATATCTTGGTCCACTTAGCACCACTCAAAATAATACACTTCTTTGCGTAATGTAACAATAAACACAGTATCGCAGCTGGGAAAGAGGGGGGGGGGGCTAATTCCATGCGAGATGCACATCTATGAATCTTGAAACAGACTAATAGTTATATTTGAAAAGAAAAATATACGCCTAGACTAGGGTTTGAACCCAGGACCTTTGACTCTCTATGTCATGCCCAGTCTAGGCATATATTTTTCTATTATATTTGAAGAGAAACATTTTCCCCTAGAACGAGACTCAAACCCGGGACCCTTGGCTTTCCGGGCCAAGTAATCTACCAACTGAGCTACCGGGGCGAGTTGCGATCTAGACGCAAATTTTTCTCTTATATACGTTGTAATTCCCTCACACCAAATGCTTGAAACCGTAGCTTCTATCTTTGCAAATGGCGGCTTCTTAGTTAAGAAGACATTTATTGGGAATTTAACACTACTTTATAAAGCCAGTAAGGCTTCTATTGATGATTTTATTATTAATTTAACACTTCTCACTGAAGGATAAATTATATTTGAAGAGAAAAATTTTCGCCTAGACCGAGACTCGAACCCGGGACCCTTGGCTTTCCAGGCCAAGTGCTCGACCAACCGAGCTACCGAGGCGAGTTGCGATCTAGACGCAAATTTTTCTCTTATATACGTTGTAATTCCCTCACACCAAATGCTTGAAACCGTAGCTTCTATCTTTGCAAATGGCGGCTTCTTAGTTAAGAAGATATTTATTGGGAATTTAACATTACTTTATAAAGCCAGTAGGGCTTCTGTCGACGATTTTATTATTAATTTAACACTTCTCACTGAAGGATAAATTATATTTGAAGAGAAAAATTTTTGCCTAGACCGAGACTCGAACCCGGGACCCTTGGCTTTTCGGTTTCAAATATAATTTGTCCATCATTAAGATGTTTAAAAACGAATAATATTAACATTGAAAGAAGCACTACTGGCTTTATAAGTAATGTTTAAAATTCCCAATAAAAAGTCTTCTTAATAAAGAAGCCGCCATTTGCAAAACTCGTAGCAATGGTTCATAGCATTTGGGGTTAGGGAATTAACTATGTATAAGAGAAAAATACGTGTTTAGATTAGAGGCATAGGTGGCTCAGATGGAAGAGCATCGACATAGAGAGTCAAAGGTCCTGGGTTCAAACCCCAGTCTAGGCATATATTTTTCTTTTCAAATATAATTTGTCCATCATTAAGATGTTTAAAAAGACTAATATTAACAGACCAATAGTTACTATTTCAAAATACAATAGGAATTATATTACTTTTAGTCTGATCATCTTACCTCAATATTAATGTTGATTTGTTCTTGAACATGTTTCAAAACAACTCTGTTTCTGCTTGCCATGAGTCTGGGCAAGCTGACAATAAAACAGAATTGTTTTGAAACATGTTCAAGAACAAATCAACATTAATATTGAGGTAATATGATCAGACTAAAAATAATATAATAAAAATAATATAATAAAAATAATATAATAAAAATAACCTCAAAATATCACATCCTAAAATTAAATATTAAATACAATAGGAAGTTATGTAAGTAGGAAATAGCACTATGAATCAGAATTAAATGAATTGTGATTTCTTCTTACCTCATACTATTATGTTTTTTTTAAACACAGTACTGCAGTATCAGCAACCCATTGTCACCATCTTCAGCTGTTTTCACGACTGTCAATTTTTTCTTTTGCCGGTACTTATCCAAACTGCCATCTGGTGTTCTTTTGAAGGAATCATTTTCTAAACTGCCATCTGTTGTATTTTTTAAGTGGCAGTTCAGAAAATGATTCATTCAAAAGAACGCCCGATGGCAGTTTAGAAAATAATTCCTTCTAAAGAACACCAGATAGCAGTTTGGATAATTACTGGCAAAAAAAAAAAATTAACAGTCGTGAAAACAGCTGACAGTGATAATGGGTTGCTGATACTGCAGTGCTGTGTTTTTTAAAAAACATAGAAGTATGAGGTAAGAAGAAATCACGATTCATTTAATTCTGATGAATTGAACCTCATAATGTTAAAAATTCCCAAAGTTAATATATAAATTTAACACTATGAGGTTTATGTTAATTTACGTTGAGTTATTTTTGATTCACCTCGTACTTCTTAACACCCTCGCAGACTCGAGTTTCTTCACTGCATTTGTGACATTCTCAATGCTGTATCACGTTCACAACTGACGTTGCGAGGAGGCCGTTGAACATGATACAGCATTGAGAATGTCACAAATGCAGTGAAGAAACTTGAGTCTGCGAGGGAGTTCAGAAGTATGAGCTGAGTCAAAAACAACTCAATGTAAAAAAAAAAAACAATAGGAAGTAACATTAAGAGGTTTTGAACTTTTATAGGAATAAATCACTGTGAGGTTTAATTTATAATTAAATTAAAATGTTTCACACCTCTCCTCATATCCAATCAGAATCCGTGGGAATTTCAAAGTTCATTGAAAGAAAAACTTACGAACTTTGAAATTCCCGCAGATTCTGATAGGATCCAGAGGTTTATCAGTCCACCAACAGAGGGAAGAAGAAGTAGTTCCTCTGATCGACATAACATCAGTCGACAAGAAAGTACTGAACATGTTGAAAAAAATCTGGTGGACCTCTAGATCAGGTCAGGATTTTCGGCAATTTCGAAGTTCATAAGTTTTCCTTCGTTTTTCTGAATGTGGATTTTTTTCCCAAACCATGGGTTCCTTTTTTTTTATCTATTTGTTTAACCCTCTGTATGCCACTGGTAAAATTTCTCTGTCAGAGATTTAAATCACATCCGCCGATGTTATCGGCTTTGCAAGTAGTTTAAGTATATTGTCTGGCAGGTAATGGACAGAAGCATCAGAGCCGATCTGATCAGCTCACAGCACCTAAAGGGTTAATTAGACAGGCTTTTGATTCAAATAATGTTTTTCAGAGAGCTGCTCATGCTTGGTCTGAAAAACATTTAATTGAATCAAAAACCAGTCTAATTAAACAAGTAAATAAACAAAAGGAACTCACAGTTTGGGAAAAAATCCACATTCAGAAAAACAAAGGAAAACTTATGAACTTCAAAATTCCTGCAAATCCTGACCTGATCCAGAGGTTCATCGGTCCACCAACAGAGGGAAGAAGAAGAGTTTCATACGATCGACGTAACATCAGTCGCCTAGATTGTACTGAAGATGATACCGTTATGGGCTCGAAATCGCAATCTACTTAGAAAATTGATATGAGGAGAGGTAGGAAACATTTGATTTTATCATTATGATTTTTACTTAATAAATAAGTTTGATTTGTATTATTCTTACCTCATACAGTTGTTTCTATATAACATATGTTTCAAGGCATGTTTACCCAATCTTCTGTTGGTACAGACTGATCTTTCCCAAGTTGTCGGCCCTGGATCTCAACTCTGCTCCCTCTTTCTATGGTCCAAAGAACTTGGAAATTAGGTCCCTCTCCCCAGGAATTTCAATATTCATAATTCTCTCCTTGTTCTTCTGTATGTAGATTTTTTCTTATATAGTGAGTTCGTTTGTGTTTTCTGTTTTAATAATTTTGTATACTCGGACCAACGGATCTGTGCCCCTACAACACTGACATCATTCTTAGAAAAGTACACGTCTGTACTCACACCATTTCACTGCACTCCCCTCCCACTACGTCAAACAGCAGCCACAGTAACTTATCAAGTAGGGATGTTGCCAAACTTCCCCCCGTGTCATGGCTCTTGAATTTTTTTTTTTTTAAATGTCCCAGGTTTGTCTTTCGACGTTCCTGGTTTCTCTCCTGGCATGGCGTACTTGAAAACCCACTTCTGAGGTTGAGGCGCCTGGAAGGCGGGGTTACGTTGCCCGGATGATATGATGGGTGATGATGATGATAATGATGTGCCAGGAGAGTCCCTAATCCTAAGTTTAACCTAAAATGAATATGAATGATGATGATTGCGATGGCCATATGATTTCGGGGACCGTTTGGGCCTTAAAGTTTTTCTGACATTTGTCTTACAGGTGAGGAAAAACCCCGATAAAAACCTCACCCAGAAAAACTGTCCCGACCGGGGATCGAACTCAGGCCCGCTGCGTGACAAGGCAGCTCGCTACCACGAGACCACAGTGGTGGACTGGCTCTCGAATATTGAATAATGCAAGGTTGGAGTTGAGTTGACAACACTGGAGTGCAAGTGCAAGGGAGAGATAGGAATGCAGGGAGGGAAATGATTTGCCGCGAAAAGGAAGTAGGCTTTAGTTCACATATCTTATGGGGGCATAGATCCGTTGGACAGAATATTTACATTTATTTTGTGTTTTTCTGACCAAACATGAACAGCTATTGCAGATTTTTCTTTTTCACATTTCTTATTCACATATCACCCATGGGCACACAATAAATTCCAAAAAGATTTTGGTAAAATTTAATATCAGATTAGCACCAAAGAGTGATTATAGCCTAAATACACTAATAAAAACCGACAAAAATGAAAATATTGATGATAGCAAAAAAATCAGGAATATATCAAATAAAATGTGCAGAATGTGATAATATATACATATGGAAAACAAAGAGAAATTTAACCATTAGAACCAAAAAACATAAACATGGAAAATATGTAAAAAAAAAAAGGAGAGGTAGAAAAATCTGCATTAACTGCTCATGTTTGGTCAGAAAAACACAAAATAGATGTAAACACAAAATTATTAAGACACAAAAAACAAACAAACTCACCATATGGTGAAAAATCTACATAGAGAAGAACAAGGAGACAATTACGAATTTTTTAATTACCGGGAAGAGAAACCTAATTGGAAAGTTTTTTGGACCACAGAAAGGGGGAGCAGGGTCGAGATCCAGGGCCGACAACTTGGGAAAAATCAGTGTGTACCAACTGAAGCTGGGGTGAACATGCTTTGAAACATATGTTTGAGGGCACCCGGTACTAATTTCCTTGCAATTTGGTTTAAAATTAAGCAACATACAACAATAATTTTTCAGCTTATTCTTAAGTAATGTGCATGAAAATTATGTCCTCCTGAACATAATGGCACACTGGTTAACTTTTTAGACATATTTCTTCACGACTAATTTAAAATACAAAAAAATGAAAATAAAAAATCCAACTTCTTAAAAGTACTGTCTTCATAAAATTTTCTCAAAAACTACTTATCCAATTGTTTCAAAAATTTAGTATGTTATTGTCCATATTGAACTTTTATAGGAATAAATCACTATGAGGTTTAATTTGCATGTATTGTACTGTAAGCCTATGTTTTCCCTTTACAGAGATTTAGGCGCTCTCCCCCTACAGGGAAGAATTTGAACCATACTAATTTAGTTACACTTGTTTTCATATAGATGTCATTTTGAGTGGTACGTGGTCAGCGTTCCACCTCATACTGACATCTAGGAAACCAAGGTAGTACTAGGACGGGAAAATTCGGTAAATTTTGCTTAGAGGCCTTTTCATTCAGGCTTAAGGATTTTTTACGAGCCTGAAAATCTTCAGACTCGGGACCCACGGCTTAAAGTCCCTCCCGGAGGACTTGCTCCTTGGATTTTTCCGTCCTAAAAATCCATAAGATAAATTAAAATGTTTCATACCTCATTTCCATAAGTGTACTGAGGTTGGGGTTGCCAAGACCCTGAAATCGCAATCTACTTAGAAGATTAATTATGAGGAGAGGTATGAAACATTTTCATTTATCTTATTGTCCATAGTTCATTTGACAATAATAAGATTTGCCTGTGTTCACATATGGATTGTGATTTGTTATAAAAAGAATTCAAAACCGAAAAATGGGTTTGTTAAATATTTTGCATTCATTTTTTTAATAACTTCAAACATTATCAATAGCATAAGTTATTTCCTACATACAGGGTGTATCAAAAAGGATGGCGCAAACTAACATGGTTGAAAGTACATGATAATAGAAGCAACAATGTCCTAGTAAATATGGGTCTGCAAACGAGCCGTTTGCAAGATAATTACGAATGTATGGTTACAAGCCGCCACTGACTTCATTGTAAACATCGTCCTAGTTAGTACAAATTAATTTGAATTTAGACTTTACTATTAATTTTTCATCTCATTTAGTTCACATTTCACAGTTCACTTCACTTATGGGTTACCTGATAAAGGAGATGTTAAAGTGTCTTCCTTGCATCTGGATGCAACACTGAGCTCGTCTCTGCAATGAATGTCGAATTCTTTCGAAAACCCCTGGATCATTTCTGAATTTTTTACAAGCATGTACAACTCTCTGCTCCAGTTCTTCATTCGTGTTAACGGGTGTGCTGTACACTTCGCTTTTGAGGTGACCCCAGACATAAAAATCCAAAGGATTTAGATCAGGTGATCTTGGAGGCCAAGGTACAGATCCGCCTTGACCTATCCATCTTTGGCCGTATCTGCACGTTAGATGCCGTCTCACAGCAGCAGCAAAATGTGCCGGAGCTCCATCATGCATGTACCACAAACTCCGACGTTGCTGAAGGGAAACATCCTCAAGCAATCCTGGAAGATAACGCCGTAGAAACCTAAGGTACCTCCGTCCATTAAGTTTTCGTGGAAGAATGTGTGGCCCAATGAGATAATCATCTAGTACGATGTTACAAACAATGACGTCAGTGGCGGCTTGTAACCATACATTCGTAATTATCTCGCAAACGGCTCGTTTGCGGACCCATGTTTATTGGGACATTGTTGCTTCTATTATCGTGTACTTTCAACCATGTAAGTTTGCGCCATCCTTTTTGATACACCCTGTATATTTAATAAGATACATTTCATGTCTTCCTAGATTGTGAATGCTATCATGCTGACCATTATAATATATGAGCTTCAAGCACAAGCATTATGAGACAAAAAAAAGTTTAATGATTGCACTGGAAGCCTGAATGATGAAATGGTCAGCATTTTAATGTATAAAGCTAAAGGTTTTGGGATCAAATCCCAGTTCAAGTGTTAATATTTTGGTCATTCTATGCCATTGTGCCACCTGTGAATATTCGATCAGAGAACAAGTGACTGCTAGCATCATGTTGGCCAATGTGATAACACACGTTCCTACTAAAACCAGTTGCCAACATGTTTACTCACATATAAGGGGATTCTATCCCAGGAGGAGTCCATCTACATTAGTGGACAAGTTAGGATGTGAAAATAGGAAAGTTAGCATTATGAAGAATGAGTCATTTTTATATCGATTTCATTCGTGGAATAGGCCAATAAGTAGAATTAGTAAAAATATAAGGCTAATAATTAATCATGATTTTATACTGGAACTTATAATAATAAGGACCTCATAGTTTATGTTTTCATAAACACAGGAACTACATGTATTCACGTAGACTTTCACGGCTGGAGTTGCTATGATGATCTTCATGAAGATTTTCGGGCTGTAGGCTGTGGTCGTGAATCTTGTAGTTCCCCGACGTTTCGCCAGAGACTGCGTCTGTACAAGCCTCACGACCACGGCCTACAGCCCGAAAATCTTCATCAAAATCATCATAGCAACTCCGGCCGTGAAAGTCTATGTGAATAAATTGCTACAAATGTTTTTATATTAACTCCCACATGCGCTATGTGTTGACATTCATGCACTATATATACAATATGGTAGCAGTATTTCTTGGAGAGTCAGTCACTGCAAAATAATGCTATGACCTATTCAGAATGTTAAAAAGGAGGTGCTTTCTTTATTATGATAAACTTTAATTGGTAAATTCTAGGCGAAACACGACTGTGATTGGTTGTAAATGAAAAAATCATTGAAACGTGATTGATCATTGACTCCCATTTGGGGCATGAGTTAAATAGTCATTTTAATTTATGTAGGTGGCATAGTGGCATATAATCTCCAATTTTTCTTATCAAATAAAAATAATTTATATAATTGAATAGTTTCCCCGAAAACAGATCTAACAAACTACCACTCATGACTTGACAACCAGTAACTTCTTCTGCCATTTTGTTACATATAAAACACTATTCATTTGAATGCCTACTTTAAAAAATAAATAAAACACATTTGGAAGAGAGAAGTGATAGTTTTACATCCACCATAGTGTGATGTTCTCCAGATAGATCAGTAATCAACTGGAAACTCGAGTTTGGAATTTTTGTAGGTTAGATTTCTTTTTGGGGCAACTATTCATTTGTTAGGAGGTAACACTATGAGGCATCATTTAAACAATCTGTAAATTAATCAGATTGTACATCTCACATCATATTTTGTATCCTCTCCGAAACTAATATTACATACTTATTTTAGGAATTCTCACTATGAGGTATATTCATTAAGGTAGAATTTTTTATCACTCACCTCATATTGTTCTTCTTATTTGACTATAAACTAGTTACGGAACATAGTTTCTGTTCCATCCTCAGTATCGTCACGATCGTTGTTCTGTCGTCTTGAAGAGCTGTCCTTCTCTCCTTCCATTGGCTGACTGAAAAACCTCGAAACCAGGTCATTCTCACCGGGAAATTCAAAGTTCATTAATTTCTTCTTTTCGCTCTTTTGAAAGTAGATCTTTTCCCAAACAGTAAGTTCTTTTGGTTTTTCTATTTGTTTTAATAATTTAGCTTCTTTCTCGATAAGATGTTTTTCAGACCATGCATGGGCAGATTTTTCTACTTCCCCTTTTTAGACGTTCCTGAGATGTTCTTTCACTGTAGTTTTCAAATATCTCTTAGTTTTTCCTATGTAGAATTTCTCACATTCTTCACATTTAATTTGATAAATCCCTGATTTGTTTTCTTCTTTAATTTTCTCATTCTTATCAGGGATTTATCAAATTAAATGTGAAGAATGTGAGAAATTCTACATAGGAAAAACTAAGAGAAATTTGATAACTAGAGTGAAAGAACATCTCAGGAATGTCAAAAAAGGGGAAGTAGAAAAATCTGCAGTGGCCGCCCATGCATGGTCTGAAAAACATCTTATTGAGAAAGAAGCTAAATTATTAAAACAAATAGAAAAACCAAAAGAACTTACTGTTTGGGAAAAGATCTACATTCAAAAGAGCGAAAAGAAGAAATTAAGGAACTTTGAATTTCCCGGTGAGAATGACCTGGTTTCGAGGTTTTTCAGTCAGCCAATGGAAGGAGAGAAGGACAGTTCTTCAAGACGACAGAACAACGGTCGTGACGATACTGAGGATGGAACAGAAACTATGTTCCGAAACTAGTTTATAATCAATTAAGAAGAACAATATGAGGTGAGTGATAAAAAATATTCTACCTTAAGATTACATACTTATTTTAGGAATCCTCACTATAAGGTATATTCATTAAGGTAGAATTTTGTATCACTCACCTCATATTGTTCTTCTTATTTGACTATAAACTAGTTTCGGAACATAGTTTCTGTTCCATCCTCAGTATCGTCACGACTGTTGTTCTTTCGTCTTGAAGAGCTGTCCTTCGCTCCTTCCATTGGCTGACTGGTTTCGAGGTTTTTCAGTCAGCCAATGAAAGGAGCGAAGGACAGCTCTTCAAGACGACAGAACAGTCGTGACGATTCTGAGGATGGGACAGAAACTATGTTCCGAAACTAGTTTATAGTCAAATAAGAAGAACAATATGAGGTGAGTGATAAAAAATTCTACCTTAATAAAATTACATAACATAACATCAAAAGCTGCTCTAAAATACGGAAGTGAAATTTGGATTTTAAATGAAAGAAATTATCATAAACTTAGAGTAAGCCAAATGCGCTTCTTACGTTCACTGTTAGGAATTAATAGACTGGATTACCAAAGGAACACTATTGAAAACTTGGAGTACAAAGTTTATATGAAGATACAGAAATATTGCAATCAATGGTAAAGAGAAACATTTTTCATAGTTAAATATGGGAAATAATATTACGAGGTTGTTAATTTGTATATTAATGAGTCATTTTTTACATCTTACCTCATATTTCATGTTTCTTTAAACACAGGAACTAGTTTTCAAGAGAAACATCTCCCTTAAAAATGTCATAATGTTGGTTGAAACTGAGAGATATGGTTCTCTTGAAAACTAGTTCCCGTATTTAAAGAAACATGAAGTATAAGGTAAGATGTAAAAAATGACTCATTAATTTAAGAAACATTTTTGCCTGCACCAGGAATCAAACCCCAAACCTTCAGCTCTCTGTGCTGATGCTCTGACCACTGAGCGCATTTGGCTTCATTCCCATCCAAGCATAAATTATTTCCTTTATCTTACTCTCTTGGTCCCACATTCAAATGCAATGAATCATCATTCACAAATACACAATGAATGGCTTCTACATTAAGAAGACATGAAGGGACTCCACACAGCTATAGCATTATTTATTAAATGAATGTTTTTTTTAAGCCCATGTTTTCCCTTTACAGAGATTTAGGCGCTCTCCCCCTACAGGGAAGAATTTGAACCATATTAATTAGTTACACTTTTTTTCATATAGATGTCATTTTGAGTGGTCCTTGGTCAGCGTTCCGCCTCATACTGACATCTAGGAAACCAAGGTAGTACTAGGACGGGAAAATTCGGTAAATTTTGCTTAGAGGCATTTTCATTCAGGCTTAAGGATTTTTATGAGCCTAAAAATCTTCAGACTCGGGACCCATGGCTTAAAGTCCCTCCCGGAGGACTTGCTCCTTGGATTTTTCTGTCCTAAAAAAATCCATCGACCCCGGCCGGGTTTGAACCCGCGACCCTCGGGACCAGAGGCAAGGAGCATAACCACTATTGTTTATTTTTTATTTCACTCACCTCATACTTCATAACTCCTCGCAAACCCAGGGTTTCGTCACATCATTTGTGACATTCTCACTAGTCCACCGCGGCCGACAATGTTAAGAAGCGAAAGCTGTTCCTAAAGCTGTGTGGAGTCCCTTCATGTCTTCTTAAGGTAGAGAAGCCATTCATTGTGTATTTGTGAATGATGATTCATTGCATTTGAATGTGGGACCAAGAGAGTAAGATAAAGGAAATAATTTATGCTTGGATGGGAATGAAGCCTGAATTAGCTCAGTGGTCAGAGCATCAGCACAGAAAGCTGAAGATTTGGGGTTCCATTCCCAATCAGGCAAACATTTTTCTCCTTACCAGAGGATTTGTGCTTGGATGGCAATGTAGCCTGAATTAGCTTAGTGGTCAGAGCATCAACATAGAAAGCTGAATGTTTGGGGTTCCATTCCCAATCAGGCAAACATTTGTCTCCTTACCAGAGGATTTGTGCTTGGATGGCAATGTAGCCTGAATTAGCTTAGTGGTCAGAGCACCAGCACAGAAAGCTGAAGGTTTGGGGTTCCATTCCCAATCAGGCAAACATTTTTCTCTTTACCATTGATTGCAATAAATTAGTTGTGTACATTAATTTACTTATTTCAATCATAGTAACAACTTTAGCTTCTACATATTAATTTAAAACAGAAAGATACCAACCAGAATGGAAAAATCATCTAAGAAGAACAGAAAGAAACAGACTTCCAAAATTGGCGTTCCAATATACTCCAACTGGACATAGGGACCAAGGAAGAACAAAACATCGGTGGAACGATCAAGACCATCTCCGTTAGGTTTACCTTCACAGGTCACATGGCCTAAAACAGATTTGTTCAAGATGATGTATCATCTGCAGGTCATGTTTTCAAGGAACTTTTGATGAAAAGGAAAGTTCTTCGAACCTAGTTTCTGGAGAAGATACAAAATATGAAATGAGGTGCAAAATCTGATTAATTTATTGACTGTTACGTCAAAAATTATTTGTATCAACTGGGCCGTGGTTTCAGAACAAGTCTTCTGAAGTAAAATCGAGTGACAGGTGTTTATTGTTACATTACAAAACTGCATAACATCTTCACTCAATTCTGCTCGTCGTCCAGGGAATTATTTACACTTCAGTCCCATCTTCACCTTCATCCTCAAACAGAGGTCCTGTAACGGTGTCCGAACTCTTCTTTTTTGGTTTCGGTGGAGGTTTGGGGGGTACTTTAACTTCCCTACTGTGTCCATTAGGCAAAGTATTACTCGGAGACAAACCCACAAACGAGTTTCGTTTGCTAGAAGTTCCAGGTTCATCTTCGCGTCTTTTTAGGCTTGCTCCTTCAGGAGCGCTGCGTTCAGTCCAGCTATCTCTCTGCCTCCCAGCACTTGGCTCACTCGTTTTCTCTCCTTTTGGAGATTTATTTGGCGTCGGTGCAGGAGTATGAGTTATGTTAATATTAGGCGTACTTCTACGCATACTTCCTCTTGCGCCTGGATTTGCTCTGGTTAGCACAGGGGAGGGTTGACCTTCTTGTTCTTCGATGGGTGCATAGTATGCAGGCAATGGATTGTTGTAGTAACTTGGTGTTGGAGGCAAAGGACGACTTCGGATGGAAGATGGAATTTGATTGGCAGGATCAGCACTTAAGCTTTTATTGAGGGACAGCACCGAGCTTCCATCTGCTGTGGTCCTGGGACCTAGATTATCGTACACTGGTTCAAACTTGAATAAAGGATCACCTCCCATAGGTGTTGGGGTAGGTGCACTACTCCATGAGGGAACTCTTGGACGTCGTGGAATAGTTACATAGCCCTGACGTGGGAGAACAACAGGAGTAAAGGGGGAGGCAGAACGAGAGTAAGGAAGTGTGCCGGACATGCCGGGATGTGGGTGATAAACCGGGCTGTGGATAGGAGACTGTGGGCCGTGCTGAGCCGGCAGTCTGGTGCTGTCTGGAGCTGTGGATGCTGTACTGCCGGCAGGAGACACTTGGCTTCCTCTAGTTGGAAATGATAGCAAGTCCGGCGGATACATTCGTGCAGACTGTATTTGTCCTGGTTCCATGTCGAGTCCATCTTGTGATTGCTGCTGTGGGATTGTATCCATGGAATCTAAAGATCGATCTTCTAACTGGTCCTCGCTTCCAACAACACTTCCGCCACTCACTGCAAAATAAAATACATGTCAGCAACTATATATTTACCAAGCATTACTAACATCTTACATGACAACATAAATATGAATAAATGGTTATACTTAGAGCACCAAAGTACACTCAGTAATATGTAAATTATTGAATCCAGCTTCACTATATATATATCGACGACATTATAAAACAACGGAAAATTATAATGGACAATGCCCTTAGAATGAACAATAACTCAAGTATTAATAACTTACTTTCCGCCGATGATTTACTCTTACTACACCGTGATGAAGATCTGTTACAATTGGCTGCTTACAAACTAAATGCAATATGTAGCGATTATAATTTTAAAATTTCAATAAGTAAAACAAAAGTAATGGCATTTTGTGGAAGAAATACTCTGCGTGCAAAAATAGTAATTAGAGACGAAATTATTGAACAAGTATCCCACTTTAAATATTTAGGATGTGACACCAGCTATGGGTATGATAAAGATACTGAACACAAAACACATCAGTTTCAAGCTATTTGTGGTACAATAAATAGAACATTGAATAATAAAGCCCATAAACAAACAAAATAAAAATTTTGTAAAACAATGGCTATCCCTGTCCTTTTGTATGGGAGTGAATCTTGGGTTACCATTACCAAACAAGAAAGTAAAATCCAAGCAGCCGAAATGAAATTTTTAAGAAGAGTAAAAGGCTGCACTAGAATGGACCAGATAAGAAACGAGGATATCAGTGAAGAACTGCTGATCTACTCCATAAAAGAAAAGATATTTAACAACAAGATACAGTGGAAAGAACATGTAGAAAGAATGGAAGAAGAAAATAGATTACCAAATAAAATCTTCCATTATTTTCCAAGAGGAAGAAGAGATGTCGGACGTCCTCGGAAGAGATGGTCTTAGATCTATTAGTGAAGACGGAACAGGCAACTCTTGCCTAAACCAGGAAGTGAAGAAGAAGAAGAAGAAGCTTCACTATAGACATTAAGTTG
The DNA here is from genome assembly GCA_030220185.1 of Diploptera punctata. Taxonomy (NCBI): domain Eukaryota; kingdom Metazoa; phylum Arthropoda; class Insecta; order Blattodea; family Blaberidae; genus Diploptera; species Diploptera punctata. Next base: position 28,987 of record JASPKZ010007389.1, read on the forward strand.
TTAGTAATATGCTGATGATGTAGTATTATTAAGCCGTGGGTCACAAGTAGGAAGATTTTCAGGCTCATAAAAGAACCACAAACCTGAGTAATTTGTGCAAAATTTAACTGAACTTCATCCATCATAGTAATATCTTAGTTGGCAATATATGTCTCTTTGAGGGATGTGCTAACCACATGTCACTTGTTGACATCTGTAGGTAAATAAGCATATCTAAATTAAGCTTAGTTAAGAAACTCCCGCTAGTGAGCACCCGTGTTCCTGTGATGGACATATGGGGTATATACAGGGCTTCCAATATAAAACCGGACACGCCTCACGGGGTTTCACCCGTCAGGCTGCGCTCTCTCCCCGTCCGCATTTCACTCTGCCAGCCGCAGAGTGTCCGGTTTTATACTGGAAACCCTATACATACATCATCATCCTAAGGCGCGACAACTTCAAAAGTATAAAACCGGACACGCCTCACGGGGTTTCACCCGTCAGGCTGCGCTCTCTCCCCGTCCGCATTTCACTCTGCCAGCCGCAGAGTGTCCGGTTTTATACTGGAAACCCTATACATACATCATCATCCTAAGGCGCGACAACTTCAAAAGTATAAAACCGGACACGCCTCACGGGGTTTCACCCGTCAGGCTGCGCTCTCTCCCCGTCCGCATTTCACTCTGCCAGCCGCAGAGTGTCCGGTTTTATACTGGAAACCCTATACATACATCATCATCCTAAGGCGCGACAACTTCAAAAGTATAAAACCGGACACGCCTCACGGGGTTTCACCCGTCAGGCTGCGCTCTCTCCCCGTCCGCATTTCACTCTGCCAGCCGCAGAGTGTCCGGTTTTATACTGGAAACCCTATACATACATCATCATCCTAAGGCGCGACAACTTCAAAAGTATAAAACCGGACACGCCTCACGGGGTTTCACCCGTCAGGCTGCGCTCTCTCCCCGTCCGCATTTCACTCTGCCAGCCGCAGAGTGTCCGGTTTTATACTGGAAACCCTATACATACATCATCATCCTAAGGCGCGACAACTTCAAAAGTATAAACCGGACACGCCTCACGGGGTTTCACCCGTCAGGCAGCGCTCTCTCCCCGTCCGCATTTCACTCTGCCAGCCGCAGAGTGTCCGGTTTTATACTGGAAACCCTATACATACATCATCATCCTAAGGCGCGACAACTTCAAAAGTATAAAACCGGACACGCCTCACGGGGTTTCACCCGTCAGGCTGCGCTCTCTCCCCGTCCGCATTTCACTCTGCCAGCCGCAGAGTGTCCCGGTTTTATACTGGAAACCCTATACATACATCATCATCCTAAGGCGCGACAACTTCAAAAGTATAAAACCGGACACGCCTCACGGGGTTTCACCCGTCAGGCTGCGCTCTCTCCCCGTCCGCATTTCACTCTGCCAGCCGCAGAGTGTCCGGTTTTATACTGGAAACCCTATACATACATCATCATCCTAAGGCGCGACAACTTCAAAAGTATAAAACCGGACACGCCTCACGGGGTTTCACCCGTCAGGCAGCGCTCTCTCCCCGTCCGCATTTCACTCTGCCAGCCGCAGAGTGTCCGGTTTTTATACTGGAAACCCTATACATACATCATCATCCTAAGGCGCGACAACTTCAAAAGTATAAAACCGGACACGCCTCACGGGGTTTCACCCGTCAGGCTGCGCTCTCTCCCCGTCCGCATTTCACTCTGCCAGCCGCAGAGTGTCCGGTTTTATACTGGAAACCCTATACATACATCATCATCCTAAGGCGCGACAACTTCAAAAGTATAAAACCGGACACGCCTCACGGGGTTTCACCCGTCAGGCTGCGCTCTCTCCCCGTCCGCATTTCACTCTGCCAGCCGCAGAGTGTCCGGTTTTATACTGGAAACCCTATACATACATCATCATCCTAAGGCGCGACAACTTCAAAAGTATAAAACCGGACACGCCTCACGGGGTTTCACCCGTCAGGCTGCGCTCTCTCCCCGTCCGCATTTCACTCTGCCAGCCGCAGAGTGTCCGGTTTTATACTGGAAACCCTATACATACATCATCATCCTAAGGCGCGGCAACTTCAAAAGTAAAAGTTTTGGCCTTCTCAACAATCGTCCTCCATGCCAATCTGTCTCCTAATTAGTCACTTTCATTTTCTTTAGATCGTTCATTGTGTCATCCTCCCGTCTGATCTTCGGTCTTCCTACAGCTCTGCCTCCTATAGGTTTCCATTTGTAGAGTAATTAGTCACTTTCATTTTCTTTAGATCGTTCATTGTGTCATCCTCCCGTCTGATCTTCGGTCTTCCTACAGCTCTGCCTCCTATAGGTTTCCATTTGTAGAGTTTTTTGACCAGTCTCTAATCATTCATTCTTATCAAATGTCCAAGCCAACTAATTCTGAGATCTTATATGCTTTACTTGTGGAAAGCAACGGGAAACTACCACACCTATAATTCCCTAGTAAAGCTGCAAAGCATAGCATGAAAATGCTATGATTGCAGTGAAAGATTTGCCCTGGGGCAGAACACTATAGATATGCTTTACTATATTCTGATTTTTGATTAATTGTTTAGTTCGTTATTTGTTTTGATTCTCCAACAGTTATCAGTTCCTCTATTTGGTCCAAATATTCTTCTTACAATTTTTCTTTCAAAAATTAATAATTTATGTTTTATTGTTTCTTTTAGGACCCAAGTTTCATTAGTACATGTATATACATACATATCATATGAATATTCCTCTCTCTTTACTTTCTTAATTCATTATTCTGGAAGGAATTATTTTTTTGTAATCAAACGTTCTTTTTATGGTAAAATTTTAAAACAAACTCCGTAGTGGTGAGCATGTTTAAATGAAAATTAACAATGCATGAAATTATACTGAAATACAAATTATTACCCGACAATGTTAACTTTCAATGCGGAAAACTGCAAACTGCAAATTAAAAGTGTGAGTAGGGGTTGGAGGTAGTAGACCCTTGCCTTAGGTTGCAGTGACAGTGTTTATTTTTAGTTATTAGTGACAGTGTCAAGTATTAGTCATTCAAAATATCTCTGCAGGCGGAAGAATCACGAAGCTCTGGTTGTTACTACATGTGACGTCATATACGGCAGTGTACACTGTGAGCGTCCCACGTCCCATTCCCCTCTGCACTCATAGATAGCAGTGTCACGTGTTCTATTCCTGCATAAACACGACTGCAGTGCCCTCCATCAACAACTGCACTTACTCCTTAAACGGGTAAGACGAAAGTTACAGTATGTAAACATTTAAGTATACCAGACAGTAGCTGGAAATCAGTTCTGATTTAATTTTTCCGTACGTTATATTATCCAGAAACCCATAGGCATACAAACTCCGACGATATTTCATTAACATCATCTCCTATTTCAGGTAGGTCTACCACTATATTCATCTATCCATAGTAATTCTGCCCAAAGGCAAGTCTTTCACTGCAATCGTAGAATTTTCATGGTATTCTTTGCAGCTTTACTAGGGAATTATAGGTGTGATAGCTTCCCGTTGCTTTCCACACCGGTGAAGGATGATGATGATGATGGCCGGATGATTTTCGGGGACCGCTGGGCCCTAAGCTTCCTGACATGTCTTACAGGTGAGGAAAAACCCTGAGAAAAACCTCACCCAGGAGCCTGTCCCGACCGGGAATCGAACCGGGGCCCGCTGCGTGACAAGGCTGCACGCTACCTCGAGACCACAGCCACTGATGATACCACTTGCCTAGTCATTCGCTTGTACCAACGGTGGAAGGAGACATCCTCCCCCCATCTTCAACATTAGCGCCATTGCTTCCTGCTAAAAATTTAATCTCATATTAAGGGGCGTTTGTGGAGAAAAGGGATAAAAAGTAATTTGTAATCAAACAAATTATAAAGTGGATTCAATTTTTAAGTCTCCGTTTTGCATTTTTTTTTTTCGTAGATTGCTGCCTAATATGTGAAGACTAGAAGAAAAGGAAACAATGTATATGTTTCAAGTGACAATATCATTGATCACCCAGTATTTAAAATAAGTTTTGAATCACCCTATATTACTAGAAGTTCATATACAGAGTCTTGTGTTAGAAGAGCAGTTGCAACAATCAATAAATTATTTCTTAAATCCCTTTCAGCATCTATTGCTCCAATTGATATTACTTTACCGTTTAAAGTCGTGCAATAAAAGACAAAGAAATAGATACATTTATAACGATGTCTGCTTTCATTCAACTGTCAAACCAGCTCTGGGCTATGCTTAATGTAATGACTTGTAGCATGAATTGTGTTTTGCACCGGCAACAGGAACACAAAACGAGTGGTGTCAGTTGTCATATGGAAATAGTGACCTCTGCTACTGAAAGAAACAACCCCCTCCAAATAACTGTGGGAACGACAAGTGTATGACTGTGAACGGTAAAGAAGCACCAAATTTTTATAGGTTTAAAAACCCCTAAACTATATATATATATATATATATATATATATGATATGAAAAGAAAAAAGAATGCTTCAGTCGGGATTTGAATTCGAGTCTCTAAAGTCGGTACCTTTAGCGCTCTAACCAACTGAGCTACCCAAGAATTCCAAGACAAACATACAATTTTCTTATACATGTAGTATTCTCAATTCACACAAGAGGTAGCGGAAATATCATTCAACTGCCATCTAGCGGCTAACCTAACAGTTAAGCAAATTATTAAAGAGAATATTTACTTTATAGCAGTAACGCTTGTATATATAGATATTATAAAATATATACAGGGTGTTTAAGAATAAGTATTACAAACTTACAGGGATTGTAGAGGGGACTTAGTAGATAAAGTTTCGATAAGGAACCCATGTCCGGAAATGTACCATTTCGATGTAAAATATGTTTGAAGATCGAAACACAATGGACTGATATCGCGTGTCTTGTGTTTCAGAATAAGTATTACAGACTTCTAGGGGTTGTACTATAATACAAGTGTTGTTCCACGTGGCGAACCTGTTGTTCGTTGCACAAAGTGTACCTGCTACGCATGTTTTCATACACATGTCCCACAAGACCTGGTTGTGCTTAATAACTTCTGCTGCCACCAAAATTAGTGCAAGAAGATTTTCCTCCGACTCGACAGATATATTACCCATCCAAGTATTTTGTGCAGGCGGAAAATATGTTAACTAACGAACTGTCTTTCTCTTTCTATTCCTGACTATATTGCCACTTCCTGTCCTTGTATTATGTTGTTTGATTGACAGGAAGAGAGCTGACAAATATTATGTATTTTAATGATGCGTAGTTCTGCGCGGTCAGTGGCAGAATGACTAACTTGACAACCCTGTTACTTTTGGGGTTACGTCTAGGAATGAGCTGTCCCTTCCTTGCCCTTCTCATTGCATGTTGCCACTTGTGATTCATTGTCAGGCTGGTAACAGAGAGACGACAAATACTGTGATTTTAAATGATCCGACCGCTTGAGCGTTCCGTGCATAAATGACTAATTTGATAACCATGTTAAGAACTTTCACACGTGTTTAGAGATTTCCCCCCCACATTTGAAGTTGAAAAATTTCAATACGTGATCGGATGTACAGTTTTCTCCTACATCCCTTCCATAGATTCAGCATATCGGCGACACTAGCGCTAAAACTCTTCCCCTCCGCCCCTGAACAGTTAACTTGGATGTGTAATACAGCTCTGTGTGTTTGCGGGGGGAAGTGTGGGGAGTGGGAGGAGGTACACTTCTCATAGTACTAACAGCTGAGACAGCAAATTCCTTTCAGACGCACGGAGCTGGGTCCCGAGCAGTAGTATAACGCCTAAAAGTCTGTAATACTTATTCTGAATCACAAGACACACGTATCAGCCTAATGTGTTTAGATCTTCAAACTTATTTTACATCGAAATGGTACGTTACCAGACATGAGTACCTTATCAAAACTTTATCTATAGTGCAGTTCTGGCTTCTTTAGCCGCTTTTGAAGGGTCGATGGAGTCTGGTGCGGTAAGAGGGGAAGGTGAGTTGCAGGTACTTCAGCAACTATCCTTCGTTTTGAAAACATAATAGTTGCTACACGTTGAGTTTTCTTATTTGCTAGTTCTGTGTTGGTGAATAGTTTTGTTGTCTAATACGTTTAAAGTGTTTATTATTAGATTTTTATTTTTATTTAGATTAGATTTATTTAGTCTGGTGAAGTTAAGGCCATGTGGCCTTCTCTTCCATTCACCAGGACAAACATATATTACATCAGAATATAACAATCTCAATTAACTCTAATATTAAATACTAAATAAAAATTTGATCAAAAAGATAACATCTATTTGTCACGGTCTGTAATGCAACCAGTTAATGTTAGTTAAAATTAAGACTACAACTAATAATAAAATGTATACAAGCAAGACATATTAAATTGTCCTTGTCTAATGTATATAAAAAACAAAGAAAAATAATGACATATAGAAAACTAATTTTACGATTATTTTTTTGTATTGTAAGCCTATGTTTTCCCTTTACAGAGCTTTAGGCGCTCTCCCCCTACAGGGAAGAATTTGAACCATACTAATTTAGTTACACTTGTTTTCGTATAGATGCCATTTTGAGTGGTCCGTGGTAAGCGTTCCGCCTCATACTGACATCTAGGAAACCAAGGTAGTAATAGGACGGGAAAATTCGGTAAATTTTGCTTAGAGGCCTCTTCATTCAGGCTTAAGGATTTTTTACGAGCCTGAAAATCTTCAGACTCGGGACCCACGGCTTAAAGTCCCTCCCGGAGGACTTGCTCCTTGGATTTTTACGTCCTAAAAAATCCATCGACCCCGGCCGGGTTTGAACCCGCGACCCTCGGGACCAGAGGCAAGGAGCATAACCACTAGTCCACCGCGGCCAACATTTTACGATTATACAATATTTAAAACAAAGCAAAAGAAAATATTTGTTAATCTTAATATTATTTTCATAAATAATTGAATTTATTAATGGTTAAAAGAATACTATCAGCGAGGTGTTAGTTTGTTATTAAATAATTCTTTAGTTTTTTTTTAAGGATGTTATAGTTTGACACTCTCTGACATAGGGTGGAAGGTAATTCCTATGTTTTGGTAAGTGAGACCGTAAAAGATAATGAATAATATACAGTGTGATGAGGAGGGATATAAAGGACAATGTGCTGATGGAATCGAGTGTCAAGATTATGTGTGTCGGATAGTCTGATGAAGCGGCGTGATAAATAATTAGGCGATGATGTATGAATTATTTTATAGAGAAGGGATAGGGAATGGACAGTTCTACGATCTCTTAGACGAAGCCACGATAATTGTTCCAGGGCCGGTGTAACATGGTCAAATTTGCGAATACCACAAATAAGACGTGCGCAAGAATTATGAACACGTTGAAGTCTTTGAGTGAAAATAATATTTAAGTCTGTAATAGGATAACGCTGTTTTTATAACAATTTACTTTATTATTATTATTATTACTATTATTATTATCATTAAGAATTTGTTTGCTTGGCTACTAGTTCCTTCCCACGCTCGGTAATGTTACAGTATTCAGTAAAGTTACCAAGATAGAAATATGCTATTTTATTTGTGCGTTCTGTGGAGTTCAGTCGTGCTACTAACGAAAGACTCTGACATAAACTAAACAAACAGACACTGGGATCAAAATGAATGACCCCATTGAATTAATATTTCAACATCATTAGTTTCTCGTCTAACAAAAATTACCTTGTTACCTCCAGGAAGATATAATGAATGTAAGCATGAAATAAATAAAGTTTATTTAAATATTTTAAACAGTTTTAAGAGCTAAATATCTATACGTGTATGTTAGACTAACTACCAAACTACATACTACTAACAATGGGGCCATTCTACAATACTCTAAGCCATCTATAAAAATAACAACAACATTCAACAATTTCATAGAATAACACACGATAACATCATAAAAAACAGTTGAAGAGCAAGTTAATTCAAATGAAACAAACTTATCTTTATTAGTAAGTCAATTCATTTCCTGACAATTTATTTAATTTAATTTTCACTAATTATAAGTTTCATCGATGTTCTAAAATTAATAAACTAATCAAATAATAGTATATTATTACATTTATATACCAGGGAAATGAAAAGAATTTTAAGTACAGAAATGGATGTTTTAAGAAGATCAGCTGGAAAATCTAGAATGGATAGAATACGAAATAAAGAAATAAGGGAAATTATGGGTGTACAAGAGGAGCCGGACATCATAGACATCATAGAAAAGAAAATATTGCAGTGGTATGGTCATGTCAAACGAATGCCAGAGCAAAGATTGTTATGGAATGGATCCCAATGGAAAGGAGGAAGAGAGGAAGACCGAAGAAAACTTGGATAGAAGGGGTACAAGCAGCTATGAATATCAGAGGAATGGAGGAAGATCAATGGATGGATAGAGAGGAATGGCGTTTGGTTTCCGGAAGACGGCGGCAGCTGCCATGATACCGGATGATGATATATATTGGAGGTAAAATGTATATTGGAATGTATCAGAATTGTAATTTCAGAGCTATTCATATCAATTATTGTGACCAGCCTCATGGGCCAGTGGTAAGCGTTTGACTACAGTTCATGAGGTCCAGGGTTCGATTCCCGGTCAGACCATAGGATTTTTTCCTTAAAGGGAATTATTCATACGGCTGTACATGGTCTGGAATTTAAGTTAAGGAATCTCCTGGCGCTTCATTATCATGTATCATGTATCGTATCATCAGGGTAATGTAACTCCGCCTTCCAGGTGCCCCAACCTAAGAAATGGACTACAATTCTGCCAATGTCTGGGGATAAAGCCAGAAATGTTATAAAAGACAAGCTGGTGACATTAAACAAAAATGCGTGTTTTTTTTTATTGTATAAAACTTTCCTCATTAGAGAATTGCCTCAAGAACAAAGTGATACAGACAATTTTCGAAATTGATTAAATACATTTTATAAATACATTTAAAATTTTCAAATTGTAATTGAAGACCAAGACCAAGACGACGATGAGCTGACATCTTCAAAGAACGAGCAGGGGCGCAATGGTCCAGAGTCGCCAGATGCAGGAAAAGCTGGAGAACGATGGAGAGCCAACTGTGTATTAACTAATCACAGAACAGACAGTGTATACAAACCAAGTGCTATATCCAAGTCAACTTCTCACCACGGAGTAGCTCACCGGGTGACACTCTCAAATAGAGCTTAACCCCTGTACAGGGAGGCCTTTGCCCTAAAGGGACATATCAGCCTTTATTTATTTATTTATAATTGAAGTATACATACTATAAAGTAGAAAGTTTGTAAAGATGGTTTCTTAAATTTGAAATTGATCCTCTAATGGCAGCGATGACAATTTTAGAAAGATACACCCTGTCCAAATATATATTACTTTTATTTTTATTTATAAATATATTATTACTTTTAAAATTCATACTGATCTACGTTGAAGTTGTTTTATAATAAGTTAAAATACTAAAATTAATTAAAATAATTTAAAATAAAATAACAATATTAAAATAATTAAAATTAATAAAATAATGAAATGTATTACTATGTTGTAGGCGTTTCGTCACTACTTGTTCCATCTTCAGCAGTTAGATTGGTACTGAAAAATGCCAATCCAGCTGCTGAAGATGGAACAACTCGCTTCGAAAGGTCTACACAATTTTAATAAATTTTAATGTTGAGAACGACCAGATATCTGAGGGACTATTTTCATTATTTTAACTTACTAAAGTACATGGTGCAGCATAAGTCAGTTAACCGAAAATGCAAATATGTTATTTTCTGTAGCTTATATGGCCATAATCATCCTTATCATTATTATCATCCTTCACCGGTGTGGAAAGCAACGGGAAGCTACCACACCTACAATTCTCTAGTAAAGCTGCAAGCATAGCATTAAAATGCTATGATTGCAGTGAAGGACCTGCCTTCGGGCAGAATTACTATGCATGCATGCATAGCATCTGTACAAAAAACAGCTACAGAAATTGTTCAAAGTGACCTCTATTGTCCAAGCATTGCCTCAAGCAGTAGTGTTTGAGATTATATTCTGAAGGTCCCCGTATTCAAACCCCAGTTTCAACCAATCAGTAGTTAACTGACTTATGCCACATCCTGCATATTTATGTTCTTTTTTTATAAATTCCGCCATTCGACATTTCTGGTATTCTTCCTGTCATTGGCGTACTTGTAACCCATTTCTGAAGTTGGTACGATTGAAAGGTAGGTTACACTGCCCCGATGATATGTGAAAGGCGATGATGATTTTAATGATGCGCCAGGAGGGGCCTTAATCCTAAACTTAATATAAATCAGGAGAGTATGATAGTGATGATAGTGATGGCCAGATGGTATCTTATAGGTGAGGGAAATTCTCAGAAAATCAACAGCCAGGAAACGTTTCCCGAGCGAGGATCGAATTCGGGCCCGCTGCTTGACAAGACAGCACGCTACCTCGAGATCACAGCGGTGGAGAGTATATCTTTTTCTCTTCTTCTACTATAAGGTTTAGGCTATGCAGTCTGTTCCGGCGAAGTTAAAAGTGGAGTCCATCTTCTACGTGGTCGGCCAACATCTCTTGTTCCTCTGTACAATGTATATACAAAAATATTTCCAAAAGGCTAGTGATAATATACATTATACGAAACAAATCACTGCATTTTAAATGAACTGAAATTTATTTGAAACAATTTAAAACAATAAATTCGTACTTGCCGCCATTTTATGCCTGATTGGTGTCACGGCCTGCTGCAATCTCAACTAAATTATTTTCTGCATTCAAGTTAAACACTGCCCACACTGTTAACGTTAGTCACTTGTTCATCATCATCAACAACAACAAGGATTAAGCCCAATGGCCTGTTCCGATCTCATTATAGGTCGAATTGGTTCTTCCATTTCTTCAATGGTCTTCCCAACATTCTTCTCCCTTTTGGTTTATAATTCTTCTTGGTATGCGCTGTTCACTCATTCGTAATACGTGCTGAAGATAAGCATTTTGATAGTATTTTATTCTTTCACAGAGATTAAATATATTAAGTTCTGTTCTTATATCTTCGTTTTTCTTTTTTATCGGTCCTTTGGTATCCTGCTATTGCTCTCAACATCTTCATTTCAGCAGCATATATTTGTTAACTATCTGCCTTTGTTAATGTCCAGGTTTCACAACCATAGATAAGAGATGGAACTGCCAATACTTTGCAAAACTTCAACTTGTTCATAATGAACGAAAATATTTCCAACAAAGATGCTATTATATTACTATTATTTCGAAAACACCATCGCGCAAAAAATAATGTAAAACGCAAGTTTATGAAGTGTTTTACAGAATCTCGGAAATTAAAAATCTCGCTAACGCTCGGCTTTTAATCGTATCCTCACTTCTGTAAAAACCACTTCCCAACCTTGCATTGTAATATAATATTCCCTCTTAATTGAATCATATGCCTTTTTTAAGTCTACATACAGTTGATGTACAGTGCCATTATATTCCTAGTTCTTTTCTAAATAATAATAATAATAATAATAATAATAATAATAATAATAATAAATATAAATAATAACTATAATAATAATCTGAATGGATTGAAGCAAGGAGATGCACTATCTCCTCTACTATTTAATTTTGCACTAGAGCATGCCATTAAATCCTTAGAGAATGAGGAAGGCTTACAACTCAATGGTATTAATAAGCTGTTAGTTTATGCTGATGATGTAGTACTATTGGCCGATAGCGAGGAGATACTAAAGGACAACACGCACACACTATTGAGTAACACTAAGAATTTAGGACCGGAAGTAAATATCAATAAAACTAAATATATGGTCACACGTAGAAATTCATTAAATTATGGAAATGGACAGCTAATGTCAAATGAGGGAAATTTTGAGGAAGTGGCTGAATTCAAATACCTAGGACAATAATCACAAATAGGAATGAGTTGCACAAAGAAATTAAACATAGGCTCAATTCTGGAAATGCGTGCTGTTATGCATTGCAGAGACTCTTGATGTCCCAACTCCTTTTAAAAAACGTTAAACTGAAAATATATAGAACTATTATTCTACCAGTTATATTATATGGGTGCGAAACATGGACTCTTACTTTAAGGGAGGAAAGGAGATTACAAGTATTTGAGAATAAAGTACTTAGGAACATTTTTGGACCAAAGAGAGATGAACAGACAGGTGAATGGAGAAGACTTACATAACAATGAACTACATGGTCTTAATAGGAAGCCAGATATAATAAGAACAGTTAAGTCTCGTAGACTGCGATGGGCAGGACATGTTGCACGTATGGGGAATGAAAGACTTGCATGGAAGCTTCTTGTATGAAAGCCAGAGGGAAAACGCCCAGTTGGTAGATCAAGAATGAGGTGGGAGAATAACATTAACTATGATTTGAGAGAAGTAGATTATACAGGGAATGATTGGAAAGCACTAGCTCAAGATAGGGATGTATGGTGAGCTTATGTCCGCGCGGCCATGAACCTACGGGTTCGATAGTGCCAGTGAGTAAGTAATTACAATAATAATAATAATAATAATAATAATAATAATAATAATAACAATAAATGAAGTACCTTTTGTGTATAATTACTCTCAACGATACGGTCCAGATTGAAAATCGCCTTGAACCCATTTTGGATCATTAATGGGGCGGGCATCACACTTAAGTAACTGCTATATACACTGTTATCTTACAACGCTTTGTAGCCTAGAATCTTGAGAGAAGAGAATAATGGATGCAAGATATACGTGCTATGATATGTAAATATCGTATTACCTCTTAGAGTGCTCCATTTGAGGATTTTAGGTCATTCTCCGTTGTTTGATGCGACTTTAATTAACATTTTATGGTGCGTGCTTTATTTCCCAACACTGCCAGAATATGCTAATTGCTTTTATATTATGTAAACAAGAATACAACTTGTAGCGGGACCGTAGTGCAATAAAGGAGAATCATGGCCTCCTATACTTCATATCACAAACAAGGCGCTGGCTGGGCTCCTGGTACTAGCAGATAATGCATGGCCTAGTATTATTACAACGTCACCGCCTGGACATTCCAGTAATTAATTAGATAGTAGTGCAGTGCACAATAGAAGCTAGAGTTTTTGTTTTCGATTTTCATTATCTTTTCAATTACAGTGGATTTTTTTTAGCGAATACAGAAGGAAGCTGCTTTTGAGGTTATGTTATGCTAACGAATACCATTACAGGGTTAGAATACAACAAACAAAACAATCCTGACATAGAGAATAAAACACTGAGAAAAAAATGAAGGGGTTTGCAGTGAGAATTTTTTTTTATCTTGCCTCTCAATAGCATAAATGGAGTGTAGTAATGCGTTATATAATGAAAATAGACAGCTAATGACAAATGAAGGAAATTTTGAAGAAGTGGCTGATTTCAAATATCTACAAACAAAAATTACAAATAGGAATGAGATGCACAAAGAAATTAAACATAAGCTCAATTCTGGAAATGTGTGCTATTATGCATTGCAGAGACTCTTGACGTCCAAACTCCTTTCAAAAAACGTTAAACTAAAAGCATATGAAACAGTTCTTCTAGCAGTTATATTATATGGATGCGAAACATGGACACTTACTTTAAGGGATGAAAGAAGGTTATGAGAATTTGAGAATAAAGTTCTTAAGAAAATGTTTGGGTCAAAGAGAGATGAACAGACAGTGAATGGAGAAGATTACATAACAGTGAACTACATGGTCTTTATAGAAAGCCATATATAATAAGAACAGTTAAGTCTCGTAGACTGCGATAGGCAGGCCATTTGGCACGAATGGGGAATGAAAGACTTGCATGGAAGCATCTTGTAGGAAAACTAGAGGGGAAAAACGCCCAGTTGGTAGACCGAGAATGAGATGGGATAATAACATTAAACATGATTTGAGGGCAGTAGATTATACAGGGAATGATTGGAAAACGTTAGTTCGGGATAGGGATGTATGGAGAGCCTACGTCCGCGCGGCCATCAACCTACGGATTCGATAGTGCCAGTGAGTTAGTTATTTTTATTTTCATTTATTTATTTTATTTTTTTATTTGTTAATGTTTCAAGACATCTTTCTGCGCCCAAAAAATCTACAGGCATTCTCCTCCACATTTCTCTGTCATTCCAATCTCCATGCCGAATCATTTTATCCTCTTGCTGCTCAAAATACCATCAATCCACGTTATTTTTGGTCGTCCTCTTTTTTTCTACCTAGTGGCGCCCTTTCAAGTATTATTTGTGGGAATCTGTCTTCTGTCGTTCTTTATCCATGACCAGACCATTTTAATTGTTATTATTATTATTATTATTATTATTATTATTATTATTATTATTATTATCATCATCATTAGGTCCACCGCTGTGGTCTCGAGGTAGCGTGCTGTCTTGTCACGCAGCGGGCCCGGGTTCGATCCCCGCTCGGGGCAGTTTTTCTAGGTGAGGTTTTTATCGGGGTTCTTCCTCACCTGTAAGACAAATGTCAGGAAAACTTTAAGGCCCAAACGGTCCCCGAAATCATATGGCCATCATCCTTATCATTATCATCCTTATCATTATCATCATCATCCTTCACCGGTGTGGAAAGCAACGGGAAGCTACCACACCAACACAATTCCCTAGTAAAGCTGCAAGCATAGCATGAAAATGCTATGATTGCAGTGAAGGACCTGCCTTCGGGCAGAATTACTATGGATGGATTGATCATCATTAGATGTGAAACATGGTATCTTATTTTAAGGGAGGAGAAAATATTACGAGAATTTGATAATTAAGTTCTTAGAAAAATTCTTGCACCAAAGATAGACAGACAGCCAGGCGAATGGAGAAGGCTGCATAACAATGAGCTACTTGATATTTTATAGGAAATTAGATTTAATAAGAACAGTTGTCTCGTAGACTGCGATGGGCAGGACATGCGGCACGAATAGGGAATGAAAGAGAGAGATGGAAGCATCTTGTAGGAAAACCAAGAGGGAAAATGTCCAGTTGGTAGACCAAGAATCAGGTGGAAGAATAACATTAACCATGATTTGAGGGAAGTAGAATATACAGGGAATGACTAGAAAATATTAGCTCAGGATTGGGATGTATGGAGAGCTTACGTCAGCGCGACGTTTGAACCTACTGGTTCGAAAATGCCAATGAGTTATTATTATTATTATTATTATTATTATTATTATTATTATTATTATTATTATTATTATTATTATTATCGGCCGCGGTGGACTAGTGGTTATGCTCTTTGCCTCTGGTCCAGAGGGTCGCGGGTTCAAACCCGGCCGGGGCTGATGGATTTTTTTGGACGGAAAAAATCCAAGGAGCAAGTCCTCCGGGAGGGACTTTAAGCCGTGGGTCCCGAGTCTGAAGATTTTCAGGCTCGTAAAAAATCCTTAGGCCTGAATGAAAAGGCCTCTAAGCAAAATTTACCGAATTCTCCCGTCCTAGTACTACCTTGGTTTCCTAGATGTCAGTATGAGGCGGAACGCTAACCACGTACCACT
The DNA here is from genome assembly GCA_030220185.1 of Diploptera punctata. NCBI lineage: Eukaryota > Metazoa > Arthropoda > Insecta > Blattodea > Blaberidae > Diploptera > Diploptera punctata. Next base: position 44,508 of record JASPKZ010007389.1, read on the forward strand.
CAATATGACATCTATATGAAAACAAGGGTAACTAAATTAGTATGGTTCAAATTCTTCCCTGTAGGGGGAGAGCGCCTAAATCTCTGTAAAGGGAAAACATAGGCTTACAACACAATACATTATTATTATTATTATTATTATTATTATTATTATTATTATTATTATTATTACGTCCATCCTTGTGGTCTTGGGGTAAGGTCACAGCCTCACACGAAGCGGGTCCGATTTCGATCCCAGATAAGGACAAAATATCCTGGTTCATGATTTTTTCGGCGATTTTCCTCACCTGCAAGACAAATGTCAGGAAACGTCAAGGCACAAACGGTCCCCAAACATCATATGGCCATTATTATCATATTCGCGAAGTTCAGTATGATTTTGTGTGTGTGAATTATATGTTTCGTCTTACACTCTAATTCAATCCAGGAAGTTACTACAGACCTTATGGGCTATGTCAGTGTCCCCCTACATACAGAGGGTAGATGTTGCCAAACTCATAATAACGGTATTTGTTTGTTAAGGGAGGGGCAAGGTTAGCAGTTCTATTTTTTTTTCAAATCTATGTACTATACATTTAAAAAACATAGATTTTCTTTTACGGCATGCAAACTAGTTTTATAGTAAATATGAGAGTCGACACTTTCACACAGGATAGTACAGATCTGCACGAGCACAGTGACAAGTGGTAACTATATTTTTTTAACCCATTAGCCTCAAAAGACGAGGTACGCTCGCCGGCAGTTACATGGCCTTCAACTCAGAAGACGAGGTACACTCGCTTAACTCTGCTGTTATATATTTTGCAATATGTTGTACATCCCTTGGCAGGGCAATCTTCTGTTAACATCTATTAATAGTAGAGGAATATGTTTTGACCTTCACCCTTATTGTGATCTCATGTACCGTTATCTTTTGTTTGCTTTGAATGTCTGAAAATAGTCAATATAATTTACGGTAACTTAAATCTGGTTTTTGGGGAAATGCATTGAGCGTTTAAACCTGAAGCGAATGGGTTAAGGAGAGGTGGAGCGGCAAGGTTAGCAGTACTTTTTTCCAAATCTATGTACTATACATTTAAAAAACATAGTTTTTCTTTTACGGCATGCAAACTAGTTTTATAGTAAATATGACAGTCGACATTTTCACACGGGATAATACAGATCCGCACGAGCTCAGTGGCAAGTGGTAACTGGTAACTGTTTTTTCTTTAAGAGGGGGTGGCTTGGACGGCTACAACTTACAGCTATGTACCTGCTGTGTTGTAATCTTCAGTTTTATATAAGGATTTCTCTCAAGAAAATACTGTTAAAATGGCAACCCAGTTCCCTATTCCAAACACACAATAACTTCCTGGGTTGGATCTGACTGTAGTACCGTGTAGTTAAAAGCGATGGATATTTTCTTTGGACACGGTCTTAATACATCACAACGCTTCTCTGGGAGAAATTTCAAGGTAGGTTTCGTCATGCAATGGTTGACAGTTCCCTTGCCAGATGCAAGCGCCGGATCAATAAAATTGAAAATGTAATTTTCCGTGCAGCGTCTGGTATGTTCTGGGTGTTAACGTCATTTTTTAATTTTAAATATAAATTTTCATGTGAAGCACTTTCTTTACAAAAATGTAATTCGTGTAATTTTTGTTGTTGTTGTTGTTGTAAGTCCATGTTTCCCTTTACAGAGATTTAGACGTTCTCCCCCTACAGGGAAGAATTTGAACCATAATAATTTAGTTACACTTGCTTTCGTATAGATGTAATTTGAGTGGTCCGTGGTCAGCGTCCCGCCTCATACTGACATCTAGGAAACCACGGTAGTACTAGGACGGGAAAATTCGGTATATTTTGCTTAGAGGCTTTTCATTCTGCTTAAGGATTTTTTACGAGCCTGAAAATCTTCAGACTCTGGACCCACGGCTTAAAGTCCCTCCCGGAGGACTTGCTCCTTGGAATTTTCCATCCTAAAAAATCCATCGATCCCGGCCGGGTTTGAACCCGCGACCCTCGGGACCAGAGGCAAGGAGCATAACCACTAGCCCACCGCGGGCGTAATTTAATATGAATAAAAAAAAAGGTGTTTAATTTTTTATAATCAGGTATATGGCTAATTTAGGGGGTATTTTTGGGGGGAAGGTCGAAATTACGAAAGAAGTGATTTCTGACATGTAATGTACATTTTTTAAACTCTCCTCCATCCACAATCTTTACTCAGTCAGTCAATATAAATTCGAACGTTCCTTCCGCCATCGAGGAAGTGGAAATGCGTTACTACTTGGAATCGGCCCGAAATGATTATAGGGATCGGGCAGAACCCATTAAATATCTGAAATATTGTACATCAAAAACATTAAAAAGTATTGAGATATCAACAGTAAGGGTGATTTATGCATCGGCAGCGCTGTTTGTCTTCAGCTACCTCATACTCTTTAATTTCCAAATGTCCATGTTGTCATTTCGACATTTCTGGTGTTCTCTCCTGGCATGGCGTACTTGTAACCCGCTTCTGAGGCTGGGGCGCCTGGAAGGCGGGGTTATGCTGCCTGGATAATATGAGAGTTGATGACGATGTTAATGATGATCCAGGAGAGGCCTTAAACCTAAACTTAATCTAATGAGGTGAATGTGATATTGATGATAATGATGGCCAGATGGTGTTCGGGGACCGTTTGGGCCTCGAAGTTTCCTAACATTTATCTTACAGGTGAGGAAAAACTCCGAAAAAACCTTACCCAGGAAACTTGTCCCGATCGGGGATCGAACCTGGGCCCGCTGCGTGACAAGCCAGCACGCTACCTCGTGGATAGAATACAGTATATCGATGGAGTCCACCGCTGTGGTCTCGAGGTAGCGTGCTATCTTGTCACGCAGCGGGCCCGGGTTCGATCCCCGGTCGGGGCAGTTTTTCTGGGTGAGGTTTTTATCGGGGTTTTTCCTCACCTGTAAGACAAATGTCAGGAGAACTTTAAGGCCCAAACGGTCCCCGAAATCATATCATCATCATCATCATCCTTCACCGGTGTGGAAAGCAACGGGAAGCTACCACACCTACAATTCCCTAGTAAAGCTGCAAACATAGCATGGAAATGCTATGATTGCAGTGAAGGACCTGCCTTCGGGCAGAATTACTATGAATGGATATTGATGGAGTGCTCTCTTAAAATGTGATAATTGCAGCACAAAACAAGCAAAAAATCATTACCAAAAACCATACCCATTGCTCAAATCTTACAAGGGAACTGTGACCATTGCATCCCGAAACCTACCTGTAAACTTCTTCCAGAGATGCGTTATGATGTACTAAAGTCGTATTAAAAAATATCCTCCATTTTTAACTGCAAGGCACAGAAATCGAACCCAGAATCCAGCAATGGCAGCCTACTTTACGGAGCAGATGAACTCCCTGCTCGAGTAAGGGCAGAGTGAAGTAAGGCGGGACGCGGCATAGGCGGCAGGTAGTGAGGATTATCCCATATACCAATTCACGAGTTGCATTATTTTCCTGTACTTTAAATGAGATATTTGGTAGTGAAGTTTGGTGCCTTACAATTAAAAACGGCAGACTATTTTTTTTTTTTGCATACGCCCTTGGTACATCACAACGCTTTTCTGGTAGAATTTTCAAGTAGCTATCGGCATGTAATTTGTTACAAAACTTTACAAATAGATTCTAAACATTTCAACATTTTATTAATCAATCATTAGAATCTAACATGTAAGACCCATTATGTGCCCGAATTATGGCACTAATAATGGTATTTATATTACATCTGCTCCGTTTTTTTTGGTTACTTCATTGATATATCTGATAGCAAATAAGACTCTAGGAGTAGGGGTGAGAAAGCAAGCAACGTACATTACCTGTCTCTTCCTGTACTGAAAGTGAACCAAAACGTTTTGATGACCCCAAGTGTATTCTTGCTATATTGATTCTATGAACTCCATTCGAATCATCAGAAATCACCTCTTTCGTTGAAATAATTTACAGAAAATTCACATATAAACAAAGTAAACGAGGAACTTACTGTACACTGATCCGTTGTCCAGAAGTTTGCACTTCATTTCTGTGAGTTCTGTGCCAGCAGACGGTCTCTCATGTCTCCGAGGTGGTTTCTGCACAGGATTCACTTTGGTTAACAAACTCTTCTCTTGCTCGCTGTTGCCCTGATATCCACTTACATCGCCATTGGAAGAGAGCATACCATCGCTCGGAACTTTCTTGGTACTGCACTTCTTGTTGTTATGTCGATGTCTGCAGTAGCAAAACGTAAGAAACAATATTAGAGCAAGGAGTAAAATCACTCCAACTACCAACCCCACAATTAAAGGCCAAGCATCAGCCAAAATACCCTTTCCGCCAGTTCCTGCAGCACCACCCCTCTGATAATTTACTATCAGAGACACGTTCCTCTCATCGACACCTCCATTACTCTTGGCAACACATGTGTAATCCCCTCTGTCCTGATTTCTTACGTTCGTCACTGTCAAATTCACCCACCGAGTAGAAGATATATTATCAGTCACAATGTACCTCTGGTCACCATAAGTTCTTCTAGAATAGTTACCGATTATTCGAGAATTGAAAACCCAATGAACTTCGGGAATGGGATTCCCCATGACCCTGCAGTTTAATGTTACATTACCGCCGTCTACTTCAATTGCTGTTCCTGGGTACAGGATAAAGTATCTGGGGTTTGCAGGCAAGATCGTCCGAACTCAAAATCGCTCCACAGTTTGCCGTGGAGAACAGGCGGTTCAGCGCAAGCTGTGGGCTGTGCATACAATCTACGTTCTATCGTCCAGTCTCTGAATGCCTGTAGATGGCAGTCACAGTTCCAAGGGTTATTGTGAAGAACTAGGCCGTTAAGCATGTGCAGAGACTGTAGACTTTCAACTTTCATCGTTGTGAGGTTATTCCCATCTAGAGCCAAAGTTTTCAAATTTGGAACGTTCATAAACGTTTTCCTACCAATGTGAGACAGCTGGCAATCGCTAAATTCAACTGTTTGAAGAAACGTAAGGTTGTTAAACAAGCCATCGGCGAGTTTCTGAATCGGATTTCGACTAAGGGTCAATATTCTAAGTCTTACATTTTCGCGAAAAGTGCCAGGATGTAAAATGTGGATTCGATTACCGGAAAGGTCCAGTTCGATAAGAATTTCTAGTTTACGAAATGCTTCTTTGTGTAGGTCCTCGATGTTGCAATCTCTGAGGAAGAGTTTGTGGAGGTTTATGAGGTTCACTAAACTGAAGGCATCCTTGGGAAGCTCTCGGAGTGGATTGCCTGTGAGGTCCAGGATCTGAATCTCCGTGCTCAGGTTGTCAGGAACTGTGTTGAGACTTGAGTTGGTGCATTCTGCTGCCTTGCGACCGGACACCCACTTGCACTTGCATTGCTGCGGGCATTTGCTCCAGTCCATGTCTGCTCCGGCGAACACCAGCAGCGCCAACAAAGGCACTACATTCCGCCACCGCACAGCCATGGCAGGATTATGTCTTCACCAACATCACGCCATCAATTCGCCACCCTGAAACAAAAACGCCATCAATAATGAGTTGCTTTCAGTGAAAACAATAACCCAAAATGTTATCACAGATGATATCGTGGTATAAGGCCCCGGTCCATAACTGGCGTTTCTCCCATATTATTCTACCTCGACTGCGGAGGGTTTGCGACCGGGAAGACTGCCTAGAAAACTCGCCCCTGAAGATACCCTCTGTAGTCGATGTAGAAACGTTTGGCAGAAACACAAGTCATTTACCACGGCCACATAGCCCGGAATCTTCTAATACCAAGATTATGGGCCGTGAAAGCCTGCATTCTAAAATTATGCAAAACATTTTATAGAATAATTGAGGGGAGTTAATGCAAAAAATTGACAACTCTTTTTTTTAATTAGTTTTCTGCATCATGTCCCGCGCCGTAGCCGAGTGGTTAAGGCAAGAAGCCTTGGTGCAGAGCTACGGGACTTGCGCTGGTTCGAGTCTCCATGGGGGAAGAAATTTTCTCATGGAATTTCGGCCAGTATGGGACCGGTGCCCACCTAGCATCGCGAGGCATTTGGGTAGCTACAATAAGTAGTGACTCCAGGTTGAGAAGAACAGCTATAACGGCTGGGGGACCCGACATGCTGACCACGTGCCACCCCTACACTGGCTGGATGATCGTCTACCTCTGTGATTAACACATGTGGATGTGAGGGCAGCATCCGGTTGGTAGGCCAAGGGCCTTCCAGGCTTGTCGCGCTTGGAGTATTTTTTTTTTGCATTATCGATCTCTTATTGTCTGTCTCTGCATCAAACAAGTATTATTAAAAACCAATAGATACCAGTGCCATTGTCTACATTATTCTAAAAATGTCCTTTATTATCATGGAAAAACTTGACAAAATACAAATTCAAAGATGTGGCTTATAGTCCAAGATCCGGCTGCATGATTAGTACGTTCATGGAAGCCAGTATGTTTAATTAAAATATTATTTATTTATTGGAAATAATTTGATTCACTTTTTATTAAAATAAATTATAATCCAGTTTGCAGAAATCGATGTACAGAGCTTGAAAAGTTTTGGTTGCCATTGCACGCTTGGCCGTATAAACATCATCGCGGCTACAGCAGGCTGTGACACCAATCAGTAATAAAATGGCGGTAAGTACGTATTTATTGTTTTATATTGTTCCCTTGCAGTGGGAAGTGAAACCACTGCCCTTTATGTATACTATATACAATGTATATAAACAAAAATATATCCAAAAGGTAGTGTTAATTAATATACATTATATGAAACAAATCACTGCATTTTAAATGAACTGAACTTTATTTGAAACAATAAATACGTACTTGCCGCCATTTTATCACTAATTGGTGTCATAGCCTGCTGTAGCCGCGAGGATGTTTACGGCCAAGTGTGCAATGGCAACCAAAACTTTTCAAGCTCTATACATCGATTTCTGCGAACTGGATTATAATTTATTTTAATAACAAGTGAATCAAATTATTTCGAATAAATAAATAAACAATATTTTAATTAAACATACTGGAGGCCGTATTTTAATAGGCAACTCGGCAAAAATGCATTCGGTCATTCACAATTTCATGAAAAAAAAAATTGTTAATACACTTGATGAACGTAGTAATCTTGCAGCCGATTCTTGGACTATTTTTTTTTTTTCATTTCGCTAAGATCTAAGGCACACGTGTATAAAGTTAATATCTATCTACAATGACGTAACAACCTAATGTTGGACCTTAACCTCTCCTTTGTTAGAGTTTACTAGACCAAGTTAATTTAGTCAAGCTTATTTTCCCAAAGATGTCAACAGTGGCATGCAGTCAACATATTAGTCATTCAAAATATCTCTGCAGGCGGAAGAATTACGAAGCTCGAGTTTGTTGCTACACGTGACGTCATGTAAGGCAGTGTATACTGTCAGCGTCCCACGTCCCATTCCCCTTAGCGCTCATAGATAGCAGTGTCACGTGTTCTATTCCTGCATAAACACGACAGCAGTGCCCTCCGTCAACAACTGCACTTACTCCTTGAACGGGTAATACCAACCCAATGAGACATCTAGCGGACAACTAAGGTATTGCTAGGATGGTGACGATCAGTAAATTTTGCTGCGAGGCCTTTCATTCAAACTTATGGATTTTTTACCAGCCTGAAAATCTTCTGACTCAAGACACATGGCTTAAAGTCCCTCCCGGAGGACTTGCTCCTTGGATTTTTTCCTTCCCAAATAATCCATTGGTCGCGGCCGGGTTTGAAGCCGCGACCCTCGGGAGCAGAGGCAATAAACATAACCACTAGTCCACCGTGGTCGACATAAAGTTTATATAAAAAAGTGAAGTGATCCCACGACAGGCCTCAGGAGGCCCTTGGGGTAGTAGGAGGTTAAGGCTCCCACTTTTCTAAACAATTGGCACTTGATATCAGCCGGGTTGTCAGCCCTGCGTGACGGCCGCCTAGTTTATCGCCTTCGAACTGTCCAGCATGGGTATAACCTTTCAGCAGCAATGCTTACCTCCGGCATAGTACTCCGGTCATTTAAGCACGCAAGCCACCCCACCACGACAAGGTAAAGATATCATGCAGGAATATATTATATATCATCATCATCATCCTGCCAGGTATTAGTCCTAGAAGAACTGTTACGGCCTGAGAAAGCGGTTTTCATGCCATCTTTTCATAGGTCGACCAAGTGACCGTTTCCCATTTGGACAGTAGTTCATTATTGCATTGGGGATCCTGGATCTAGCCATTCTTGAGACATGTTCCTTCCAGTTTAGCTGATATCTGGAGATGTAGTCCAGTATTGGTGACACATTAAATTCTTGAAGGATTTCTACATTTTTCTTTCGGTCCCATTTGGTGTAGCCAGCTGTTCGGCGCATAAATCTCATCTCACAAGTCTGCTTTCATCTCTCGTCCTTATAGTCCACACTTCACTTCCATAACATAGGACTGGTCGAGCCTTTATTTGATAAAGACGAGTACGAGTTGATTTTTGCACTAATGAAGGTTTTAAAACTATTAATGATTCCCATTGATCTGTTGAATTTCACAATTTTCTCTGGTAAATCCAAATTTTCAACAAAACAGAGTTTATATCCTAAATAAGTAAACTCATTAACTCTCTCTAAAATGTTGTTATTTAAACAAATTTTGCCTGGTATTGGGAATTTTCCACAAAAGACCATTATTTTAGTTTTATTGGTAGATATTTCCATTGAATATTTATGGGCTATCAAATTTAAATTATGTACTGATCATTGTAAATAATATAAGATAGAAATATTGTAGTAATATTCTTAAACACATAGTGTGCTATAATTCTATGACGCCTATTGGGACTTGTTAAGAACTAGAAGTCTAAAAGTGCAGGATTATTAATAATTGATGAAGAGGAGATAATGGAAAACTGTTTGTCAAAGAACGGAAATTATCGCCCATAACCTCAACCAAGCGCATCTTTGTGTAACCTCAATCTATGTTTTAATAACCAGACATTGTACATCGCCATGTTACCAAGCCGGCGTTTATATAAACACCGTCATTAAAAGTTCATAATTAAAATGCCATAGCATAATTTTAACATAAAATAATATAATCCAGATATGAAAACATTTACTTTGCCAATATTATATTTCATTAGCTTTCTACTTTAACTAACTAACTAACTCACTGGCACTATCGAACCCGAAGGTTCATGGCCGCGCGAACATAAGCACTCCGCACATCCCTAAAGGTAAAGTAAAGGTATCCCACTACAGACCTCAGGAGGCCCTTGGGATAGTAGGACGTTACGGCTCCCACTTTTCTGGACAATCGGCACTTGATGTCAGCCGGGTTGTCAGCCCTGCGTGACGGCCGTCTTTACCCCCAGAACAAGCGTCTGGTACTCATTTCCGTTAGAGGCTGAGTCGACCCCAGGGTCATAGTGCCGCCAGAAGGTTTGGGTCAGTTTAAAAATCCTAACCCAACCGGGACTCGAACCCTCGACCTTCCGGCTTGTAGCGCAGTGCCTTAACCACTACGCTACGGCGTGCCCCCATACATCCCTATCCTGAGTCAATGTTTTCTAATTATTCCCTGTATAATCTACTTCCCTCAAATCATAGTTAATGTTATCCTCCCACCTCATTCTTGGTCTACCAACTGGGTGTTTTCCCTCTGGTTTTCCTACAAGAAGCTTCCATGCACGTCTTTCATTCCCCATTCGTGCCACATGTCCTGCTCATCGCAGTCTATGAGACTTAACTGTTCTTATTATATCTGGCTTCCTATAGAGACCATGTAATTTATTTTATGTAGTCTTCTCCATTCACCTGTCTCTTCATCTCTCTTTGGTCCAAAAATGGTCCTAAGAACTTTATTCTCAAATATTCGTGATCTCCTTTCCTCCCTTAAAGTAAGAATTCATATTAGCTTTTTTATTTATTAAGACTAATTTTATTTATAAGGTTGAATAAATAATACAGGGCTATTCAGAAAGAAGGAACATACTTCACACATTTATTTCTTCCAAACTACAAAAAAAAAATACAAACACAATTCCAACGTTCCTAAAAAGTGAAAAGTTTGAAGCACTAATCACGGCCGCGATGGCGCTGTTTCATGAAGTTGCGATCACGGTCGCATTGGCGCTGTTGGATTGAAAGAGGAGGAGCAGAAGATCAACTTCATTGCCGGTAGCCTCCCTGGTCACCAGACCTAACCCCGTGTGATTTTTATCTGTGTTGATACATAAAAGACCGTGTTTTTATCCCCGTATGCTGGACACTCTTGAAAAACTGCGACATCGAATTGTCGAAGCTGTGAATATGATAACTAGAGATCAGCTGATTCGTGTGGGCAAGAAATGAGCCACCGTTATGATATTTGTCGTATAACACTTGGTGCTCATATTGTATGCATACAATAGTGAAATTTGAACTTTTCTTTTTCCAGGAACGTTGGAAATGTGTTTGTATTTTTTGTAGTTTGGAAGAAATAAATGTTTGAAGTCTGTTCCTTTTTTCTGAATAGCCCTGTATTTTGAAAACAAATATTCTATAAAACATTCAAGACTCAAATTATATAAAACTCTCGCCCTCCCGACTTTCCTGTAAGGAAGTGAAATCTGGGTTTTAAAAAGAAAGACATCAACAAATGAATTGCTGCAGAAATGAGATTCATGCGCCGAACTGCTGGATATACTCTACTTGACCATCAGAGGAATGAAGATATTTTAAATGAACTTCACATGCAACCTTTAGAAGAATAGATATTCACATATGGCTGCTACATGTATCTCTAATGTCACCAACTAGGATCTCTAATACAGTTCTTCGGTATCGCCCACAAGGACGACAAAGAACTGGAAGGTGCGGTGGCCAGAAGCTTCTATGGTTCGAAGTGTCTGGAACCTAAGCGTAGGAAGTTCCGCCCCGCCTATATAAAATGAGGCAAGGGCAGGAGGCCAGTTGGACGGCCAGAGGGTTAAGTGTAAGAGAAATTGTGGTGAACGGACTCATCAGTGACTGTGAAATGATTGTGACTGAAATAAACATTGAAAGAAAATTAACTGTGAGTGAAAATTGTGATTACATAGTCTATTACGATGCGAGGTTGGGAAGTGTTTTTTACAGAATCGAGGGAAATGTTTAAAAACCAAGCGATAGCGAGGTTTTTAATCTGCGAAATTCTATAAAATACTTCACAAATGTGCGTTGTATACATTATTTTTTGTGCGATAGAAAGGGTTTCAGGCTAGAACAAACATAATTCGGAATGAAAATGGGGGATATGATTGCAGATTCCAAGAGTATATTAAATAGATGGAAAAGTTATTTTAATCAGCTATTAAATGTACATACAGAACAGGACATTGAGGAGAATAACTTACAGACAGCAGAAATGCTAGTCGCAGAGCCAAGTGCATTAGAGGTTGAAATGGCAATTGAAAAATTGAAGATGTATAAAGCATCAGGTTCAGATGATATCCCAGCAGAACTGATAAAATCAGGGGGAGAAAAAATGATGGACAAGATACGCTGGTTGCTTACTATGATTTGGGAAAAAGAAGCTCTTCCAGATGAATGGAAGGAATCAATTATCGTACCAATTTATAAGAAAGGAGATAAAACTGATTGCAACAACTATAGGGGCATCTCATTACTTTCAACTTCGTACAAAATTCTAACAAATATATTAGTAAGCAGACTTACTCCCTATATTGATGACATTCTAGGAGATCATCAATGTGCATTTAGAAGAAACAGGTCTACAACAGATCAGATTTTTAGTATAAGACAGATTTTAGAAAAGAAATGGGAATATAATGGTACTGTACATCAACTATATGTAGACTTCAAAAAAGCATATGATTCAATTAAGAGGGAGAAGTTATATAGTATCCTGCTGGAGTTTGGAATTCCTAAAAAGTTAGTTAGACTTATACGAATGTGTCTAAATGGCTCAACGAGTAGGGTGCGTGTAGGCAAACAGTTTTCAGACACTTTTGAAATCCAGAATGGGTTAAAGCAAGGAGATGCACTATCTCCTCTACTATTTAATTTTGTACTAGAGCATGCCATTAAATCTTTAGAGAATGAGGAAGGCTTACAACTCAATGGTATTAATAAGCTGTTAGTTTATGCTGATGATGTAGTACTACTGGCCGATAGCGAGGAGATACTAAAGGCCAACACACACACACTATTGAGTAACACTAAGAAATTAGGACTGGAAGTAAATATCAGTAAAACTAATATATGGTCACACGTAGAAATACATTATATAATGGAAATGGACAGCTAATGACAAATGAGGGAAATTTTGAGGAATTGGCTGAATTCAAATACCTAGGAACAATAATCACAAATAGGAATGAGATGCACAAAGAAATTAAACATAGGCTCAATTCTGGAAATGCATGCTATTATGCATTGCAGAGACTTTTGATGTCCCAACTCCTTTCAAAAAACGTTAAGCTGAAAACATATAAAACTATTGTTCTACCAGTTATATTATATGGGTGCGAAACATGGACTCTTACTTTAAGGGAGGAAAGGAGATTACGAGTATTTGAGAATAAAGTTCTTAGGAAAATTTTGGACCAAAGAGAGATGAACAGACAGGTGAATGGAGAAACTACATAACAATGAACTACATGGTCTTTATAGGAAGCCAGATATAATAAGAACAGTTAAGTCCCGTAGACTGCGATGGGCAGGACATGTTGCGCGTATGGGGAATGAAAGACGTGCATGGAAACTTCTTGTAGGAAAGCCAGAAGGAAAACGCCCAGTTGGTAGACCAAAAATGAGGTGGGAGAACAACATTAACTATGATTTGAGGGAAGTAGATTATACAGGGAATGATTGGAAAGCATTAGCTCAGGATAGGGATGTATGGAGAGCTTATGTCCGTGCGGCCATGAACCTACGGGTTCGATAGTGCCAGTGAGTAAGTAAGTAAGTAAGTAAGTGTTTTCAAAATAATAAATAATAGTAAAATAATAATATATTCAACAACAAGATTCAGTGGAAAGAACATGTAGAAATAATGGAAGAAAGTAAATTACCAAATAAAATATTACATTATTTTCCGAGAGGAAAAAGAGATGTCGGACGTCCTCGGAAGAGATGGTCTTGGATCTATTAGTGAAGACAGAACAGGCAACTAATGCCTAAACTAGGAAGTGACAAAGAAGAAGAAGAAATAATATCTTTGTTGGAAATATTTGTATTCATTATAAACAGTTGACTAACGTTAGCAGTGTGGGCAATACTGTATTTATTAGTTGAAACTACAGGAGACCTGAGACCAATATTAGTGATAAAATGGCGGCATGTACGTATTTATTCTTTTATATTGTTTCAAATAAGTAAAATAATTAACATCTTTGTTTGAAATATTTGCGTTCATTATAAACAATTGACTAACGTTAACAGTGTGGGCAATGTTTATTAGTTGAAACAGGAGGCCTTGAGAACAATTATTGATAACATGCCCGCAAGTACGTATATATTCTTTTATATTGTTTCAAATAAAGTTCAGTTCATTTAAGATATAGTGATTTGTTTCGTATGTATATTAACACTACCTTTTGGATTTTTTTTTTTTTTGCATACACATTGTATGTAGTATACATAGAGGGCAGTGGTTTTACTTCCCACACACGTTTTGTAATATGTAATATTACAGTATAGTTATTTTATTACAATATAGTTATTTAAGTTGGCAACCCCGATATGTAGGAAGTTGAACTTTCAATCATGGTCGCCATTGCTGTAAGTACGACAAAACTAACTATCGCGCAAAAAGTTTGCAGATAGCTTGTAGAAGGATATAAAGTGTTAAGTGAGATTTTAAACAACATATGTGTGTTCATTTACGCCGAAATAACTCAAATGAAAATCCTGGTTATCTGTGACAATATATTTAATAAAAATACCTTCATACTTCCATTTTGTACGTAGAATTTTACAAAATGGTTACTTGACGAAATATCAAGTGCGAGATGTGAAAATATATATAAAGTTACTTCGATATCGTAAGGGTTCTTACTTCCGCTGTGTTGTGGTTAAGAAAAGAGCTACTTGGAACTGAAGAAAAGAGGATATAAAGGGTAAAATCAAAGAGAGTTAAATTGCGTCATTTTGATACGTGAAGAGAAGAAGATCTCACCCCGTAACGAACACATTGTGCGGAGTCCATGTGTTCACACGTAACTACACCAAGTTTCAAATCAAATTACACCAACAAATCAACATTCCCTATTTTACTTAAGTTTCAACGAAATAAAATATCCTCAACGATTGACCTCTCTTCTTCGGCTTTCCCCCACTTATAGGTTTGCCGTCTTCAGTTTCCATTTATTTCTATCGTTCCAATCTCCTTCCAAATTCTTATCATCCATTACAGTTCTGACATAAGTTTTCCATTTTCATCTTGGACTGCCACGTTTATTTCTTCCAGGGGGTGACCATTGGTATATATTTTTTGGCCATCTTTCATCTTCCATTCTCTGTACATGGACATACCATTTAAGAGTTTGATTTTCAATCCTCTTAACAACAGATGTGGTGGCATTCATTTCTTTCCTAGGAATCCATTTCTTATTTTATCCTGTCTTTTTTTTAAGCCTTCTTCTAAGATAATCAAATTCAACTGTTCTAATTTTAAACTTTTGCAATTCCGTCAAAGACCAACTTTCACTTCCATATTAGAAAATATTCTGTATTATGCTTATATAAATTTTCAATTTAGTTTATTTTGTAATATTTTTGTTCCAAATTATTCCATGTAAAGTCTTAGTTGCATTTTTTGCTATTGCAATTTTACTCTGCACATCTCTTTCACATGTACCTAAACATGCAATTACACTGAGCAACAAAAAAATAAACTTTTTTGTTTCAGAACGAAAAATATGTGATTCTCATAGTATTTTTCTCCTGAATTCAAATGCGATATCAGTTTTTCTCCACGCAAGGTTTCCGAGAGACAGGCATTTATAATTTCAAACACTTTAATATTTTCTACATTCAGACTCACCTAGAAAGTAAGAAATGACGATTTTCTGCTATATTTCGCCTGTGGAGCATCCCTCTTGATGGTCCAACAATAATCGGCCAGCATATTAGGATTCCATTTGCCTTGATATCTCTTTTCCATAGTTGAAATCTCCTGATGAAAGTGTTTCCCGTTTTATTTTACAATGGACAAATGTACAAAAAAGTTTATTAAAAAATAATTATTTAAATCCATTAATTGAAATTGAAATAAAAAAATTGTGGGTGATGGAGAAATTCCGAATACATATTTGGAAACATGATAAAAATCTGCATTAAGTACAAATATTGGTACTCATGAGACAAAAATCATGTTGACCAGTGGTATTGACCCAAGATATTTAACAATTTCAATGTTTTATTTTATTTTATTTTATTTTTTTCACTGTTTCGAGTATGAGGTCATCCACATCCCTTCCCAAACACATATATTCTGTTATCTGTAAATTTATATCCAGTCTCCATTTTGTATATTCTTCCATTAATTTGATCATCATCATCATAGTACATTCACGAATTTAGGCCATTTGTTGACCTGTTTCGGCCTCAAGAGAAACACCATCCAGAAGTCTTTTGAGTGGACGTCCTGGTCTTCTTCTTCCTGCAGGTTGATATCTTAACATTAGTTTGGGTTGTAAGGGGTAGTGACGTGTGTATAACCTCTCCTACCCAATTCTCATCCTCACCTTCTCGTGGTACAACCCGTTTTCACAAATGAGGCTCTGAGGACCGAGTCACGGCGGTATAACCGTTCCATCAGGTACTGAGTAAATGCGGTATCCTAATGTCTGTCCAGAGACTAAAAGGTAGCAGCCCTACCACTAGACTACTTAGCGTCGGGCCAGTAACCTATCCTAAGGAACTTCAAAACTACTTTCAAGTCTCAACACGAAAAAATCCAGAAGGAATTGAAATATTCCATTAATTTATTTATCATAAACGTTTGACTTACAATAGCTAAAATATCTTACTTCATTTAATTAATGGAAGGAAGTAATTGCTTCTGGGAATCACGAAGAAAAATTAATTAATATATTTTGATATTGTATTCTTTACTTCTTCATCTTAAGGCCTTTCCTTCCCTATATCGGAATTAGGACGCTTCCTAATGGGAACTTATTGACCAATTAATTTAGCTACACTCAATTACCCATAGATGTCAGCAAATGATAGGAGGTCGGCCTAGGGCCTCGAGGAGACATCTAGTGGGTAACTAAATTATTACTGGATGGGAAATTGTCGGTAAATTTTTCAAAGGCATTTTTATTCAAGCTTGAGGTTCTTTTACGAGTACGAAAATGTTCAGACCTGGGACCCACGGCTTAAAGTCCCTCCCGGAGGACTTGTTCCTTAGGTTTTTCCATCCTAAAAATCCAGCGTCCACGGCCGAATTTAAACCCGCGTTCCTCAGAAATCGAGGAAAGAAACAAACGCCACGGACTACTTCCTTAATAACTAAAGCAATCCCACTATAGGCCTCGGAAGGCCCTTGGGGTAGTAGGAGATTAAGGCTCCCATTTTTTCTAGACAATCGACACTTGTTGGCAGCCGGGTTGTCAGCCCTGCATGACGGCCGCCTTTACCCCCAGGACAAGCGCCTGGTACTCATTTCCGTTAGAGGCTGAGTTAATCCCAGGGCCATAGTGCCGCCAGAAGATTTTGATCAGTTTAAAAATCCTGACCCCACCGGGACTTGAACCTCGACCATCCGACTTGTAGCGCAGTGCCTTAAACACTACGCTACGACGTGACGACTTCCTTAATTTATAGATAAAACAATAAACAAACAATTTTTACAACAAGAGTTAGTGACTTTAATTAAGAAAAAGACCGCATAGTAAATAAATGAAAAATCTTTTTAGAACGGTATTTACTCCAAATTTGCCAAAAATAAAATTCCACTAAAGAACAGTGCCTTGTTACTTCCGTGCACTTTCCTTACAAGGGAACTGTCAACCATTGCATGACGAAACCTACCTTGAAATTTCACCCAGAGAAGCGTTGTGGTGTACCAAGGTCGTGTGCAATAAATATCTGCCGTATTTAACTGCAAGGCACAGAAATCGAAGCCAGAATCCAGGAATAGAAACCCACTGTACGAAAAAAAATTGACCTCTATGCTTCAACTGAACGGAGTGGAGTGAGGCGGGGCACGGTGCGGAAGGCAGATTGTGAGAGTTATCCAATCCACCAAGTCAGGAGTTGTATTATTTCCTTGTAGTTTAAATGAGAGAGTTGGCGCTGGATTTTAGTGCCTTGCAGTTAAAAACGGCAGGTAATCTTCTGTGCATGGTCTTGGTACATCACAACGATTCTATGGGAGAAATTTAAAGGTAGGTTTCGGGATTCAATGCTTCATAGTTACCTTGTGATGTTTTTTTTAATCATCCCCTACATAATTTACTTCCTTCAAATCATGGTTAATGTTTTCCATCCTCATTCTTGGTCTACCTAATGGCTGCTTTCTCTTTGGTTTCCAACAATTTTCCATGCCCCTCTTTCATTCCTCATTTGTGCTACATATTCGCAACGCAGTCTAAGATATTTACCTGTTCTTATTATATCTGGCTAACTAACTAACTGACTGACTCAGTCACTTGCTCTATCGAACCCGAGGGTTCATGGCCGCGTGGATATAAGCTCCCCATACATCCCTATCCTGGGCTAATGTTTTCCAATCATCCCCTGTATAATATACTTCCCTCATATTATAGTTAATGTTATTCTCCCACCTCATTCTTGGTCTACCAACTGAGCGTTTTCCTTCTGGCTTTCCTACAAGAAGCTTCCATGCCCCTCTTTCATTTCCCATTCCTGCTACATGTCTAGTCTAAAGGGACTTAACACTTATTATATCTTAATTCCCATAAAGACCATGTAGGTCACTGTTATGCAGTCTTCTCCATTCATCTGTCCGTTCATTTCTCTTTGGGACAAAAATATTTCTAAGAACTTTATTCTCAAATACTCGTGATCTCCTTTCCTCCCTTAAAGTAAGAGTCCATGTTTCACATCCATATAATATAACTGGTAGAATAAATAGTTTTATATATTTTTCAGTTTAACGTTATTTAGAAAAGTTGGGACGTCAAGAGTCTCTGCAATGCATAATAGCACGCATTTCCAGAATTGAGCCTATGTTTAATTTCTTTGTGCATCTCATTCCTATTTGTGATTATTGTTCCTAGGTATTTGAATTCAGCCACTTCTTCAAAATTTCCCTCACTTGTCATTAGCTGTCCATATCCATTATACAGTGAATTTTACTCAACCTGCGGCCGATAGCAGGAAAAGTGACTTGAAGCACTGTGTCATCAACTCGCCCTGCCCATGCTAGTGGCCGTAAGTCGGGTGAACCTCACTGTATAATGTACAGGGCAAGTCAAAATGTTGTGCAGGTTTTCAGAAATTTATTATGTGAAATGTAATGAACATATAATATTGTGAGACATATTGTATGAAAGGTAAACTCTCAAAGTTTTTTTTTAAATATTCACAGATGTTCTATGTGAGCGCCTTTTGTTACACGACAGATGTCAAGCCGATATTCAATCTCCTGCCAAACTTTCTGTAGCAGTCCGCGGTCGATATCAGCAATGGCTGCTGTGATGCGGGCACGCAGTTCATGCAGTGTTGTTGGAAGTGGTGGTACGTAAACATGATCCTTTACAAGACCCCACATGAAGAAATCACACGGGGTTAGATCGGGTGAACGAGGTGGCCAATGAATGAGTTGTTGATCACCCTGAGATGCACGGCCTATCCAGCGTTGTGGTAAAGCCGTATTCAAATGGTCTCGAACACTGCCATGGTAATGTGGAGGGGCACCATCCAACTGCAGAATGAAATCTGGACTATCCGCTTCAAGCTGCGGAAGGAGCCATTGTTGTAGCATATCAAGGAAAACATGTCCGTTCACAGTACGTTCATGAAAGAAAAAGGGCCCATAAACCTTTGCATGGGAAATGGCACAAAAGACATTCACTTTCGGAGAATCGCGTTGATGTTCCAGAGTTGCATGGGGGTTACCAGTTCCCCAAATCCTACATTGTGTCTATTCACTTTTCCTGAAAGGTGGAAAGTCGCTTCATCACTGTAAACTACCCTCTCATGGAACTCATTCTCTTCCATTAATGCGAGAAAATCAACACAGAAGGACGCTCGCAAAGCATAATCGGCGGGTTTTAAGGCTTGAACCAGTTGCAAGTGGTAGGGTTTCATCTGTAAACGTTTCCGGAGAATCCGCCATACAGTTTTTTGTGGTAGTTGAAGTTCTGTCGCTCCCCGGTAGGTGATTTCTGTGGACTCCGCACGAAGCATGTGCGAACGCGTTCGACTGTCTCTTCACTCGTCGACGGACGGCCAGTCGATTTTCGTTTACAGATACAGCCTGAATCCCTAAATTGTGTGTACCACTTACGAATGGATCTCCCATCCGGCGGGTCTTTATCGTATCTGGTACGGAAATGTCGTTGAACACTAGTCACAGAGTTGTTTACATGGTAATCAAGCACACAGAAAGACTTCTGATCCCCAGTCAACGCCATTTTCCTTTACTGCTCTGCTGTTGACATCTTGCGGGTGAACGCGGAACTTTAGAAGTGGACAACTAAACTTTGAGAGTTTACCTTTCATACAATATGTCTCACGATATTATATGTTCATTACATTTCACATAATAAATTTCTGAAAACCTGCACAACATTTTGACTTGCCCTGTATTTATATGTGTGAATGTGTATTTAGTTTTATTAATTTTTCTACTGTTCCCAATTTCTTGTTACTCAGTAGGGTGTGCGTGTGTATTATTGTCCTAAATTAAGAGGAAGAAGAAGACATTAGGAAAAATTATCACGGCCCAGATGGGAATTGAACACTGGAGCTCATGAACTGTAGTCAGAAGCTGCCACCATAAGACGTTGAGTTCAATCATAAGAACAAAGTTAGAATTGAAGGGCTTTAGGGCAGTAACATGATAAGCCACACCCTGTTAAGAAACGACATTTATTACAATGATAGCAAATAATAGTATATTACGATACAAGGTTGGGAAGTGGTATTTTCAGAATGGAGGAAAACATTTTTAATTTCCGAGATTCTGTAAAACACTTCACAAACTTGCGTTGTACATTATTTTCTGCGCGATGGTGTTTTCAAAATAATAAATAATAGTAAAATAACATCTTTGTTGGAAATATTTGCGTTCATTATAAACAATTGAGTAACGTTAACACTGTGGGCAGTGTTTATTAGTTGAAAGTACAGGAGGCCGTGAGACCATTATTACTGATAAAATGACCGCAAGTACGTATTTATTGTTTTATATTGTTTCAAATAAAGTTGAGTTCATTTAAAATGCTGTGATTTGTTTCGTACAATGTATATTAACACTATCTTTTGGATACTTTTTGTATATACATTGTATGTAGTATATATATAGGGCAGTGGTTTTACTTCCCGCTCGTAGGTGTAAATTTAATATTACAGTATAGTAATTTAGGTTGGCAATCCCGAAATGTAAGAAGTTGAACTTTCAATCATGGTCGCCATTGCTGTAAGTACGACAAAATGCATTATCGCGCAAAAATCTATTGAAATATCCATAAAAGCACTTGTAAATGCGCCAGTGATAGTTAAAACATACAGACCAGAGCCGTCCAAACTACGGCCCGCGGGCCACATCCGGCCCGCCATGGATTTTCATATGGCCCGCGTAAGCACTGAAATTAACAAATTAATTTTATATTTTTAATTTAGATTTCAAAATGTAACATCTAGTTTGGACATCCCTGTGTGAAATTCAGCTCTCTGGAATGTGAGGTTGAGGTGTCACCGCTTCTCTTAACAAAGTAGTAGAGATGATTCATCCCTCATTTACCGTTTTCTCCCCCACTCCAAACTTTAAACATTACTTGTTTGGTTTGTTGTATTGTCAATCAAACAGTAGCATGTGCACGTAATAGTTGTAAAAATAGTGATACTTACTTACTTACTTACTCACTGGCACTATCGAACCCGTAGGTTCATGGCCGCACGGACATAAGCTCTCCATACATCCCTATCCTGAGCTAATGCTTTCCAATCATTCCCTGTATAATCTACTTCCCTCAAATCATATTTAATGTTGTTCTCCCACCTCATTCTTGGTCTACCAACTGGGCGTTTTCCTTCTGGCTTTCCTACAAGAAGTTTCCATGCACGTCTTTCATTCCCCATACGCGCAACATGTCCTGCCCATCGCAGTCTATGGGACTTAACTGTTCTTATTATATCTGGCTTCCTATAAAGACCATGTAGTTCATTGTTATGTAGTATGTAAAAATAGTGATAAGTGAGAAAATTCTTTCAAAAACACGCAAAGTTGATTCCGAGTGTTGGAAGTATAACGGATCCTGGACCAGCAAGTATTAGCATTTCTTGTCGACATGGCAAAGCATTTGAATGACTTGAACATAATTTTACAAGGTAAAGACAAATTAATCAACCGAGTTTACAGTGCAATAACGGTTTTCTAATTGAAACTGAAGCTATTGAAAAGGCACGTGTCTGTGAAAAACTGCGTACATTTTCCAAGTATAAATGCTCTGCAAAATGAATATCCTGAATTGTGTTTCAGAAGCGATTATTTTGTGGAAATTATTGAAAGAATTGAAGAAGAGTTTTCTAATATAATTGTTATTTCAATAAAATGGAACCAGACATTTCTTTGTTTTGGTCTCCATTTTCCTTCGATGTTAACAAAGCACCAGCAATGTTGCAATTTGAACTAGTAGATTTGTAGTGTAACGACGCAATGAAAGGAGTTTTTCGTCCTACAGATCTCATTAAGTTTTCTACAAGTTACTACCTGAATAATATTTAGGGTTAAAGGAACACACCCGACGTTTTATCAGCATGTTTTCCTCGACATACTTGTGTGACCAAACATTTTCTAAAATGAAAATTCAAAAATCTCGCTTGGGTGACGAACATCTCCAAGACGTCTTATTTATCGCACTACTCAGCAGACACCCAACATCGATCGTTTGTTTTCTTTAAAAAGTCAGCTCCACTCTTCTCATTAGGTAGGCCCTAAGTGTAGGCCTATTCATTTTTGTGCCAATTTTTTTTTTAATTTTAATTGCAGCATGGTGTTACAAATGTTTTAATAGTCTTCTGTATGAACATGTAATTTCATTTTAGTAGTAGTAATAATAATAATAATAATCTCTCTCTATCTTCGGGTTTTTACAGCTGCTGCCGTCTTCCCGTGCCAAACCTCCAAAGCCTACGGTCTTGGGCATCTTCGATGCTTAGCCCTCTAGCTTGCATTACTGTCTTCATGTTTTGCTTCCATGTTAACCTTGGTCTTCCTCTTTTCTTCTTTCTGTTAGGATGCCATTCATATAGTTACTTCGGCCATCGCTCATCTTCCATTCTTAAAACATGTCCTAACCACTTTAATTCCTTTTCCTCGATTCTTTCAATTATGCTTTCTTCTGCTTCCATTTTGTTTCTAATTTCCTTATTTGTGACACGTTCTAATTTAGACTTTCTGGCACTTCTTCGTAAATAATCCATTTCTAGAGTTATTAGTCTATTCTTGTAGTACTTATTGATTGTCCATACCTCACTTCCGTAATAATAATAATAATAATAATAATAACAATAATAATAATAACAATAATAATAATAACAATAATAACAATAACAACAAAAATAGAAGCAGCAGTAGCAGCAATAATAGTAACGATATTTATGTTCCGGCCCGCGATCAATTGCACAATCAGTTACTGGCCCGGCCCATTAAAAAGTTTGGGCGGCCCTGATATAGACACACAATGTATTAACAACAATACTGCCCAATTACTATTTATACTTTTTTTGAAACATTAAAATCCTTATATGCCAGAAAGAACAATATGTGGCTTATCATGTTATTGCCCTAAACCATTTAATTATAATATTTCTCTACTTACTATTCTAAAAAAATAGTAAAAAATGGCGTTCTTTTAGCAAATGTCTCTTTTTGTGCTCATAAAAATAGATGGAATATATATTTTTTTAGAATGGAATTGTGAAGAATAACGTAAATAATTGATAAGGAGAGGGAGGGCCTGTGACAGACGTTCTGCATATCGCTTGACCGGACTTTCCATTTGTCAAGTGACACGACCCGTCATCAATCCTATAACAACGTTACTGTTCCCGACGCAGCCAATCTCCCTCCAAATCTCATTTTCACAACTGACAACTTCCAACCCCCAGATTGAAAATCGCTCAAATCATAAAAAAATCAAAGACTTCTACTTTATAACAACAATGTCAATACAACCATAATAATAATAATAATAATAATAATAATAATAATAATAATAATAATAATAATAATAATGAAAATTGGACTCTTAACCGTTCAGAAAGAAGGAAAATAGAAGCTGCAGAAATGAAATTCCTACGTTCAGTGGCGGGTGTGACAATTTTGGACAAGAAAAGAAGTGAGGATATTAGGAAGGACTTAAATATTTTTAATTTAACAAATAGAATTGACAACATGAGAAACAACTGGTATGAACATGTCAAGAGAATGCCTACAGATAGAATCCCTCAGCTGTTACTAAAGTACAAACCAATAGGACATAGAAATGTTGGACGCCCATTTACTAGATGGGAGGATTCATTAAATCCCACTTGATGTGAAAACAGGTCAAAAGGCCTAATTTCATGAAGCAGAAGAAGAAGAAAATAATAATTTTCATAGTGTTCTGCTCAAGAGCAGGTATTTCACAGCAAACTCAGCATTCTCCACTCTTTCCTTAACTCAGCTTTCCTTTTTGTATCTGCATACAAACCATTTATTTTAATATTGTCTATCATCTGATGTCTTTTTCTGCTTCTAACTTTCTTTCCGTTGACCATTCCTTCTAGAGCATCCTTCAGCAGGCAGTTTCTTCTTAGCCAATGGCCAATCCAATTTATTTTCCTCTTCTTTATGAGTTCCAGCATTGTTCTTCTTTCACCCACTCTGTCTGGCACATCTTTATTTCTTACTTTGTCTGCCAATTTTATACTTTCCATTCTTCTCCATATCCACATCTCAAAAGCTTCCAGTCGCTTTTCCTCATTCCGTCGTAATGTCCAAGTCTCTGCACCATACAATGCTACACTCCACACAAATTATTTCACTAGTCTCTTCCTTAATTCTTTTGCGAAAGGTCCGCAGAAAATGCTTCTCTTCTTGTTGAAAGGTTATTTTGCCATTGCTATCCTCTGCTTTACTTCTTGACCGCTAATAATACTAATAATAATAATAATAATAATAATAATAATAATAATAATAATAATAATAATAATAATAATAATAAATAAAATATTATCAACTAGTGTCCAACTCAGGGTCGGATCGAGGTATGAGATGAGATGAAGCCCCTTATATAGAGGTCTGTGAATGATAAGGATGCTGGCCGACCACACCTGACGCACCATCACAGGGGCAGATGAACGAAATGAAACGAAATGGATGAGATGAGTATGGAGAAATGGTGGAATGAAATTGTGGCAGGGGAAAACGGAGAAACCCCGAAAAAAACCTGCTCAAGCTCCGTTTCGTCCACCACGAATCTCACGTGGAGTGACCGAGTCTCGATCTCGGGACCCCAGCGGTGAGAGGCGAGCGTCTAACAGCTTGAATAATAATAATAATACTAGATAGATAGATAGATAGATAGATAGATAGATAGATAGATAGATAGATAGATAGATAGATAGATAGATAGATATATAGATAGATAGACAGACAGATAGACAGACAGACAGATAGACAGATAGACAGACAGACAAACAGATAGACAGATAGACAGATAAACAGATAGACAGATGGATAGATGGATAGATGGATAGATGGATAGATAGATGGATAGATAGATGGATAGATAGATGGATAGATAGATGGATAGATAGATGGATAGATAGATGGATAGATAGATAGATGGATAGATAGATGGATAGATGGATGGATAGATGGATGGATAGATGGATGGATAGGTAGATAGATAGATAGATAGATAGATAGATAGATAGATAGATAGATAGATAGATAGATAGATAGATGATAGATAGATAGATAGATAGATCATCGGTTGATTAAATGTCTTTGTCATCGTCCGATTCCTAATAGCCATTTTTATCGGTCCATGCAATCTCCTGATTGTAGATGTTTCTCCTTCATATATAAATATATTCCCTGGCTCCAAGAAGTTTTAGGTTTTCCTCTGCCTCGTCTTCCCTCAGGTCCTCCAGGTTCAGGGTTGATGCGTAGGCCAGCTCCCTCCCATCAGAAAAAAAATACAATGCTAAAAAAAAACCTAATAGAGATAAGCCGGTCGGATTAAAAGGAGACAAATCGAGCTACGGAAAGGAATTCTGCTAATTGGAACGTGGAATGTACAAGGCGTAAGAACTAAAATGAAGGAAATAATAATAATAATAATAATAATAATAATAATAATAATAATAATAATAATAATAATAATAATAATATAAATAAAACCAAGACATAGATATTTAAATCATTAGTACAAAGTGTTATGTTGTATGGTGCAGAGACCTGTACTTTAGGTAGACAACAAGTAAAAAAAAATTATTGACAACTGATATGGATTTTTGGCGAAAGGCATCAAGAAAATCACGAAAGGAGAAAATTCGGAACCAGAAAATTAGATAAATAATTAATGTTAAACATAATATAGAAGTAATAGAAGAAAGAAAATTGAAATGGTATGGACAACTGAAGAGGATGGGGAATAACAGAATCCCAAGAATGATGCTTGATTGGAATGCAGAAGGCAGGAGAAAGAAGGGGAAACATGATCAGCAGAGACCTCAAAGAAGAAGATGTTGAGGATAGAAATCTGTAGCGGAGCACAATACATTTAGGCTGTACTGTAATGTAGAGAAAATCCTTAACAAAATAATAATAAGAATCGTTTATGAATTTCTATACAATATAGTAGATTTCCTACAACCCATTGTAAATTTTACTCCTGTATAAATCCCTATTCTCTGCATCACTCTATGTTAATTCTCTCGACACCATACTCCTATACATTCCTTGAACCTACAGTTCTTTTGATCTCCCCTTTCTTTTGTTGCCCTTCGCTTTAAAATTTAATGTCATCTTAGATATCCTATCGTCTGACATCCTCTTTATGTGGCCAAACCATTTCAATCTTCTTTCTTTGATTACTTATACAATATGTATTTGAGCATCCATTATTTCTCTAATTTTAATCATTCTAATTTTGTCTCTTCCTGAATTTCTAGAAGTCATCATCATCATAGTACATTCACGAATTTAGGCCATTTGTTGACCTGTTTCGGCCTCAAGAGAAACACCATCCAGAAGTCTTTTGAGTGGACGTCCTGGCCTTCTTCTTCCTGCAGGTTGATATCTTAACATTTGTTTGGGTATTCTGTGATCTTCCATTCGATGAACATGTTGCATCGTGGTACAACCCGTTTTCACAAACGAGGCTCTGAGGACCGAGTCACGGCGGTATAACCGTTCCATCTGGTACTGAGTAAATGCGGTATCCTAATGTCTGTCCAGAGACTAAAAGGTAGCAGCCCTACCACTGGACTACTTAGCGTCGGGCCAGTAACCTGTCCTAAGGAACTTCAAAACTAAACATAAAAATCATATCTCAACATTTCTAGAAGTCCTCCTACAAAAGTCCATTTCTGTCACCAATAGTTCATGTGTTTGAAAAAATAATAATAATAATAATAATAATAATAATAATAATAATAATAATAATATTTTATTTATTTAGCAGGTTTCAGAATGTTTCATATCTTCCTATGCCCAACTAATCTCCTATCATTCTCCACCACATGTCATTCCAATCTCCATTATCCAATCCTTTTCCCCCCTCTTGCTACTCTAAACATCAATCCACGTTATTTGGGTCATCTTCTTCTTCTACCAAGTAGCACCCATTCTAGTATTTTTCTTGGGATCTGTCTTCTATCATTCTTTTTACATGACCATACAATTTTAATGTTTTTTTATGTAATGCACAATTGAAGTTTGAACAGTTTTCTTTTGTTTACTTGCGCTGTTTTTTATTTGATCTCTTCTAGAAATTCCAGCTGAACGCCTCCAAAAATCCATTTCTGTAGAATTTAATTTGCTTATTGTTCAAGATTTTAATTCCCAGTTTCTTCACCGCATGTGATTGTATTCTTTATTACTGTATTAACAACGTTTTTGTTTTAGAACTTATAAATTTATATTCTGATTCCATAAAACACAATTTAATTATGATATTGCATATTTGTCCTTTTTTAACCTCGCATTAATTTCAACATCACGATTTCCTAACTTAAATGTTTAAAAATAGTACATAACATGCGAGGTTGGGAAGTAGTTTATACAGAAGCAAGGAAAATGTTTAAAACCCGAGTGATGGCGAGGTTTTTAATTTCAGGGATTCTGTAAAACACTTCACAAACGTGCGTTGTATATATATATATATATATATATATATATATATATATATTGCACGATGGTGTTTTCAAAATAATAAATAATAGTAAAATAATAACATCTTTGTTGGAAATATTTGCGTTTATTACAAACAACTGACTAACGTTAACAGCATGGGCAATGTTTATTAGTTGAAATTACTGGAGGCTGAGACACCAATCTATTGATAATATGGCTGAAAATACGTATTTATTGTTTTATATTGTTTCAAATAAAGTTCAGTTCATTTAAAATGCAGTGATTTGTTTCATATAATGTATATTAACACTACCTTTTGGATGTTTTTTGTATATACATTGTACGTAGTATACATAGAGGGCAGTGGTTTTACTTCCCGCACGGGATTTGTAATACGTAATATTACAGTATAGTTATTTAGGTTGGCAAGACCGAAATGTAGGAAGTTGAACTTTCAATCATGGTCGCCATTGCTGTAAGTACGACAAAACGCACAATCGCGCAATAGTATATTACGATGCAAGTTTGGAAAGTGGTATTTACAGAATCGAGGAAAATGTTTAAAAACCGGGTGATAGCGAGGTTTTTAATTTCCGAGATTCCGTAAAACACTTCACAAACGTGCGTTGTACATTATTTTTTTGCGCGATGGTGTTTTCAAAATAATAAATAATAGTAAAATAATAACATATTTGTTAGAAATATGTGCATTCATTATAAACAGCTGATTAAAGTTTTAACAGTGTGGGCAATGTTTATTAGTTGAAAGAACAGGAGGCCGTGAGACCATTACTAGTGACAAAATGGTGTCAAGTACGTATTTATTGTTTTATATTGTTTCAAATAAAGTTCAGTGATTTAAAATGCAGTGATTTGTTTCGTATAATATGCATTAACGCTACCTTTTGGATATTTTTTTTTGTATATACATTGTACGTAGTATACATAGAGGACAGTAGTTTTACTTCCCACACGTGGGTGTAAATGTAATATTACATTAATAATAATAATAATAATACTTTATTTATTCTGGCAGAGTTAAGGCCATAAGGCCCTCTCTTCCACTCATTATAGTTGAAGAGAAAAATTATACGCTCTGACCGGGACTTGAACCCGGGACCCTTGGTTCTCTAGACCAAGTGCTCTCCAACTGAGCTACCTGAGCAAGTACCGATCTAAACGCAAATCTTTCTCTATATACATTGTAATTCCCGTCCTCCAAATGCTATGAAGCCATGCTTCTACTTGCGAATGGCGGCTCCTTAATTAAGAAGACATATTTGGGAATTATACATTACAGCCAGTACGGCTTTTTCCATGTTTTTATTATTGATTTCGTACATCTCAATGATGGATAAATCATATTTGAAGAGAAAAATTATACGCTCAGACCGGTATAATTTTTCTCTTCAAATATGATTTATCCATAATTGAGATGTACGAAATCAATAATAATACATTATAGTTATTTAGGTTGGCAATCCCGAAATGTAGGAAATTGAACTTTCAATCATGGTCAAGTACAACAAAACGCACTATTGCGCAAAAACATATGGCACATCATAGGAACAATAATCACAAATAGGAATGAGATGCACAAAGAAATTAAACATAGGCTCAATTCTGGAAATGCGTGCTATTATCCACTGCAGAGACTTTTGATGTCCCAACTCCTTTCAAA
Organism: Diploptera punctata; assembly: GCA_030220185.1. Taxonomy (NCBI): domain Eukaryota; kingdom Metazoa; phylum Arthropoda; class Insecta; order Blattodea; family Blaberidae; genus Diploptera; species Diploptera punctata. Next base: position 73,724 of record JASPKZ010007389.1, read on the forward strand.
AAACGTTAAGCTGAAAATATATAAAACTATTATTCTACCAGTTATATTATATGGGTGCGAAACATGGACTCTTACTTTAAGGGAGGAAAGGAGATTACGAGTATTTGAGAATAAAGTTCTTAGGAAAATTTTTGGACCAAAGAGAGATGAACAGACAGGTGAATGGAGAAGACTACATAACAATGAACTACATGGTCTTTATAGGAAGCCAGATATAATAAGAACAGTTAAGTCCCGTAGACTGCGATGGGCAGGACATGTTGCGCGTATGGGGAATGAAAGACGTGCATGGAAACTTCTTGTAGGAAAGCCAGAAGGAAAACGCCCAGTTGGTAGACCAAGAATGAGGTGGGAGAACAACATTAACTATGATTTGAGGGAGGTGGATTATACAGAAAATGATTGGAAGGCATTGGCTCAGGATAGGGATGTATGGAGAGCTTATGTCCGCGCGGCCATGAACCTACGGGTTCGATAGTGCCAGTGAGTAAGTAAGTATAGGAAACCGTCCTCTAGTGATCAGAGTGTATTTCTGTAAATTAGCTGCATCTTTAAGAAAGTATCCAAAATTTCTGAGCTAAAATGTTTTGAAAGCAGAATATAAATTATTAGAGTGTACAGTGGCAAAAGTTGCATGTTTACAAGTTCTAATCCTTAATCTCCATCCATTCGTAATTACGGATCTCATTGTAAGGGAGTTGGCTGTTTTCCAGCACATCTGAACAATCACGGCTAACGAGCTGTTCCACGCACAGCGAACTGCCTCAACGCCAGTGGCTACTATTTACTTTTTCAGTTTCTTATACACAAATGTTTGTAATGCATCTATAAATATTTATAATTGACTATTTAACTCATTCCACAATGATAGTCAATGGCCAATCACGTTTCAATGAATGTTGTTTTACAACCAATTGCAGTCGTGTTTCACCTCGCTCTTTATCGATTTCTCTTTATCAGCTCCTGCTTTTGTGATAAAGAAAGCTCCTCCTTTTTAATGTTCTGAACAGGTCAAAGCATTATTTTTCTCCAACAAATACATTGAATATAGCAAATAATGAAAAGATTCCTTGATTTTACTGAGTTGTTTACTAAAAAAATAAATTAAAACCCCGTAATGTTGATTATGATATATAGTTTGATGTGTTTCATTATTTCTCCCACTTGGGTGCACTCTTACAATATTGCGATCTTATTTGGCAATAAATAATATGATCAAGCAGCAGTGAATGAACATAACCTCACATTTCTGATTTGTTTTCAAACATCGCCGTTTACATTAAATATATAAATATTTTAAAATAACTATAGTTAAACAATGATTTGTAAGTAAACAGCTTAATTTTATTCGTTAAATAGTCCTAACAAATGCCACTCTTGATTTCCAAATTCCCTAGATAAATTCAATCCTCACTTCGTGAGTCGTGAATTTATCGATAATTTGGAAATCACTCGTGGCATTACTTATGAATAATTACATAAATACTGTCTTAAGAAATAAAGAAAAATGCATACTTTTATAATTCTTTGCTACTTTGTTTTTTCCTTGTAAAATATTTCGTTTAGCGATTTACGATGGAGTGAAGCTATTGACGATTTCTCATGAAAATATTTTCAATATTTTAAAATAATATTCATCGATCTTCTCTAGTAGATATTATAAATAATCATGATATCGCACACCGGCAAAAATATCGTCAAAACTCAAAAAAGTCTTATTTTCCAGTACAGCGAAAAGAAAGTTCACTTGTATCACAGTTCAAATGGTTTATATGTGAACTTGTACCTTGATTAGTTACGAATTCAGTTACTGACTAATTTTATACAGTTTAATCAAATTCTGTTGTCAATTGGGGATTAACTCATATTCGTCCATTTTTTTGAGTTGTGACGTTATTCTTGCCGGGGTGCTATATATATATATATATATATATATATATATATATATAGGGGCACGCCGTAGCGTAGTGGTTAAGGCACTGAGCTACAAGCCGGAGGGTCGACGGTTCAAGTCCCGTAGGGGTCAGGATTTTTAAACTGACCCAAACCCTCTGGCGGCACTATGGCCCTGGGGTCGACTCAGCCTCTAACGGAAATGAGTACCAGACGCTTGTTCTGGGGGTAAAGGCGGCCGTCACGCAGGGCTGACAACCCGGTTGACATCAAGTGCCGATTGTCTAGAAAAAGTGGGAGCCTTAACCTCCTACTACCCCAAGGGCCTCCGGGTCTGTTGTGGGATCACTTTACTTATATATATATATATATATATATATATATATATATATCCATAGTAATTCTGACCGAAGGCAGGTCCTTCACTGCAATCACAGCATTTTAATACTATGCTTGCAACTTTACTAGGGAATTGTAGGTGTGGTAGCTTCTCATTGCTTTCCACACCGGTGAAGGATGATGATGATGATGATAATAATGATAAGGATGATAATGCCGATGATGGCCATACGATTTCGGGGATCTTTTGGGCCTTAAAGTTTTCCTGGCATTTGTCTTACAGGTGAGGAAAAACCCCGATAAAAACCTCACCCAGAAAAACTGCCCCGACCGGGGATCGAACCCGGGCCCGCTGCGTGACAAGGCAGCACGCTACCTCGAGACCACAGCGGTGGAATATATATATATATATATATATATATATATATGATTAAGAAAGTTTTCTTCGATTTTCCGCGTCATGGATTGAAGGTTGGCCTCTGGCCACTGATTTCGACGTTTCGGCATGATCCCACATGCCATTATCAAGGAATGATAGGTTCGAGTCACAGGTTTACGCCTTATATAATTACATTCAGTTTTCATTTGGTCTGTTTCGAAAGGATTAGTGATCTATCGGACAGTATCACGGCATGGTGCATGTAATATTATTCATACTCTCCTCCATACCTGTTTTATTTATTTTTTTAAAGTTGGCTTTCAAACTGATAGTAACTAATATGTAACAAAATGGCGGAAGCAGTTAGTCAAGTCATTAATAACAGTACAGAAAAACAATTACTGCACATGTGCAAATGTATTCCATCACACTTCCGTGAATTCTAATCGGAATCTTAGAGAAATTGAGTGAAATTAAGAAAGGCGCTAAGAATGTAACAAAATAACATTAAATGGAAAATAAATACTTAAAACTGATTAATTTAGAATTTTTTCTAACTAAATCAGTGTTCAATATATAAATATATACATTCTATTTCTTATTATAGCATATTTAATTAAATGTGTGTTACATCATTTTCCACTCTATAGAGATACATCACTTTTGCACTCATTTCTATATTAAATTGTTAATATTTAGTTATAAGCATGTTATTTTGCATTCAAATTGGCTGTATATGTGATTCCAATAGGATGAGAGATTAAAATACGTATGGTATAATAAAGGTAATAGCCTCAAAATGAACATTATACTTTTTTTTTTTTTTTTTTTTTTTTCGTTTTCCCAACAATTTGTAGTTTGTGGGTTAGATTTCGGGGCAACTATTCAATTATACAATATAATAATTATATATATATATATATATATATATATATATATATAGTATGATAAGAAAAATAAATGCCTGGACGGGATTCGAATCCGGAACTCTGAGTCTGTACCTCAGCGTGTTATCCGTTACACCACCCGGCTAATCCAATTCAAACACTTATTTAAAAATATATACATATTCTCTTTAATTTGCTTATTTGTTATAGTCAGCTACTAGATGGCAGTGAAGACCGAGTTATCGCGACATCTAGTAATAATGGAGAATATAATACATATATAAGAAAAATAAGTGTTTGGATTGTATTCGCCTGGTGGTGTAACGGATAACACGCTGAGGTACAGACCCAGAGTTCCGGGTTCGAATCCCATCCAGGCATTTATTTTTCTTATCATACCATATTAAGCTTGCATTGCTCAATGTTAAACATTTAATTATAATGTATATATATATATATATATATATATATATATATTTAAGTAAGTGTTTGAATTGGATTCGCCTGATGATGTAATGGATAACACGCTGAGGTACAGACTCAGAGTTCCGGGTTCGAATCCCGTCCAGGCATTTATTTTTCTTATCATACCATATTAAGCTTGCATTGCTCAATGTTAAACACATTTATTTATAATATATATATATATATATATATATATATATATATATAAGATAAGAAAAGAAATTAAGATATAAGAAAGGAACTAAATATTTTCAAACTTACAGACTGAATAATTGAATATAGGAACGACTGGAAAGAACATATTGATAGAATGCCAGAAGAAATATTTCCAAAATTATTGCTCAATTATAAACCGCACGGCAGGAGAAATGTTGGACGCCCACACAGAAGATGGTCTGAACAATTTTAACAATTCTAGCTTTCATGAAACCGGAACGAGCCAACAGGCTTAATCGCTGGATGATGATGATATATGTTATATTGTAGATTTTCGCGGATATAAGTATGAATAAGAAAGTTTTCTTGGTTTTTCGGCGTCATGGATTCAAGTTCGGCCTCTGGCCACTGATTACGACGTTTCGGCATGGTCCCACTTGCCACAATCAAGGAATGATAAGTTCGAGTCACCGGTGAACTTATCATTGACTCGAACTTATCATTCTTGATAATGGCATGTGGGATCACACCGAAACATCGGAATCAGTGGCCAGAGGCCAACATAGGCCTTATTATATTTTTATATATCTCTATAAAGATATATATACACGTGCAAATCGCAATTTGTGTAATAGTAATACATATTACAGAATAATAATAATTAAAAGATTTGAATAATATATACAAGACATGACTCTCTATCGCACCCGTTGTAAGTAATATTTATCATTAAGTAATGCCACTCTTGATTTTCCAAATTATCGCCAAAGTCACGACTTCACGAAGGGAGGAGTGAATTTATCTAGAGAATTTGGAAGTCAAGAGTTGGCATGTCCGTAGGACTATTAAACGAATAAACAATAAGCTGTTTTACTCACAAATCATAATTTAACTACAGTTTATTTAATATATTTATATATTTAATGTAAACGCGCCGATGTTTGAAAACAAATGAGAAGAAAACAGAATGGGTGCGGCTTCATCTGCTTCTTTTGTTTATCACTGAAAACAGCACATTACAATTTATTGCCACAGGAAACGCAATATTGTAAGAATGCTCTCTAGTGGAGGGAAAAAATGAAACACATCAAACTGGAGATTAATTCATTTCTGATTGTCGTATGATGTTGTCAATATGACAACTTATATTTTTCTAGATTATTATCTGGGACAAATTACATTTCAGAAAGTGCAAACAGTGGTTTCTTTTTTTGGTGTTATAATCAATTGCTACAAATGTTTTTATATGAACTCCTGCAAGCGCTATGTGTTTTTACAAAACATTGCACTATATAATCAATCTGGTAGCCGTTATGATTCGTGGAGTCAAGTCACTGCAAAATAATGGTCGGGACTGTTCAGAATATTAAGAAGGAGGAGCTTTGTTTAATATGGTAAATTTAATACTGATAAATATTTGGTGAAACACGACTGTGATTGGTTGTAAAATAGAAATCATTGAAACGTGATTGGTCATTGACTCCCATTTGGGGCATGAGTTAAATAGTCAACAAAAACACGAAATCCTTCTTGATTTCGGTAAACGTCATCGGTTAAACAAGAATTGTAAAGTAACAGAAGAGAGAAACCTATTCACAAGGAATCTAGTGATGAAAACTGTGTTGGTACCAAAGTTGCTTTCAACATCACAATTTCTCTGTAGAATTTTTTCCCCCTCTGCTGAAAAAGATAAACAAGCGATGCTCTTCAAGTCCCTTTACTCCGAGCTCATTCAAAGCTTCGTTGCTTGAATCCCCCCTCACCCCCACAGTGCTATTAGAATAGACAATATTTAACAATCGCCTGCTACCTACACATCGCTGAGAAAATGAACTCTGCTGATGCGATGCTATATAAAGCAGGTGTATCGCTTTCTACATTACACGGTTCACATCACAGTTGTACACAAGCTTTCAAATGAAATATACGTTCGATTTATCATTTTGAGAGGCTTTTAAAACACGCTATCTTATCCTGGCTTGCTTGTACGTTTTGTATTAAATAATACGCAGGGATCAGTTTATGGGTACACCTTTATTTTCTTAACAATCAACGATTTATTTAACTATAATGGACATTCTGAAATACATACAGGCAAGTATTGAGACGGTGAGGAAAGCAACAGGAGGCTGCCACGCCTACAATTCCCTAGTAAAGCTGCAAAGCATATCATGAAAATGCTGTGATTGCAATGAAAGACCTGCCTTTGGGCAGAACATTATAGATAGATGTATTGAAAGCCGCAATCTTATCGTGGCTTCCTTGTATGTTCTGTATTATATGATCCGTAAGGACCAGTTTTGTGTATTCTTTTATTTTTTAACAATCGGTGATTTATTGAATAGGACTTACCTATAATGGAAATTCTGAAATACATTCAAGCATGTATTGAGACGGTGCGGAAAGCAACGGGAAACTATCACACCTATAATTCCCTAGAAATGCTGCAAAGCATATCACGAAAATGCTACGATTGCAGTGAAAGACCTGCCTTTTGGCAGAACACTATAGATAGATGTATTGAGAGCCGCTATCTTATCGTGGCTTCCTTGTATGTTTCGTATTAAATGATCCGCAGGGATCAGTTTTAGGTGATCTTTTATTTTTAACAATCAGTGATTTATTGAGTACGACTTAACTATAATTGACATTCTGGAATACATACAGGCATGTATTGAGACGGTGTGGAAAGCAACGGGAAGCTACGACACCTATAATTCCCTAGTAAAGCTGCAAAGCATACCATGCAGATGCTACGATTGCAGTGAAAGACCTGCCTTTTGGCAGAACATTAGATAGATGTATTGAGAGCCGCTACCTTATCGTGACTTCCTTGTATCTTTTGTATTAAATGATCCGCAGGGATCAGTTTTAGGTGCTCTTTTATTTTTAACAATCAGTGATTTATTGAGTACGACTTAACTATAATGGAACTTCTGAAATACATACAGGCATGTAGTGACACGGTGTAGAAAGCAACGGGAAGCTACCACACCTATAATTCCCTAGTAAAGCTGCAAAGCAAAAAATGCAGATGCTACGATTGCAGTGAAAGACTACCTTTGGGTAGAACACTATAGATAGATGTATTGAGAGCCGCTATCTTATCGTGGCTTCCTTGTATGTTTTGTATTAAATGATCCGCAGGGATCAGTTTTAGGTGCTCTTTTATTTTTAACAATCAGTGATTTATTGAGTGCGACTTAACTATAATGGAACTTCTGAAATACATACAGGCACGTAGTGACACGGTGTAGAAAGCAACGGGAAGCTACCACACCTATAATTCCCTAGTAAAGCTGCAAAGCAAAAAATGCAGATGCTACGATTGCAGTGAAAGACTACCTTTGGGTAGAACACTGTAGATAGATGTATTGAGAGAGAGAGAGAGAGAGAGAGAGAGTTTCTTTGACACACAATTCAGAACTCAGTGTCAGGAATGTTGTTATGTAAGGTTGAGATAGGTTATGATGCGGTATGGCTATGTAACACTAGATCATATTTTTACTATGCATGAAATATGACCGGCATCGCTATTTGTAATTCTTTGCTTTTTTTTCAATTCTCTAAATGATTTTTCATACAATAAAAATACACTAATAACTAACTCACTGGTACTATCGAACCTGTAGGTTCATGATCGCGCAGACTTAAGCTCTCCAAGCATCCCTATCGATCGGAGAACAAGTGACTGCTAGAGTCATGTTGGCCAATGTGATAACACATGTTCCCGCCCCAATTGCCAACAGGATTACTCACATAAGGGGACTCTATCCTAAGAGTCCACCTACATTACAGGGCAAGTTAGGGCGAGAAAATTAGTGAGTTAGTTCACCCGATTAGTTCAACGTTCATTTGTTTTTAGCGGGTTTTTGTAATAAGTTGGCTACACTCTCTGAGCAATGATTGATACATGTTTTGCATTGCATACATGGTGATTTTAGGTTACTTTAAATCCAACTTCTCACTTCGTTTCAATGCATTTCTCATATGCTTTTAATGAACATGCATATTTCTCTAAGGTAATTATTCACATATCGTAACAATAAACTATGCGTTTTTTTTATTTGAATTTATGTAGGTAGCATAGAATCCCAGGAGCTTCTCCTGAAAATTTAAAAATAGCTGTAGTGACAGAAATTTTCAAATTTTCTCAACGAAACTCAATATATACATTTTAAATAAAAATATATATAATAATCGATATGTGGTTCGACGGTGGGTTATAGCTGGCTCCATCAACTCTTGCGCATACGCACTGTTGTTCTATAGGACTTTGAAAATATATCAGGTAAGTTAAAGTGGGTCCCGCGCCGTAGCCGAGTGGTTAAGGCAAGAAACCTTGGCGCAGAGCTACGGGACTTGCGCTGGTTCGGATCTCCATGGGGGAAGAATTTTTTCATGGAATTGCGGCCAGTATGGGACCGGTGCCCACCCAACATCGTGAGGCATTTGGGTATCTACAATAAGTAGCGACTCCAGGTTGAGAATACGAGCTCTAACGGCTGGGGGATCCGACATGCCGACCACATGTCATCCCTACACTGGCTAGATCATCGTCTACCTCTGTGATAAATACATGTAGTTGTGAGGCCAGCAGCCGGATGGTCAGCCAAGCCTTCCAGGCCTATCGCGCTTGGAGTTTTTAAGTTAAAGTGAACAATCCCCTGAGATCGGAAGAGACCTTAAGGTCTAGTCCTTGATGCTGCTGCTGATGATGAAATATATATTCCACAGATCAGGTAAGTCGAACCATAAATTCGACTTGCTGAAAAAACTCGATTAGTTTACGCAATTCCTACGTAAAGGACTTGTTTTTCGTTATCGTCTTAATTATCATATATTATTGAGACTATTTAACTCATGCCCCAAATGGGAGTCACTGACCAATCACATTTCAATGATTTTTTATTTACAACCAATCACAGTCGTGTTTCGCCTAGAATTTACCAACTAAAGTTTATCATAATAAAGAAAGTACCTCCTTTTTTACATTCTCAATAGATCATAGCATTATTTTGCAGTGGCTGACTCTGTAAGAAATACGGCTACCAGATTGTATATATAGTGCATGAATGTCAACACTTAGCGCATGCGGGAGTTAATATAAAAACATTTGTAGCAATTGATTATACCACCAAAAAAAGAAACCACTGTCTGCACTTTCTTAAATGTATTTTTTTTTCCCCAGGTAATAACATTCCAGAAAAATATAATTGTCATATTTACATCATAGGACATCAGAAATTGATTAATATACAGTTTGATGTTTCATTTTTTCTCCACTAGAGTGCATTCTTACAATATTGCGTTCCTTTGGCAACAAATAATATGATCTGGTTGCAAGATGAACAAAAGAAGCAAATGAAGCGTACCAATCGTTTCTCATTTGTGTTCAAACATCAACGTTTACATTAAGTATATAAATATTTTAAAATAAGTATATTTAAATAATGATTTGTGAGTAAACAGCTTAATTTTATTCGTTAAATAGTCCTAACAAATGCCACTCTTGATTTTCAAATGCTCTAGATAAATTCACTCCTCACTTCGTGAATCGTGAATTTATCGATAATTTGGAAATCACTCGTGGCATTACTTATGACTATTTAACTCATGTCGCAAATGGTAATCAATGACCAATCACGTTTTACTGAATCATGTTTTACACCAATGACACTCGTGTTTCACCTCGCTCTTTATCGATTTATCTTTATCAGCTCCTGCTTTTGTGATAAAGAAAGCTCCTCCTCCTTTTAATATTCTGAACAGGTTAGACCATTATTTTTCTCCAACAAATACATTGAATATAGCAAATAATGAATAGATTCAGTGATTTTACTGAGTTTTTTTATTCAAAATGTAAATGATTAACCTATAATGTTGATTATAATAGTTTGATGTGTTTCATTATTTCTCCACTAGAGTGCAGTCTTACAATATTGCGATCCTATTTGGCAATAAATAATATGATCGTGTTGCAGTGAATATACATAACCTCACATTTCTAATGTGTTTTAAAACATTAACTATATACATATTTTAAAACACCGGTAACTATATTCAAATAATCATTTTTTTTTGTAAATAGCTTAATTTTATTCGTTAAATAGTCCTAACAAATGCCACTCTTGATTTCCAAATGCTCTAGATAAATTGGAAATCACTCGTGGCATATTACTTATGATAAACTAATTCATAAGCCCGGCCATGTTGATGATATGAAATGTAATAATAAAGAAAACGAGCACTAAACGTCGCACAAACTAATCTACATTATTTGTTAGATACCTTCTTGTTGCTATGAATTATGATGAAGTAGATAATAAAAATCTTCTCTCTTCCTTGCGCACAAAATGAGGAAGAATGATGAGATGTTATTTTGTAAATATATTGCTCTCGGAGGCTACATCCAACACAATTTGTCACACAATTTCTTTTCTAGCAATGTAATTTTGTCTTACTTTCATTTTACTCATATCCTCTGACGTAAAGTTTTAATTATCATTGTTTACAATCCGCCTACGTCACATATTTTATTCTCATGACGTCATAAAAAAACAACTGAAGTCATAATACTTTGTAATGATTACCTAGAAATACAGTTAGTGACCCACTGTCAGAGCTCAAAACATCTTTCATGGACTTTCTCCTTTTCAGTCTGTCATGTAAAACTGAATAATATTTGTTTATAAAGGCTAGGATTTTTATGTATGTATATATTATTTCCTTTTGTCTATAAATACAACAACCCTATTTGGACTGTCTATGGAATCAATACTAATAAAAGGCCATACCAAATTCCGTTTTTTTTTTGTTGTTCTATATCCAAAACGTTGTCAAATTTGTTTCGTTTATATATATTTTCTTTTCTCTAAAATTAACGTTTTTTAAGTTATTTTATTTATAAAAACTATAAAAATTCCGCAGTTCTTTTTTGTCTTAAGCACTTTTGTAATGGGTGTTTGTACCTTAAAGAAACGTACATTGTTTCTTTAAGGGTAATTTCAAATACTTCAGTCCAGAACAATGTGACAATCACATATGTTTCTATTAATTTCTAACGCTTTTGATTGCTAATTCCACAATTACAGGCTTGCATTTTCAATGATGTTGAATCTCTGTAGATATTGGCCAAATTTTCCGAGCCCAGTGAGGAATTGTGTTAATATGAAATTTGGAACCATGTGTTTGCATTTTATTCTGTCATAAATACTTGGAAAGAACAGTTGTCGTGTTAATGTACCTGTGGCACCACACGAGCCACACATTGTTCCATCTTGCTATTATATTTTCCTTTAGGAAAGAAACATGGCAGAGATCATACGCATACTGTAAGCTGGAATCTGCTGCAGACTTGGCTAATACATCCGCACGTTTATTTCCTAATATCCCGCAATGCCCGTGTACCCAAGATAGATAGATATGTTTCGAACTTTGCTTAATTTGTTCCCTAATCTCGAAAGCTATTGGATTATTGTTATATCTATCATTAATTGCTTTCAGGGCTGTTTGTGAATCACTGTGTATACGAGAACTTATTTAATTTGTTCCACACCATTTAACAGCTTGTTTCGTGGATAATAATTCTGCCTGAATCAAATTCCGTTGAGGTGAATAGATATAAGATACAAATTAAAAATTAAAATGTTTCCGGAAGATGGCGGCAGCTGCCATGATACCGGATGATGATGACTATAATTATATTATTATTAGATATTATTATATTATTATTATTATTATTATTATTATTATTATTATTATTATTATTATTATTATTATTATTATTATTATTATGAAAACAAGCCAACAAACTGTTAGCAGTAGGAATGGATTTTTGGAGGCGATCGACAAGAATTTCAAGAAGGGAAAAGGTCAGAAACAGCACAATAAGGGAAATTACGCAAGTTGAAAAGAAATATTAGGAAAACGTTTGAAATGGTATGGACACCTCATAAGAATGGAAGAAGAGAGAATACCAATGAGTATCCTTAATTGGAAAGCTAACGGAAGAAGTGGAAGAGGCAGGCCTAGAGAACGATGGATGGATGGATGGAGTAAAGGGATGTATGGAAGCTAGAGATTTGAGGGAAGAAGATACTTTAGACAGGAACCTCTGGTGACAAATCATTTTGGGTTGAAGGAGAAACACTATTGTGGAATATTCCTAAATTAAAAAATTATTATTATTATTATTATTATTATTATTATTATCATTAGTATTATTATTATCGGCCGCGGTGGACTAGTGGTTATGTTCCTTGCCTCTGGTCCCGAGGGTCGCGGGTTCAAACCCGGCCGGGGTCGATCTATTTTTAGGACGGAAAAATCCAAGAAGCAAGTCCTCCGGGGGGGACTTTAAGCCGTGGGTCCCGAGTCTGAAGATTTTCAGGCTCGTAAAAAATCCTTAAGCCTGAATGAAAAGGCCTCTAAGCAAAATTTACCGAATTTTCCCGTCCTGGTACTACCTTGGTTTCCTAGATGTCAGTATGAGGCGGAACGCTGACCACGGACAACTCAAATGACATCTATACGAAAACAAATGTAACTAAATTAGTATGGTTCAAATTCTTCCCTGTAGGGGGAGAGCGTCTAAATCTCTGTTAAGGGAAACATGGGCTTACAAGATACAAGATTAATATTATTATTATTATTATTATTATTATTATTATTATTATTATTATCATTATTATTATTATCATTATTATTATTATCATTATTATTATTTCCTCAGAATTATTATCTCAAAATTATTCATTTTTTTTATCAGATTTAGTTAATACCCATATTTCACTTCCGTACATCAATTCTGGTTTTACCAAAGTCCTACATCGCCTGATAATGTATTTCTATGTGCAACCATGCGTATAAAAACTGACAGATGACGAAATTGAAAAGAACGAATAGGTTTAGCGATTGAACAATATTAGCCAAGCAAAGTGAATGTATAATTTAACGAGAGTTTGGCAGTGTTCCATATTGGTTGTTGGAAACTATGTTTATATCCTCTACAGGAAACGTTCTTTATGGCCAGCGTTGGATGGATGCAATTGGATCTAATTTGTCATTGTGTGGCATTGCCCGCTGCTTCGCTGGAGGCTTGGGAGTGACATAGTTCTGTTGTTTTATAAAATAAAAAAAGCAATACCTTCAATGAATTTTTTTCTGGATTATACACTGTCAAACGTAAATTTCATGGTTTGATTGCATGAATAGCGGGCTGCTGAAATATTTAGCACACAACCTGCGATTAAAGAACAAATATAGTGTGAAACTCCCATTATTTTCACACCATTAAACAGTAATACAATTTAACCTCTAAATTTTTAATTTTTCTGGATAATTGCTTGGTAATGATCTCAAAATACGTGGCAATATTACAGACTATTTACTCATGCCCCAAATGGGAGTCAATGACCAATCACATTTCAATGATTTTCGATTTACAACCAATCACAGTCGTGTTTCGCCTAGAATTTACCAACTAAAGTTTATCATAATAAAGAAAGCACCTCCTTTTTAACATTCTGAATAGGCCATAGCATTATTTTGCAGTGACCGACTCCCGTTTACATTAAGTATATAAATATTTAAAAATAACAATAGTCCCGTATAATTACACAAAACAATTATCATAAGTAATGCCACGAGTGATTTCCAAATTATCGATAAATTCACGACACACGAAGTGAATTTACCTAGAGAATTTGGTAATCAAGAGTGGCATTTGTTAGGACTATTTAACGAATAAAATTAAGCTGTTTACTCACAAATCATTATTTAAATATAGTTATTTTAAAATATGTATATATTTAATGTAAACGGCTATGATTGAAAGCAAATTAAAAAAGTTATGTTTCATTTGTTCAACACTGCAACCAGATCATATTATTTATTGCTAAATCAGATCGCAATATTGTACGAATGCACCCTAGTTGAGAAAAAATTATACACATCAAACTCTTTATAACCAACATTGGTTATTAATTAATTTCTGATGTCCTGTGATGTAAATACGTCAATTATATTTTTCTCGTCCACCGCTGTGGTCTCGAGGTAGCGTGCTGCCTTGTCACGCAGCGGGTCCGGGTTCGATCCCTGGTCGGGACAGTTTTTCTGAGTGAGGTTTTTCTCGGGGTTTTTCCTCACCCGTAAGACAAATGTCAGGAAAACTTTAAGGCCCAAACGGTCCCCGAAATCATATGGCCATCATCATCCTTCATCGGTGTGGAAAGCAACGGGAAGCTACCACACCTACAATTCCCTAGTAAAGCTGCAAAGCATAGCATGAAAGTGGTATGATTGCAATGAAAGACCTGCCCTCGGGCAGAATTACTATCGATGGATATTTTCTCGAACGTTAATACCTGAAAAATAATACGTTTAAGAAAGTGCAAACTGGTTTCTTTTTGTTTTGGTATAATCAATTGCTACAATATTTTTTTCTACTATATCTCGCAAGCAGTCTCTGGTTACATTCGTGCACTATATATATATATATATATATATATATATATATACACACACAATCTGGTAGCCACATGGATTCTAGGATTCTTACACCTTAATATATAAATATATATACATATAAATTCCTATATTCAACAAGATGGAAAGAGCAGCAATTTGGAGCCGGAAGAGGCTAGTAAATAAGTCTAAACCGTGAAGAAGAAGAAGAAGCTATATTCAACGTATTTCTTAGAGAGTCAGTCACTGCAAAATAATGCTATGACAGGTTCAAAATATTAAAAAAGGAAGGGCTTTATTTAATATGATAAACTTAATTGGTAAATATCGGGTGAAACACGACTATAATTGGTTGTAAAACAAGATACATTCAAACGTGATTGGTCATTGACTCCCATTTGGTCATTTTAACGTTCTTTGAGAGAAGTTGGGACAAGAGTCCCTGTAATGCATAATAACATGCATTTCCAGAATTGAGGCTATGTTTAATTTCTTTTTTCATCCCATTCCTATTCGTGATTACTAGAGTCCAGATGTTAGGCTCTTAAAAATTCATAGGCAGGCAAAGAGGCACTAAAAATCATTAATATAGGCACTAAAAATTCAAAATTGGCTCTTACAAAAAATTGACTACAACATAAATTTTACAGCCTTACGTGCAGAATATAAAATATGATATAAACATATGCTATCAATAGCATACGAATATATCAGAGGTGATTTTGGAACATGTTTTGGCTTTTTACAAAGAGCATACTTATGTTTTACAGTATGTACGTGCTGCGAAACATGGCACTTCTTCGCACAATCCACTGAAATTTTACACACTTTGCAAAACAATATTGAACTGTCACTTGAAAATATTTCTGCACCAAATTCTTTCAGTGTATCTTACTGTATACTGTTGTCCTTTCTTTAGACATCGTAAAACAACTGTTCTAAAAGTTAAAAAAAAAAAAAAAACCCCGCATACATTTGTCGCACCACTTTGCCTTTGAAACACCTGTCTGTGAACGAGGACTGCAGACTGAATTCAGTGTTACCAACATCAAAAATAATATTGCCAGTCATTTAAATGTTTCTATGCAATTATATGTGTCATGAAGTTTGTCCATTTCAATAAATTTCATTGAAATACTAAGTTAATTTCGAGAAAGAAAGTGGCAAATAGGCATTGTAAGCTGAAATAGACATTTATAGACAAAATTTTGTACTGGACAATAAAATTTTGGAGCAGGTGAATAATTTCACATATCTAGGATGCAATATCTCATATGAAGAAGAAAAAGATGTAAATGCAAAAATATCTAAATTTTTAAGAATTTTAGGGTTAATAAATTCCATCTTCAAGCCACAGTTAGTCCAAAAAGCATTCTAGACTCAAAGTGTATAAAACACTGGCTCTTCCAACTCTTTTGTATGGTAGCGAAGTATGGACGTTGAAACAGAAGGATATACAGAGACTTAGATCTGCTGAAATGAGATATCTTCGGAGGACTGCAGGGTACACACTACTAGATCACAAAAAAATGAAGACATCTTGGAAGAATTACACATGGAATCTTTAGAAAACTAAATTTCAGATTATAAGTCAAGATGGATACAACATGTTCATCGAATGGAAGATCACAGAATACCCAAACAAATATTAAGATATCAACCTGCAGGAAGAAGAAGACCAGGACGTCCACTCAAAAGACTTCTGGATGGTGTTTCTCTTGAGGCCGAAACAGGTCAACAAATGGCCTAAATTCGTGAATGTACTATGATGATGATAGACAAAATTAACTTAATGGAAAACAACTCTAGGGTTGTCGGTATGAACGTATATGAAGTCACTTTTACAATATCTATAATAAATAACTGTAGGCATTTTCCCAAACATCCCGTCTCTAATAATAGCACGCATTTCCAGAATTGAGCCTATGTTTAATTTTTTTTTCATCCCATTCCTATTTGTGATTACTGTTCCTAGTTCCTAGAGGTAAAGAGCATAACCACTACCACACCGCGGTCGATTCATACAATATGCATTTAAGTTGTTTCCTTCAGGTAGTGATAGCTCAGTTTGGAAACCTGAATAATTTATTATTATAAATTTGTGGTGACGTCAGCTTGTGGCAGCTGACAGTTATCTGTGGATCTCATTATCATCTTGCTGCAGACCCATTATAATAACAACAGTTTTCACTCGTCAAACTTTGCGTCTTGTTTGCCTTGTGACTTCTCAGTTTCTTGTAATTAATTTTGTTCCCTTTCACAAAGTTTCCGCTACTTTTTACTCAGTTCCGACTATTTTATTCTCAAGTAAATACTGTATATTGTTTTCCTCTGTCTCTTACACTTCCTTCCTCTTAATACGCGCGCGTCCTCTTCAAATGATACAATTGTTACAAGGGAACGTCCCCAACTTGGAGCTCTCGATTTTTATGAAAATTTGTAAGCCTAAAGAGGATGAGTTTTAATTACACTGACACACTGCAAAGACTGATTCCTGGCTGAAAAAGGAGGGGGGAAAATGACCTATGAATAAGTGATCAAAAATGCATCGTTGTCACAGTTGATGGCACTGACGAATGACAGAACAAAATTTAATTTTGGAGTCTGGAGAAACAATAAAATCTTGTAGTGAGATCACATATTTAGGAATTAAAATAAATAAAAATGGGAGTTATGAAGAGAAAATAAGAAATAGAAATAATAAAGGAAAATTTGCAATTGCTTGCCTCAATGGAATATTGCGGGACAAAAATATAAATAATAAAAATAAAATTAATATATATCATACAATTGTTAAAAGCATCATTACTTATGGAGCAGAACTTTGGCCATTAACAACAAAAACAAATAAGTATATTTTGGCATCGGATATGGATTTTATACAAAGGGCAGCAAGAATTTCAAGAAGAGAAAAAATTAGGAACTCAGTTATAAGGGAGAAAATGAAGATTGAAGACACTATTTTAGATTATATTAAAACTCAGCAATTAAGATGGTACGGACATGTCCAGCGAATGGAAGAGGATCGACTACCAAAATCTGTTTTGGAATGGAAACCTCAGGGAAGACGAGGCAGGGAAAGACGTAAAACCTCCTGGAGCCAGGGAATATGTTTATACATGAAGGAGAAAGATCTACAACCAGGAGATTGGATGGACCGACAAAATTGGTTATTAGGAATCGGACGATGTCAAAGACATTAATCAACCGATGCTCTATTTATCTATCTATAATGAAGAGCGCCAATGTGCATAATGCCAAGTTTTTATTCACAAGTGTCCACCGTTCAGACTCCTCCACAGTAAGCCCTCAGGGACACGTCTCGCCTCCGACATGATGTCGTGACCTGGCCCTCGGGTAGATCAAACAATTTGAAGGTAGGATTCGTTGTGAGTCCAAGAACTCCAGTGAATGCAGAACTTGATTTAATATATTTATTAAAGACGAGGATTAAAAAGTTACAATATTGTGTCTCTAACTGTCATAGAGACGAGGTCGGAACCATAAAGAATAAGCCCTGATGCCAAGGGCATCAGCCGTTATAAACCCTCTGATAAGCGGGCGTGGCATGGACGCTGAGTTGGAATGTATCACCCTCATTTCCAAATAAGGACATATCTCTTCTAAAGTTACGTATGACGACTGGAATTTACCAGCCATGTTATCTTACGGTATTCAACTAGGGGATGGAGAGTAATCTTATCTTGACTCGACGCCCCTGTATTAGACTGGGGGATGGTGAGTAATATTATCCAAACTCAACGCCCCTGCCTGTTTCAACTTGAATATCCACATGTAATTATTATTATATATTAGAGTGTCCAGTACGCAATTTCCCTTCATAATATAATATAAATACATTCTGATTGTTAATTCAATACTTATATATATATATATATATATATATATGGATTCTATGCTATTGGCTAACAGTGCAATAATTAATTAGTATATGCGGTAATAATGCTACAGCCAGCACAATGACACAACATGGTAACGGTCGCAGTGTTCAGCGCACAGCTCACAGATGCACTGGGAGTCTGGTTCGTGATGTTTCTTGATCCTACAGATCCTATGATGGAACCCATGTGTTGCCATCCTCGTCATCAGATGTCTGAGGTCGTATTCTGCTTGTCTCCAATCCGTTGCCATCATAGCGTCCGTGGAGTAGAATTCCATCCAGATAAGGGCCGCATGCAAATACATTAGTCTCTACTCAAATTACTTCCAATCACCGGTGAGCTGACTTTCCGTGAGCAAGTGCAAAGATCGAATTAGCGACCCACTAACTGGTCATGCATGAAAGTCGTCGTTTTCGTAATATTGGCAAGAAATTACCCAGAATTCTCAACGATAAAACCACTTCCGTTATTTTCGTCTGCTAGAGGAACGCATTTACGCTTGCGTCCCGCAAATAATACCGTATACGACGACGTCTGCGTCGCGCAATATTACGCCGATTCTCCTGTTCCTCCAGTTGAATTCTTTGGTTGACTCTATCAAATTCCTCTTCTCCGCGTATACCGAAACAAGATCGAAGTCTTCAAGGTCCGACATATTGGATAAAGCAGCAAGGTATCTGGCAAGGTTTCAAACTACATCGGTTATCATCGGTTCCCATCGGGTTGCTCACGATTCGTTTCTGTGCTAAGTCACCTCGTCAGGTAGCTTAGGAATTTCAACAATTATTATCGCACTAACAGATTTTTGAGTACGCAAAAACGTATTTGGATGCAACTTTCTCAGCAGAGTACAGGCAGACAACGACTTTTACGGTCTAATGCGTTCATAGTTTCGAGCCTTAGTCTTTCTTCCATCTTAACTCCTCCATTGCTGTGTTGTATGCGTCTGTGGACTGCAGATGCAGACTTTCTCGCGGCTCTTCAATATAGTAGAGTTCCCTCGCCAGTGGAAACTTTTTTCATTCATTTCCAGTCAGGAATCAGTCCCTGAATAAGGTGTCTGACAGTCAGTAAGACGCATTTTAATAATATTTTTAATCATGGATTTTTTTTTATTTTCCAGAATATTCCTCTGGTCTTTTGTACCAGCATTAGTGATAACCTGGCAGAACTTATCACTCATCGTAGTTTTGTCTAATATCACTGATTAACTGACGAGCTTCACCATAGATCACAAAACTTATTTCCCGAGAACTGATTCTTAATCTACTTTCGACTTTATTCAGAATCACTATCACATAAAACAAGGATGTATGGAGAACTAACATCCGTGCGGCCATGGAACTACAGGTTCAATAGTGCCAGTGAAATAGTTAGTTGCTTAGTTGTTACTGACAATGATAGGCGCCAACAGTATGTAACTGACTAACTCACTGGCACTAGTAAATTCTATACATCCATCTCCTGAGCTAATGTTTTCCAATCATCCCCTACATACTGTAGTTCCTCAAATGGTTAATGTTATTGTCTCACCTCATTCTAAGCGCTTTCCTTCTAGTTTTCCTACAAGGAATTTCCAAGCCCCTCTTTCATTCCCCATTCCTCATGTTCAAAATTGGAAGAAAAAATATAAGCAAAGTCTTATGAGAAAAAATGAATATTAAATATTCAATAGTAAAAAAAAGTAAAGTGATCCCACAACAGGCCTGGAGGCCCTTGGGGTAGTAGGAGGTTAAGGCTCCCACTTTTTCTAGACAATTGGCACTTTATGTCAGCCGGGTTGTTAGCCCTGCGTGACCGCCGCCTTTACCCCCAGAACAAGCGTCTCATTTCCGTTAGAGGCTGAGTCGACCCCAGGCCCATAGTGCCGCCAGAGGGTTTGAGTCAGTTTAAAAATCCTGACCCCAACGGGACTTGAACCCTCGACCCTCCGACTTGTAGCTCAGTGCCTTAACCACTACGCTGCGGCGTGCCCCTAAATATTCAATAATAGATTATATAATGTACAGTAAAACCTGTCTATGAAGGAACATGACGGTTCCTTAAATATTTTTCCGTCTTGGCAGTTTTCCTTCTTATAAAGGGTTCCCAAATTACAAGCTTGAATTTTCTCACGCTGTGTAAGGGTTTTACATGCACGCTTTAAATACATAACGAATTGACTGAAATATAGACAAAATATTGTATGTAACACAGCTCAGTTTGCAAGGCAATACAGAACAACTTTATTACACAAAAACGAGAAGGAAGTCAACTACAGGAAGACTGAAGAGTTTCCCAACTCCCTCGCAGGTAACGTAAGCAGGCAAGGAAAAGCGAGGGATTCCCCGCTGTCACACATAAGCAAGGGTATCCCCGCAATACAATGGCAACACAAGAAGGTAAAACGATATAATGCAGAAAGCGTCATATGCAGAATTTTCACATTTGGTCATTAATACTGTAATTAGAACGTGGTTAAAAATAACTTTCCGTCTTACTGAGGTAAAAATTAACTATTGGTGCCTCAAAAACCATTCCGTTTCCGCGTTATGAAGGTTTTCGGCTTATACAGAACGATTTTACATATAAAATCGTACCGTTCTGGAGATTTTTTTTCCGTCTCTACAGGTTTCCTTCTTATAAAGGTTCCGGCTAAGACAGGTTTTACTGTATAAGTAATTTAATCGATAAAGGCATATATGACGAATGCAAGAAGACATTTTAACCTGAAAAACATTGGAATGGTGCCCACCTGGAAGAAGGAAGGAAGGAAGAAAGAAAGAAAGACCTCGAAAATCATGAATGCAAGAAATAAGAACCGAAATGAGAACAGGAAGACTGGAGGACATGGTGTGGATAGATAGGGACGAGTGGATAAGGAAAATGAAAGTTTAGGCACAGAAGGATGTATAATCATTGAAAATTTGTAAATTAAAGATTTATTACTATTATTATTATTATTATTATTATTATTATTATTATTATTATTATTATTATTATTATTATTATTATTATTATTATTATTATTATTATTATTATTATTATTATTATTATTATTATTATACAATAAGGGAAATTATGAATCTAGAAAAGGATATTGCACAAGAGATTGAAGAAATCCAAGTAAGATGGTATGGACAGATAATGAGAAAAAAGGGACACAGAAACAAACAAAGAAGTTTTAAAATGAATACTTCCTGGAAAAGTGAAACGTGGTAGACCAAAGCCAACGTGGATAAAGGGAATTCAAGACAACATGAAGAAGAGAATTATGACAGAAGAAGACACAGAAGATCGGGAAGTGTGGAAGAAAAAAATGTATATTTTAGTTGAGGATACCTGTGTAAAAATAGAAACAATCCTGAATAAGAAAAACATTATTATTATTATTATTATTATTATTATTATCTTTATTATTATTATTATTATCGTTATCATTATTGTTATCATTACTATTATCATTATTATTATCATTATCATTATTATTATTATTATCATTATTATTATCATTATTATCATTATTATTATTAACGTTATTATTATCATTACTATTATTATTATCATTAATATCATTATCATCATTATTATTATTATCATTATTATTATCATTATCATTATTATTATTAACGTTATTATTATTATTATTACTATTATTATCATTATTATTATTATTATTATCATCATTATTATTATCATCATCATCATTATTATCATCATCATTATTATTATCATTACCATTATTATTATTAACGTTATTATTATTATCATTATTATTATCATTATCATTATTATTATCATTATTATTATCATTATTATTATCATTATTATTACTATCGAGTTACAAAAGCTAGAAAATATCCGCAAGTACCATTCGTATGCATTGCACTGGAGTATAACGATAAATATTTTAGTTTTGTTTTGTTTGTGTGGTTGGTAGAGGAAGCCAGGCCACATAACCGTGCATTCACATAATAATGTGTATTTGTAAATTAATACTACAAACAAGATAAATATCATTATTCCACATTTAGCAGGAACAATACGAGTTATTAAAAATGAGAGAATACAGGTCAACCGTGTTTAATTTCATCACGTTAAAGCAGAGAATCAATGTTTCAACGAATTAAGTTATAAAGTCTTTTACAATTTAAAAAGAACGATTCATTATTATTATTATTATTATTATTATTATTATTATTATTATTATTATTATTATTATTATTATTATTATTATTATTATTATTATTATTATGGGCTTTATTATTCAATGTTCTATTTATTGTGCCACAAATAGCTTGAAACTAATGATCTTTATCATATCCATAGCTGATATCAAATCCTAAATATTTAAAGTGGGATACTTGTTTTTTTATTTTTTAAGAAGAGTAAAAGGATGCACTGGAATGGATCAGATAACAAACGTGGATATCCGTGAAGAACTGCAGATCTACTCCAGAGAAGAAAAATATATATTATCATAAGTAATGTCACGAGTGATTTCCAAATTATCGATAAATTCACGACTCACGAAGTGAGGAGTGAATTTACCTAGAGAATTTGGAAATCAAGAGTAGCATTTGTTAGGACTATTTAACGAATAAAATTAAGCTGTTTACTCACAAATCATTATTTAAATATAGTCATTTTGAAATATTTATATATTTAATCTGTCCCGCGCCGTAGCCGAGCGGTTAAGGTAGAAAGCCTAAGCGCAGAGCTACGGGACTTGCGCTGGTTCGAGTCTCCATGGGGGAAGAAATTTTCTCATGGTATTTCGGCCAGTATGGGACCGGTGCCCACCCAGCATCGTGAGGCAATTGGGTAGCTACAATAAGTAGCGGCTCCAGGTTGAGGAACCAGCTATAACGGCTGGGGGACTCGACATGCTAACCACATGTCACCCCTACACTGGCTGTTGATCATCTACCTCTATGATTGACACATGTGGATGTGAAGGGCCAGCAGCCGGCTGGTAAAAGAACAACCGCTGAAAAGTGTAAAGACCCTCAATCGGAATATATTTAATGTAAACGGCGATGTTTGAAAACACATGAGAAAAAATTGGTACGCTTCATTTCCTTCTTTAGTTCGTCACTGCAACCAGATCATATTATTTATTGCCAAAGGAACGCAATATTGTAAAAATGCACTCTAGTGGAGAAAAAATGAAACACATCAAACTGTATATTAATTCATTTCTGATGGCCTATGATGTAAATATGACAATTATATTTTTCTGGGAAAAAATACATTTAATACAGTGCAAACAGTGGTTTTTTTTGGTGGTATAATCAATTGCTACAAATGTTTTTATATTAACCCGCGCATGAGGTATGTGTTGACATTCATGCACTATGTATACAATCTGGTAGCCGTATTTCTTAGAGAGTCAGTCACTGCAAAATAATACTATGACCTATTCAGAATGTTAAAAAGGAGGTGCTTTCTTTATTATGATAAACTTTAGTTGGTAAATTTTAGGCGAAACACGACTGTGATTGGTTGTAAATAAAAAATCATTCAAATGTGATTGGTCATTAAACCCCATTTGGGGCATGAGTTAAATAGTCAAATAAAATCTTACATTATTTTCCGAGAGAAAGAAGAGATGTCGGACGTCTCGGAAGAGATGGTCTTAGATCTATTAGTGAAGATGGAACAGGCAACTCTTGCCTAAACCAGGAAGTGAAGAAGGATTCGTATTTATGGCACACAATTTGCAAATTAAAATTCGTACATTCTTAATTATATAGGATGCTTCAGAGATAATTTATGATTGAGCAATGATAAGATTACCCAAAGGAAACAACTAAACTTACTAACTCACTGGCACTATCGAACCTGTAAGTTCATGGCCACGCGGACATAAACTCTCCATACATCCCTATCCTGAGCTAATGCTTTCCAATCATTCCCTGTATAATCTACTTACTTCAAATCATAAAGTAAAGTAAAGTGATCCCACAACAGGCCCGGAGGCCCTTGGGGTAGTAGGAGGTTAAGGCTCCCACATTTTCTAGAAAATCGGCACTTTATGTCAGCCGGGTTGTCAGCCCTGCGTGACGGCCGCCTTTACCCCCAGAACAAGCGACTGGTACTCATTTCCGTTAGAGGCTGAGTCGACCCCAGGGCCATAGTGCCGCCAGAGGGTTTGGGCAAGTTTAAAAATCCTGACCCCAACGGGACTTGAACCCTCGACCCTCCGGCTTGTAGCTCAGTGCCTTAACACTACGCTACGGCGTGCCCCCACTTCAAATCATAGTTAATGTAATTCTCCAATCTCATTCTAGGTCTACCGACTAGGCGTTTTCCTACAAGAATCTTCCATGCACGTCTTCCATTACCCATTCGTGCAACATGTCCTGCCCATCGCAAGTCTACGAGACTTAACTGTTCTTATTATATCTGGCTTCCTATGAAGACCATGTAGTTCACTGTTATGTAGTCTTCTCCATTCACCTGTCTGTTCATCTCTCTTTGGTCCAAATATTTTCCTAAGAACTTTATTCTCAAATACTTGTAATCTCCTTTCTTCCCTTAAAGTAAGAGTCCATGTTTCGCATCCATATAATATAACTGGTAGAATAATAGTTTTTATATATTTTTAGTTTAACGTTATTTGAAAGAAGTTGGGACATCAAGAGTCTCTGTAATGCATAATAGCACACATTTCCAGTATTAAGCCTATGTTTAATTTCTTTGTGCATCTCATTCCTATTTGTGATTATTGTTCCTAGGTATTTGAATTCAGCCACTTCCTCAAAATTTCCCTCATTTGTCATTAGCTGTCCATTTCCGTTATATATGCATTTGTACATGTGACTATATAATTAGTTTTATTGATATTTTCTTCCTGTCCACAACAGAGTTAACTAATTGTCCCTTTCTCCAAAGTAACATGTCTGCCCACCGTAGTCTTCGAGATTTAAGTGTTGTTATTTTATCTGGTTTCCCATAAAGATTATGTAGCCTGCTGTTATGTAGTCTTCACCTGTTTGTTCATCTCTCTTTGGTCCAATTTTTTCCCTAAGAAGTTTATTCTCAACTACACGTAATCTCCTTTCCTCCCTTAAAGTAAGAGTCCATGTTTCGCATCCATATAATATAACTGGTAGAAAAAGCGCTTAACGTGTTTTAAGAGATGTTGGCATGATAAAGAGTCCCTGTAGTGCATAATAGCACGCGTTTCCAGAATTGAGCCTATGTTTAATTTCTTTGTGCATCTCATTCCAATTAATAATTATTGTTCATTGGTATCGTTTGTGCTATTTAGATACATTCGTATAATTAATCAATTGAGTTGTTGTTTACTTGATGAAAATCCATATTTATTAATTAAATAAAAATAAAACGTAGGTTTATTTGATTTTCATATTTATTATATAATTCAGTGACAGCTGTTTCGGTACACTGTACCTTCTTCAGACATGTTAACAAATTATGAATTGTGTTCCAACTGATCTAAGCAACAATACAACAATATTTATTTAAATTTATAAATTTAACAAAGGGGATTCATTCAAATCAAGTTGAGAATGTAACAGTTTGTTACCACTTTTCAATTTATTAATTTCTACAGCCTTCAAAAGATCTAACTTCTTACCCTTATCACAAACGTGTAAAATTTCAAAATTTTGATCGAAACAATGATTAAATTATAACAGAAATTCAGAATATTCAAAATATGCTAACCACCTATTCCAATTTAATCATTGTTTCGATCAAAATTTTGAAATTTTACATATTTGTGATAAGGGTAAGAAGTTAGATCTTTTGGAGGCTGTAGAAATTAATAAATTGAAAAGTAGTAACAAACTGTTAAATTCTCAACTTGATTTGAATGAATCCCCTTTGTTAAATTTAATAATTTAAATAAATATTGTTGTATTGTTGCTTAGATCAGTTGGAACACAATTCATAATTTGTTAACATGTCTGAAGAAGGTACAGTGTACCGAAACAGCTGTCACTGAATTATATAATAAATATGAAAACAAATAAAACTACATTCGTATAAGTTTAACAAACTGTTTAGGAATCCGAACTCCACTAAGTTAGGGGCCTATATAGCACCATGCTGGAGTTCGGAATTCCTAACGAGTTGGTTAGACTTATACGAATGTGTCTGAATGGCACATAGAGTAGGGTGCGTGTAGGCAAACAGTTTTCAGATACTTTGAAATTCACAAAGGGTTAAAGCAAGCAGATGCACTATCTCCTCTATTCTTCAACTCTGTACTAGAGCCATGAAATCTTTAGAGGACTATTTAACTCATGCCTCTAATGAGAGTCAATGACCAATCACATTTCAATTATTTTTATTTACAACCAATCACAGTCGTGTTTCACCTAAAATTTACGAACTAAAGTTGGTGGGGTTGTACAAGACCAGCTTTTTACTTACGCGACTTATGCCATTTTTTATGTAATTTAAAGTATTACGAAGTGTTGATGATATCATTTACCTCTGGGATTTAACCATGGTCAAAATATTGAAACCTATCATGAAATGAAGTAGTGGAAATATGATTTTACGTTGTAACCGTCAGACATGTTGAATGTTCCATAGAATAACAGATATGAAGAGGTCATTTATGTTACGTATTAAATCAGATTTAAAATGCAAGGAAACTAAAAGCTAACCAAACCTAAATCATTGAATGGAAACGAAATAAATTACTCTAACGTAGGTGAATTCCAGGGAAAGTCCTTTTTATTATTTTAAGCGGTTAAATATGTAAAAGACAAAGTCGGACATAATTTGTTGAAGCCACTGATATGCTGTATCGGTGGTATATCTGTGGTCATCGGTGCTCATCGTTGTGATAATCGGTGGTTTATCGCTGGTTAGAAGTAAGAACTGTTGTAACCTTCGTGGTCATGACAGGAAATAGTCCCACTTTATTTTCATATTTACGAGAAAATAAAGAAATGATAATAAGTTTCCCAGATTGAAATACGTTAAATATAGTATTTGATTAATATGTATGCCAATTATGTGCAGTTAAAGTGCGTAAATAAAAAGGCACTGTTCTCCCACCCGGCCCTAAAGTTTATCATAATAAAGAAAGCATCTCCTTTCTAACATTCTGAATAGGTCATAGCATTATTTTGCAGTGATTGACCCTGAAAGTAATACGGCTACCAGATTGTATATATAGTGCATGAATCTCAGCAGAAAGCACATGTGATAGATAATATAAAAACACTTGTAACAATTGATTATACCACATAAAAAAAGAAACCACTGTTTGCATTTTATTAAACTAATTATTTTCCAGGGAATGACGTTGCAAAAAAATATAATTCACATATTTACATCATAGGACAACAAATTAATTAATACCTATAACGTTGGTTATAAATTTCTCCACTAGGGTGCATTCTTACAACATTGCGATCCTTTGGCAATAAATAATATTATGATCTGGTTGCAGTGATAAACAAAAGAAGGAAATGAAGCGCACCAATCGTTTCTCATTTGTTTTCAAACATCGCCGTTTACATTAAATGTATAAATATTTTAAAATAACTATATTTAAATAATGGTTTGTGAGTAAACAGCTTTTATTCGTTAAATAGACCTAACAAATGCCACTCTGGATATCCAAAATTCTCTAGATAAATTAGAAATCACTCGTGGCATTACTTATGATAAAGAAAACCTACAACTCAATGGTATTAATAAGCTGTTAGTTTATGCTGATGATGTAGTACTATTGGGCGATAGCTGTTCTCTATGATACTAAAGGCCAACGCGCACAACTCTGTTGAGAGATTGGGACGTGAAGGAGACATCCATAAAACTAGATATATGGTCACACACAGAAATACATTTCATAATGGAAATGCACAGCTAATGACAAATGAGGGAGTGGTAGAATTCAAATACATAGGACCAATAATCACAAATAGGAATGACATGCACAAAGAAATTAAACTTAGGTTCAATTCTGTAAATACATTACAGGGACTCCTGTGACGTCCCAACTCCTTACAAAAAACATTAAACTGAAAATATATAAAACTGTTATTTTACTAGTTATATTATATGGATGTGAAACATGGACTCTTACTTTAAGGGAGGAGAAAATATTAGGAGTATTTGAGAATAAAGTTCTTAGGAAAAAAATTTTGGAACAAAGAGAGATGAACAGACAGGTGAATGGAGAAGACTACATAACAGTGAGCTACAAAATATTTACAGAAACCCAGATATAATAAGAACAGGTAACTCTTGTAGATTGCGATGGGCAGAACATATGGCACGATTGAGGTATGAAAGGGGTGCTTCGAAGCTTCTTGTAGGAAAATCAAAGGGAAAATGCCCAGTTGGTAGACCAAGATTCAGGTGGGAGAATAATAACCTTGATTTAAGGGAAGTAGATTATACAGGGGATGATTTTACGTCCGCGCGGCCATGAACCTATAGGTTCGATAGCATTAGTGAGTGAGATAGTTAGTTATACCTTATCCGCTCTTAGAGTGATCCTAACATAACTCCTCCTGGCGCGACAGGCCTAGAGGACCCTTAGCCTACCAGCCGGCTGCTGGCCTTACATCCACATGTGTCAATCACAGAGATAGATGATCATCAGCCAGAGTTGGGGGTGACATGTGGTCAGCATGTCGAGTCCCCCAGCCGTTATAGCTGGTTTCCTCAACCTGGAGCCGCTACTTACTATAGCTACCCAAATGCCTCACGATGCTGGGTGGGCACCGGTCCCATACTGGTCGAAATACCATGAGACAATTTCTGCCCCATGGGGACTGGAACCAGCGCAAGTCCCGTAGCTCTGCGCCAAGGCTTCCTGCCTTAACCGCTCGGCCACGGCGCGGGACGATCCTAACATAAACAAACGCCAATTGTATCCTACCGCCATTCGCGCCTCACACAGGGAGCACGTGTGAAGTACATAAGTCATGTGATCGTTGAATGGGGTACATTACAAGAAAGCTGGTGAGATTTTTTTTACTGCACTTATTAAATGCGTTTAAAATAACTGTTTTTTTACCACTAGCAAATCAAAGGTTTACCAGATTTGTGTTTTAAAAATTTAGACGGCAACACAGCAACAGAAGACTCGACACCTTCAGCCATTTTGTTGCATCAGAATCGACTGAAGCATGACTCAAATGCTTCATCCGTATGCAATAAACTATTTTGAAATTATTGATTAGGTATATTTTAGAATATTTTCTATGTTTTGAATATTATTTTCTTTCACGAAGAATAACAAGTATATTCAGAGGACATTATTTCTCGTAAACTTATTGTTTCTACGTCCTCCGCTGTGATCTCGAGGTAGCGTGCTGCCTTGTCTCGCAGCGGGCCCGGGTTCGATCCCGGTCGGGGCAGTTTTTCTTGGTGAGGTTTTTATCGGGGATTTTCCTCACCTGTAAGACAAATGCCAGGAAAACTTTAAGGCCCAAATGGTCCCCGAAATCATATGGCCATCATCATCATCCTTATCATTATCATCATCACTATCCTTCACCGGTATGGAAAGCAACGGGAAGCTACCACAAATATTTATATATTTAATGTAAACGGCAATGTTTGAAAACAATTGAGAAACGATTGGTACGCTTCATTTGCTTCTTTTGTTCGTCACTGCAACCAGATCATACTATTTATTGCCAAAGGAACGCAATATTGTATGAATGCACTCTAGTGGAGAAAAAATTAAATACATCAAACTGTATATTAATTCATTTCTGATGTCCTATGATGTAAATATGACAATTATATTTTTTCTGGGAAAAAATATATTTATTAAAAAAGTGCAAACAGTGGTTTCTTTTTTGGTAGTATAATCAATTGCTATATATGTTTTTATATTAACTCCCACATGCGGTATGTGTTGATATTCATGCACTATATATACAATGTCCACCGCTGTGGTCTCGAGGTAGCGTGCTGCCTTGTCACGCAGCGGGCCCGGGTTC
This sequence comes from Diploptera punctata, assembly GCA_030220185.1. Taxonomy (NCBI): domain Eukaryota; kingdom Metazoa; phylum Arthropoda; class Insecta; order Blattodea; family Blaberidae; genus Diploptera; species Diploptera punctata. The sequence goes on from JASPKZ010007389.1 coordinate 104,142, forward strand.
GATCCCCGGTCGGGGCAGTATTTCTGGGTGAGGTTTTTATCGGGGTTTTTCCTCACTAGTAAGACAAATGTCAGGTCAACTTAAGGCCCAAATGGTCCCCGAAATCATATGGCCATCGTCATCATTCTTATCATTATCATCATCCTTCACCGGTGAGGAAAGCAACGGGAAGCTACCACACCTACAATTCCCTAGTAAAGCTGCAAGCATAGCATGAAAATGCTATGATTGCAGTGAAGAACCTGCCTTTGGGCAGAATTACTATGGATGGATATATAATTTTTCTTCGGTGAGAACCGTACGCCTTCGCGTATGTTTCTTATTTTGTACTGAACCAGTGTTCTCAAATTTAGTCACAAGATCGTGGATTGTCGATCCGGAAGGAGGTAATTGTCCAGGGAAGTTCCGAATAAATTCCTCACGAACGCGACGAGCTGATTCGTATTTATAATAACATTTACACACATAAATGCGCTGCTCTAATGTCATCTGACGTCTCATCTTATCGAACGATAGTAAACTGACTAGTTCAAGGACGAGCGGCTGGCAGAGTGAAATGCGGACGAGGAGAGAGCGCTGCCTGACGGGTGAAACCCCGTGAGGCCGGTCCGGGTTTATATTGGAAGCCCGGTACAATCTGGTAGCCGTATTTCTTAGAGAGTCAGTCACTGCAAAATAATGCTATGATCTATTCAGAATGTTAGAAAGGAGGCGCTTTCTTTATTATGACTATTTAACTCATGCCCCAAATGGGAGTCAATGACCAATCACGTTTCAATGATTTCTGTTTTACAACCAATCAGAGTCGTATTTCACCAAATATTTATCAGTGTTATAATTACCATATTAAAGAAAGCTCCTCCTTACAATATTGCGTTCATTTGGCAATAAATAGTATGATCTGGTTGCAGTGATAAACAAAAGAAGCAGTAGAAGCGTACCTATCGTTTCTCATTTGTTTTCAAACATCGCCGTTTACATTAAATATATAAATATTTTAAAATAACTATAGTTAAATAATGATTTGTGAGTAAACAGCTTAATTTTATTCGTTAAATAGTCCTAACAAATGCCACTCTTGATTTCCAAATTCTCTAGATAAATTCACTCCTCACTTCGTGAGTCGTGAATTTATCGATAATTTGGAAATCACTCGTGGCATTACTTATGATAAACTTTAGTTGGTTAATTCTAGACGAAACACGACTGTGATTGGTTGTAAATAAAAAATAATTGTAACGTGATTGGTCATTGACTCCCATTTGGGGCATGAGTTAAATAGTCAGCATAATTTTATTCGTTAAATAGTCCTGGCAAATCCTCTGGATAAATTGGAAATCACTCGTGGCGTTACCTATGATAATATGGACACGTGTAGTAAGGAGACTTGGTGTTGAAGCCAACGTAATATATTTCACGTTCATTATAATAGCAAGGTTAGCTCTTCTCGAAGAGAGGGTGGGATGAAGAATGCTGAAAGAGCTCTGTTGATCAGATAAGAGACACAGACAATGGAATTAATTCATCATGAGGCTTGGCCACGTGTGGCGTAGTGGTTTGCCCACCCACCTCGCGTGATAATGTTTTTACCTCGCCCCAGTCTCTGATATACTGAGTCCGCACACGGGCCGACACACGTGCACATCAACTTGCAGAGGAAATGCCCAAAATGGGCGCAGATATGCAAAATATCAGGCAACAACCTAACCTACTTTTCCAACAACTACTACTTTTTTTCTGGAAGAGTTTTTTCTTTAAGTGAGGTCTAGATTTTAAACCTAGACAGCAGACAGTGACATTAACTCACTACTACATTTCTTACCTAAAGTATAATAATAATAATAAGAAGAAGAATGGCATAATAATGACTAATTAATAATAATAATAATAACGATAATGATAATAGCCCAAACAAATGTAAGCTATCAACCTGCAGGAAGAAGAAGACAAGACGTCCACTCAAAAAACTTTTGGATGATGTTTCTCTTGAGGCCGAAACAGGTCAACAAATGGCCTAAATTCGTGAATGTACTATGATTATAATGATGATGGTAATGATAATTATTATATATATTATAATTATTATTATCATTATCGTAGTCTTCGTTGTCGTTATTGTTGTCGTTACTATTATTGTTATGATGATAATTATTATGACTATTTAACTCATGCCCCAAACGGGAGTCAATGACCAATCACGTTTCAATGATTTCTGTTTTACAACCAATCAGAGTCGTGTTTCACGAAATATTTATCAGTGTTATAATTACCATATTAAAGAAAGCTCCTCCTTTTTAATATTCTGAACAGGTCTGGCCATTATTTTGCAGTGACTGAGCCTGTGAGAAATACGGCTACCATTTTGTATATTGTATACATATATAAAAACATTTGTAGCAATTGATTATACCAAAAAAAAAAAAAACACTGTTTGCAGTTTCTTAAATGTATTTTTTTCCCCAGGTAATAATCCAGAAAATTATCATTGTCATATTTACATCATACGACATCAGAAATGTATTAATATACAGTTCGATGTGTTTCATTTTTTCTCCACTAGAGAGCATTCTTACAATATTGCGTTCCTTTGGCAATAAGTAATATGATCAGGTTGCAGTGATAAACAAAGGAAGCAGATGAAGCGCACCTATCGTTTCTAATTTGTTTTCAAACATCGCCGTTTACATTAAATATATAAATACTTTAAAATAACTATAGTTAAATAATGATTTGTAAGTAAACAGCTTAATTTTATTCGTTAAATAGTCCTAACAAATGCCACTGTTGATTTCCAAATTCTCTAGATAAATTGGAAATCACTCGTGGCATTACTTATGATTATTTTTATTATGATTATGATGATGCTATGATTATGTTGATGATTATTATTATCATCATTATCATTATCATTACCAGTATCATTATTATAATTATAATAATCATTATCATTATTATTATCATCATCATCATCATTATTATTATTATTATAAACATCTTAGAAGAATTACACATGGAACCTTTAGAAACAAAATTTCTGATTATAAGTCAAGATGGGTCCACCGCTGTGGTCTCGAGGTACCGTGCTGCCTTGTCACGCAGCGGGCCCGGGTTCGATCCCCGGTCAGGGCAGTTTATCTGGGTGAGGTTTTTATCGGGGTTTTTCCTCACCTGTAAGACAAATGTCAGGAAAACTTTAAGGCCCAAACGGTCCCCGAAATCATATGGCCATCATCCTTATCATTAACATCCTTACCATTATCATCGTCATCCTTCACCGGTGTGGAAAGCAACGGGAAGCTACCACACCTACACAATTCCCTAGTGAAGGACCTGCCTTCGGGCAGAATTACTATGGATGGAAGTCAAGATGGATGCAACATGTTCATTGAATGGAAAATCATAAGATACCCAAACAATTGTTAAACTGTCAACCTGCAGGACGTCCACTCAAAAGACTTTTGGATGGTGTTTTTCTTTAGGCCGAAACAAGTCAACAAATGGCTTAAATTCGTGAATGGACTATCAAATTGATGATGATGATAGGATAATAATAATAATAATAATAATAATAATAATAACAATACATACGTACATACACTCAACTCGTGTCCATCTCGAGGTCGGGTCGAGGAATGAGATGAGATGACGCACTTCTCATCGCTAGGGTCCCAATATCGAGTCTCGGTCACTCCATGTGGGTTTCGTGGTGGACGAAACGAAGCTTGATCAGGTTTTCTTTTTCGGGGTTTTCTCCCGTTTTCCCCTGCCACAATTTCATTCCACCATTTCTCCACACTCATCTCATTCTATTTGTTTCATTTCATTCATCTACCCCCGTCATGGTGCGTAAACGTGGTTGGCCGGCATAGTTGTTCACAAACCTCTATATAGGGGATTTCATGTCATCTCATCCCTTGACCCGACCTCGAGGTGGACATGAGTTGACTCTACATCGTACGTCGGTGTCAATAACCAATGAAAAGCGAGCAGGAAACATGAGCGAATAGCATTTAGACTCCGAGTAGATCTGGCTTATTGAACTATTACCCATCCAAGTGTTTTGTGCAGGCGGATAATATGTTAGTTGAATGGTTGAATGCAGGCTTTCACGACCGGTAATCGTAATGTTGAGTGATTCCGGGTTATGTGGCCGTGGTCCATAGTTGGTGTTGATACCAGACGTTTCGCCCTCAACTGCGGAGGGCATCTTCCGTGGCGAGTGCTTCTATGCGTGTTTCCTGGTCGGAAGATCTACTTAGAATGAGCGCTGTGGACGTAGAGGACGTTGTATTAGTGGGGGGTGGCGTGGCTCTTGCTGATTGGCTAATAGTCGTCTCCTTGTTGTCACTGGTGTTAATGCATTTATTTTCTAGTGTATGAAACCAGGTCTTAGACAGTTTGATACCTTCTTCTTTTCTGTTAATATTTCCCTTATGCTTGTGTATTTCTATAGCCTCTCGGTATAATCTGGGGAAATAGTACGAAGTTGTGGCTAAAACTTGTGTATCGTCGAATAGAATCTGGTGTCCATTCGTAATGGCATGTTCTGCTACAGCTGATTTATCCATTTCTCCTTGTCTGCAGTTTCTTTTATGTTCTGATAAACGGGTGGCTATACTTCTTTTCGTGGTCCCTATATATGATTTACCACACGAACAAGGAAGTCGATATACGCCGCAAGTGGAGAGAGGTGGCCGAGGATCCTTAGCTGAGCGAAGGCAGTCTTCTATTTTTCTTGTAGGTCTGTAAACTGTTTTTATGTTGTATTTTCGTAGGAGTTTTCCGATACGATCTGTGACTCTTTGTACATATGGTAAGTAGGCTATGCTGGTTGAGGGCGTGTTATCCATTCTGACGTGCTGTCTTCGTGGATGTATGGTTTGTCTTATTTCCTTGGATGTGTAGCCATTTTTCTGGAAACAATTGAACAGATGGTGTTGTTCTTGTTTAATATGTTAACTAACAAACTGTCTTTCTCTTTCTATTCCTTACTATGTTGCCACTTCCTGTCCTTTGTATTATGTTATTTGATTGGCAGGTAGAGAGCTGACAAATACTATGTATTTTAACGATCCGTCGTTCTGCGCGGTCAGTGGCAGAATGACTAACTTGACAACCCTGTTACTTTTGGGGTTACGTCTAGGGATGAGCTGTCCGTTCCTTGCCCTTCTCATTACATGTTGCCACTTGTGATTTATTGTGAGGCTGGTAACAGAGAGACGACAAATACTGTGGTTTTAAATGATCCGACCGCTTGAGCGTTCCGTGCTTAAATGACTAATTTGACAACCATGTTAAGATCTTTCACACGTGTTTAGAGATTCACCCCCCACATTTGATGTTGAAAAATTTCAATACGTGATCGGATGTACAGTTTTCTCCTACATCCCTTCCACAGATTCAGTAGATCGGCGACACTAGCGCTAAAACTCTTCCCCTCCGCCCGTGAACAGTTAACTTGGATGTGTAATATGTATGCTTAAGTATTTTTTGTAACGAGATATCGCGTTGGCAACGACCGGCATTTCTTTACAACGGCAATGTGACACCGCCAAACGTATGCTATAGTTCCATAAACATTTCCTCTTTTTCTAATTCTTCTTTGGCTTTCTCCCACTTACAGGTTTGCCGTCCTCAGTTTCCATTTATTTCTATCATTCCAATCTCCCTCTTCCAAATTCCTATCATCTATTATGGTTCTGACGTAGGTTTCCATTTCCATCTTGGTCTGCCAAGTTTATTTCTTCCAGGGGGTGACCATTGGTATATATTTTTTGGTCATCTTTCATTTTCATTCTTTGTACATGGCCATACCTTTTAAGCGTTTGATTTTCAATCCTCTTAAGAACAGATGTGGTGACATTCATTTCTCTCCAAAGGAATTCATTTCTTATTTTATCCTGTCTTGTTTTTTGGAGGCTTCTTCTAAAATAATCAAATTCAACTGTTCTAATTTTATTCTTTTGTAATTCCGTCAACGACCAAGTTTCACTTCCATATGACAAAATATTCTGTATTATGCTCTTATAAATTTTGATTTTAGTTTCCTTCGTAATATTTTTGTTCCAAATTATTCCATATAATATCTTAGTTGCATTTTTGCCATTGCAATTTTAGTCTGTACATCTCTCTCACAGGTATCTAAACTTGTAATTATTGACCCAAGATATTTAAAAAATTCACATTTTATTTTTATTTTCCCTGTTTCAAGTATGAGGTCATCCACAACCTTTCCCAAACACATATTCTGTTTTCTGTAAATTTATATTCAGTCCCCATTTTTTATATTCTTCCATTAGTTTATTTATCATATATTTCATATCATCTTCATCCCCTGAAAAAATTATTTGATCATCTGCAAACAACAATGAATGCAGTACTTTTCCTCCTATAGGAATACCCATTTCAGAACATTTTTTATACCATAAGTTAAGAGCCTGGTGTAAATAAATGTTAAAAAGAATTTGTGACAAACTGCATCCCTGCTTAAGGCCTTTATTCACTGTGAATTTCTTCCAAGAAATATGCATATATCCGTACGCATTTTTATAATGTGGTTTAACTATTGTGATTCTTTTTATTTAACCCTTAAATTCGTAATGTATCCTTTTGGATACATCAGTTGGTTCAATTAATTTAATATTTTAAATAAATCAGAAGAAAACGAAAACAAAAAGAAACCACTTAAATGTGTGTCTAATTATACAATATACCTAATAATAACAGTTGCACAAGATTCCGTTTTCACTGCGGTCCGCCACATTCAAATAACTAACACAAGAAATTTGTGTTTTGCCAATTTAAGGGTTAATACAAGACAGATGCATGTCACTTTAAGAATTCCCTTCTATTTCCCGGATTTCCCAGTTACTTCCAAATCCCCGACATATTCCCGGTATTCAAAATTTTCCCGATAGCTGGACACCCTGTTTTTAACTCTCTTATGAGAAGGGAATGGAGTGGACAGTAGGTGACATTATGAAAGAACATTGAGTAAGTGGAAATGCCAGGAGAGTAACAACAATGGCAATGCGAGATGCCAAACTAAATCAAGAGTTTCCATTGAGTTGTGCGACAAAACTCCATCCTCATTTGAAGCACTTGGCACAAAGCATGGGAATGCCACTAGAATGCTTCAGCCAAACTTGCATGAGCTTTTAACTGACGTCACAAAGTCACAAACATCAGATTTAGCTTCCATCTGTTTTAGTACCTGTTGGAAGAGGATTTGTACATGTCAGATAAAATTATTATTCAGTTTTAAAGTGTATAAAAATAAAAGAGGCATTCATTGTAAAACTAAACTTTTTCTCTCCATTCATGGCAGAGATGTCCATGTTTGCGAACTGTAATATTGCAGTTTTATTACATGAAACTTTCCTCATTAGAGGATTGCCACAAGGACAAAGTGATACAGACAATTAATTTTCGAAATTGATGAAATACATTTTGTAAATACATTTAAAATTTTTCAAACTCTAATTTAAGTATATTCTATAAAGTAGAAATTTTGTAAAAATGCTTTCTTAAAATTGAAATTGATCCTCTAATGGCAGCGATGGCAATTTTAGAAAGATACACTCTGTCCAAATCTAATAAAGTCCAAAATTTAGCTAAGAATCCTGGTATAGTACCTCTTGCCCCGATCATCAATCCTGTAACAGTTATATAGGGTTTTCAGTATAAAACCGGACACTCTGCGGCTGGCAGAGTGAAATGCGGACGAGGAGTGAGCGCTGCCTGACGGGTGAAACCCCGTGAGGCGTGTCCGGTTTTATATTGGAAGCCCTGTACTACCTAATTGGTATTTATCATAAGTAATGTCACGAATGATTTCCAAATTAACTCATGTCGCAAATTGTAGTTAATGACCAATCACGTTTCAATTAATTCTGTTTTCCACCAATGACAGTCCTGTTTCACCTCGCTCTTTATCGATTTCTCTTTATCAGCTCCTGCTTTTGTGATAAAGAAAGCTCCTTTTTTAATATTCTGAACAGGTTAGACCATTATTTTTCTCCAACAAATAAATGTAATATAGCAAATAATGAATAAATTCAGTGATTTTACTGAGTTGTTTATTGAAAATATAAATGATTAACCTATAATGTTGATTATAATACCTCGAGACCATAGCGGTGGACCTGTACAATATATGTATCGGTAATTCAATTTACAAATTGGTTAATTTCCCATAATCCCGATTGCTCTGTGAACACGCCGTATACCATGCGTTTGTTTTATTAGTTACAAATTTTGTTACTATGAACTAAAAGCGCAACCACTCCGTTCATTGTAGTTCCTCGCAAGTTTTTAGATGTCACTGTATGCAGTTTCTCATTTGGGTCGAAATAATCTGTGGACTTATTCCTTAAATTGGCGAAACAATAATTTCTCAAGCCAGTTATTTAAACGTTACGGACCGTAAGGAAAACAACATAGGCTAATGTAAAAAGTCACTATTGTACATCATGTATGGCCACGCGTATCAGTAGAAACAGAGCAGCGGGTTCAAATTGCAAGTGATAGTCCGAACGCATCAACTCGACGCCTCAGTAGGGAATTTAATGCCCCTCGCTACCACTCCTTCGTTCATTGTAGTTCCTCGCAAGTTTTTAGATGTTACTGTATGCAGTTTCTCCCCTGGTTCTAAATGATATGTGGACTTAATCCTTAAATTGGCGAAACAATAATTTCTCAGGCCAGTTATTTAAACGTCACGGACCGTAAGGAAAACAACATAATGTAAAAAATCACTATTGTACATCATGTATGACCACGCGTATCAATAGAAACAGAGCAGCAGGTTCAAATAGCCAGTGATAGTCCGAACGCTTCAACTCGACGCATCAGTAGTGAGTTGAATGCCCCTCGCAACAGTGTGGAAAATTCTACGATTCGCTCTACAAAAATGTCCATATCACGCCTGCTCAATTTACGGAATTGTATCACAGAAGCAGGAGGCTTATTTACGGTTTAAAGGTCTACGTTTCGTTTCACAGCCGAAAGATGGAGTATGTGTTTTCACCCAGATGGCGGTCATGTATAAAGGCAGTAGAATATGTGTAAAATTTCACAATAACATTGATTTTTCGATCATTGCCTTCCTTCATTAAATTGGATAGTGCCTTTAGACACGCTATATATTAAAATATGCAACAAGTATTTGGTATTATAACAGTAATGCTTCTATTTCGTAGTCCATTATGCACAGTTTTTTGAAAGCACTTGAAATAAATTTTGATAGAGTCACAAGCCCCAAGAAGTAGCCCATAAACAATGCCTTTTCTGGAGTAATCTTATATTTTTCACTTAGGAAGGCTGTATATTGCTCTTAAATAGATTTATTTCCCTTGTCGACATCCAGGGATTATAATGTACCTCTCAGAATGGATGTTACATATTCGGTCATGAGGAAAATTCGCAACTACGTAATAGAACATACGAGAGAAGTGAATAAAGCGCATAGCGTGACGTCACACGTATGTAATTGCATAGCTGTACGTGTTACATGCATTACTGAAATAGTGGATCAATTTAATTAATTAATTAATTCAGAGGAATTGCAGGCTCCAAATAATTTAATTTAGTGAATATATTTAATGACCAGCCTCATTGGCTAGTGGTCAGTGTTTGTGAATACAGTTAATGAGGTCCCGGGTTCGATTCCCGGTCAAACCATAGGAGTTTTTCCTTAAAGGCAATTATTCCTGTGGTTGCCCATGATCTGGAATTTAGGTTAAGTTTAGGTTAAGAACTCACATGACGCTTCATTATCATTTAACACCTATCGGGGTAATGTAACTCCTCCTTCCAGGTGTCCCAACCTAAGAAATGAACTACAATTTCGCCAATGCCTGGGGAAAAAACCAGAAATGTCATGAAACCTGGTGGCATTAGACAATATATTTATTTATTTATTTGGAAAAAGTCGGTTATATGTCTCAGATGAATTCAAGTTCCACAGAATCGCAGTGCGCATGCGGGAGTTGCTGTAATGGTTAATATAAACTCCGGCAGACGGCTCTGCAGTCGGCGTTACCAACTTTGTGAATAAATTTGCAAATGCAAAAAAAAAAAATGGACGTTAACTAACTTGCCATTTCCTAACTAAAGAAAACAATTTACATGCATATTATTTATTCCCAAATGCTTAAAAAAATGAAAAGAATTTACATGCGTACTATTTAATGAACTATAAACTAATTTTTCGTACACTAACACTAAATATTTCAAATGTTGGCAACGTTGGAACAACATGGGGAAGTTGCAAGGATGTAATGTATCCACGATCATGTTTTACGTAAATATATAAATTTAAAAAAAAGTTGTAAAAAAAGCTTGAAGATCATTGGAAAATGTTTAAAACGTGTTTACAAGTGTTTAGTGCATCAGTGGCATAAGAATATAAGTGTAGAATTGTGAGAGGCATAAAACCTACCACACCCATTTATTTATTTAAATAAAAAACTCCTGGCGCGACAGGCCTACAAGGCCCTTAGCCTACCATCCGGCTGCTGGCCTCACATCCACATGTGTAAATCACAGAGGTAGATGATAATCAGCCAGTGTAGGGGTGACGTGGGGTCAGCACGTAGAGTCCCCCAGCCGTTATAGCTGGTTTTCTCAACCTGGAGCCGCTACTTATTGTAGCTACCCAAATGCATCATGATGCTGGATGGGCACCGGTCCCATACTGGCCAAAATACCATGAGAAAATTTCTTCCCCCATGGAGACTCGAACCAGCGCAAGTCCCGTAGCTTTGCGCCAAGGCTTCCTGCCTTAACCACTCGACTACGGCGCGGGACATTTATTTAAATACATGGATATATTCCTGACTAAAGGTGAAAATTAGAGGTACACATCTCACTGATAGTATTCTTTTAACAATTGATGTTATGCATCAACCGGCTAAGGGACATTTTAAAAAATGAGATTTTGATGGCATCTGTTGTATTGGCTCATGAAGTAAGCGTACGCACACTTTTAGCGCCAAATCTTTAAATATAACCTTATTATTAAAGAAAAAACATAAACGCCATCGGTCCTATCGTATTATAAGTTTTGCAACAAACGGTTATGAAACCAGATCGTCATCAATGCTAATCTAAATGTTGCATCGTGCAGCTAAGAGCCAAATGTTCCCGTTCTTATATTGTTGATGCATAACTGTCAAGTACGGAAAATAACTAGGGACATCAAGTATTGTTAGTTTGGCGCTACAGTATATAGTGAAGACTGACTTAAAAACTTTAAACGTATTTTTCTCGAAACTTAGATAGTGACGCATAGCCGGTTGATGCATAACGCCGTCCAATTAATAATATTTTATGAAAATAGTATTAGGATTAATAAACATTTTCAGTTGTTTTAAATATTACGAGTATTTAAGCGAAAAATTACTTCATTATATCTCATTATTTTTCTTTGTTTTTCATGTACATAAGATAGGGACAGTCTACCAAACAATTTAATTTATCTTGCTTGTGTAATTTTCTATTAGTTATAGTCTTAATTTTAATTGGCATTAATATTATTACTCAGCCTCTAACGTAAATGAGTACCTGGCGTTTGTTCTGGAGGTAAAGGGCTGACAACCCGGCTGATATCAGGTGCCGATTGTCTAGAATAAATAATAGTTTTAAAAAACTAAAAGAACACGCTTTATTAGAAAACTAAAAAATGAAAAATAATTTTAATTTACAATAAGCTTGGGATACAATTAAAGTGGTCAACAAAAAATAATCTCCAACACATATAGAATAAACCTAGAGTTATCAACAAAAAGAAGACAATTTCACCATCAAAAGCGTGGGGTGGTCTATATCAATTAATATATTTGATAATAAACATATATTGGTAAAAGTAAGCTCTCTAAGAAGAAAATGTAAACATCATAACTTATACGAATGTGTCTAAATGGCACAAAGAGTAGGGTGCGTGTAGGCCAAACAATTTTCGGAAACTTTTGAAATCCACAGAAGGTTGGAACAAGGAGATGCACTGTCTCCCTTACTATTTAATTTTGTACTAGAGCATGCTATCAAATCTTTAGAGAATGTAGAAGGCCTACAACTCAATGGTATTAATAAGCTGTTAGTTTATGCCGATGATGTAGTACTATTGGCCGATAGCGAGGAGATAATAAAGGCCAACACGCACACACTATTGAGTAACACTAAGAAACTGGGACTGGAAGTAAATATCAATAAAACTAAATATACGGACTTACAAATAAATACATTATATAATGGAAATGGACAGCAAATGACAAATGAGGAAAATTTTGAGGAAGTGGCTGAATTCAAATACCTAGGAACAATAATCACAAATAGGAATGAGATGCACAAAGAAATTAAACATGGCCGTAAATCTGGAAATGCGTGCTATTATGCATTGCAGAGACTCTTGATGTCGCAACTCCTTTCAAAAAACGTTAAACTGAAAATATATAAAACTATTATTCTACCAGTTATATTATATGGATCCGAAACATCAACTCTTACTTTAAGGGAGGAAAGGAGATTACGAGTATTTGATAATAAAGTTCTTAGAAAAATGTTAGGTTCAAAGAGAGATGAACAGACAGGTGAATGGAGAAAACTGCATAGCAGTGAACTACATGGTCTTTATAGGAAGCCAGATATAATAGAAACAGTTAAGTCTCGTAGACTACGATGGACAGTACATGTGGCACGAATGGGGAATGAAAGACGTGCATGGAAGCTTTTGTAGGAAAACTAGAGGGAAAACGCCCAGTTGGTAGACTAAGAATGAGGTGGAAAAATAACATTAACCATGATTTGAAGTAAGTAGATTATACAGGGAATGATTGGAAATCATTAGCTCAGGATAGGGATATATGGGGAGCTTATGTCCGCGCGGCCATGAACCTATGGGTTCGATAGTGCCAGTGAGTTAGTTAGTTACATTCTAATGTAATATAAGTTTGTCCTGGTGAATTGTAGAGAAGGTGGCCTTAAATAAATACATTACTGGATAAAATTAACATTTTATTTAACGAAATTTTGTTTATGCCCTGGGAAAAAAAAATCCTCTATGCTTCTCCGGTTTGAACCCGCGAACCTTCGTGTTCTATCCCATGTTTTTGATGGTCTTCCTTGCTTATTCCGCCTATTCGAGATTCATATAGGCCTACTTGCTTAGTTATTCTATAACCTTCGATTCTGTTTATGTTGCCAAACTATTAACTTCAGATTTATATACACGCTTATATTATTTTGCAGAGACTGAACTTTCAGCGTTGTTCTTATTGTTTGATTTTTAACTCTGACCTTCATTGTTTTCCCAACGATCTTACGTAAGTATTTAATTTTTGCTCTTTGTGATTTTTGTTTGTTTTTCCGGTATTTATCCAGACTTCGCTTCCATAAAGTTGTGTCTGGAAATATGTTGAGTTATAAACTTCCTTTTTTCTCGGACTTGTTTTTCTTTTTCTGTAGAATCCCCTATTTATAGCGTACTACACTTTTCCTGAACTTAGTAACATGGAATAAATAAGTTGGGATTTCATGCAAGTTCTATATATGAAATTAATTTTTGTAATTACCATTTTAGATGACAGTTCAGATATATATATATATATATATATATATATAGGCCTATATATATATAAAGTCCACCGCTGTGGTCTCGAGGTAGCGTGCTGCCTTGTTACGCAGCGGGCCCGGGTTCGATCCCCGGTCGGGGCAGTTTTTCTGGGTGAGGTTTTTATCGGGGTTTTTCCTCATCTGTAAGACAAATGTCAGGAAAACTTTAAGGCCCAAACGGTCCCCGAAATCATATGGCCATCATCCTTATCATTATCATCCTTACCATTATCATTATCATCATCATCCTTCACCGGTGTGGAAAGCAACGGGAAGCTATCACACCTACACAATTCCCTAATAAAGCTGCAAGCATAGCATGAAAATCTATGATTGCAGTGAAGGACCTGCCTTCGGGCAGAATTACTATGGGTGGATATATATATATATATATATATATGTCCACCGCTGTGGTCTCGAAGTAGCGTGCTGCCTTGTCATGCAGCGGGCCCGGGATCGATCCCCGGTCGGGGCAGTTTTTCTGGGTGAGGTTTTTATCGGGGTTTTTCCTCACCTGTAAGACAAATGTTAGGAAAACTTTCAGGCCCAAACAGGTCCCCGAAATCATACGGCCACCATCATCCTTATCATCATCATCCTTCATCGGTGTGGAAAGCAACGGGAAGCTACCACACCTACAATGCCCTAGTAAAGCTGCAAGCATTGCATGAAAATGCTATGATTGCAGTGAAGGATCTGCCTTCGGGCAGAATTACTATGGATATATATATATATATATATATATATATATATACACACACACACACACACACACACACAGATTTTCAATATTTACACATCTTTCTGTGCCTAAAGTTTATTTATTTTTTTCTCCACTCGTCTCTATCCATCCACTCCATGTCCTCCAGTCATTTTGTTATCATTCCCGTTCTTATTTCATGCATCCACGAATTTGGATGTCTTCCTTTCTTTCTTCTTCCAGGTGGATACCATTCCAATATTATCCTGGGTAACCTTTTTTCTTGCATTTCTCGTACATGCCCATATCAATTTAATTGCTTATATATTATATAATATACTATTGAATATCTATTCATTATTTTCCTCGTATGACAGTATTTTTTTTTCTAATTTTGAACAACTTTCTGCTCTCCTCAAGAAATCCATTTTCATCGAAATAAGTTTTTGTTCTAAGCTTTTGTTGAATTTCCAAATTTCATCTCCATATATGACAGTACTTCTCAGTGTTGAATTATATAATTCTAACTTATTTTTTCTGGTTAATAATAATAATAATAATAATAATAACAATAATAATAATAATAATAATAATGATAATAATGATAATAATGATAGGTATACTGTTAATGATCATAATAGTAATAATGTTATGTATGTACCCCATAAGACATAGGCTCAATTCTGGAAATGCATGCTATTATGCATTGCAGAGACTTTTGATGTCCCAACTCCTTTCAAAAAACGTTAAGCTGAAAATATATAAAACTATTATTCTACCAGTTATATTATATGGGTGCGAAACATGGACTCTTACTTTAAGGGAGGAAAGGAGATTACGAGTATTTGAGAATAAAGTTCTTAGGAAAATTTTTGGACCAAAGAGAGATGAACAGACAGGTGAATGGAGAAGACTACATAACAATGAACTACATGGTCTTTATAGGAAGCCAGATATAATAAGAACAGTTAAGTCTCGTAGACTGCGATGGGCAGGACATGTTGCGCGTATGGGGAATGAAAGACGTGCATGGAAGCTTCTTGTAGGAAAGCCAGAGGGAAAACGCCCAGTTGGTAGACCAAGAATGAGGTGGGAGAACATTAACTATGATTTGAGGGAAGTAGATTATACAGGGAATGATTGGAAAGCATTAGCTCAGGATAGGGATGTATGGAGAGCTTATGTCCGCGCGGCCATGAACCTTCGGGTTCGATATTGCCAGTGAGTAAGTAAGTGAGTATATACCCCATAAGTGCCGTTTGGGTACAAGGGTGCTCAAACAATCCATTTCTGCAGAATTTAACTTACTTATTTTTCTAGAGATTATTATTATTATTTATTATTATTATTATTATTATTATTATTGAAAATATATAAAACTGCTATTCTACTAGTTATATTATATGAATGCGAAACATGGACTATTACTTTAAGGGAGGAAAATAGATTAGGAATATTTGAGAATAAAGTTCTTAGGAAAAATTTTGGACCAAAGAGAGGTGAACATACAGGTGAATGGAGAAGACTACATAACAGTGAACTACATGATCTTTATAGTACGCCAGATATAATAAGAACAGTTAAGTCTCGTAGACTGCGGTGGGCAGGACATGTGGCACGAATGGGGAGTGAAAGACGTCCATGAAAGCTTCATGTAGGAAAACCAGAGGGAAAATGCCCAGTTGGTAGACTAAGAATGAGGTGGGAGAATAACATTAACCACAATTTGAAGGAAGTAGATTATACAGGAAAACTGTAGATCAGAATAGGGATGCGTGGAGAGGTTATGTCTGCGTGACCACGAACCTACGAGTTCGATAGAGCCATTAAATTAGTTACTTCTTTTGTCTCTTTTTTTAGCAGACAAAAATCCGTTCCCTATTATCAGTGATTAGAGTTTGCTAATTTGTGGTATTTATCACGTGAATTTTAATATTCAACAAGGTGAATCCCCGATTTAAAAAGGTTAATAGGCACTGGTCATGTGGGATAATGTTGACGGTGAATTAACTGAATGTAATAATTTTATGAACAAAGAACAAGCTTAGAAGATGCAAGAACATGAGTTGAGTATGACTGGTTTCTCACAGACTCAACTCAGGAGCGTGTTCTCTATGACCTTGACAGATCACTTGCTGTTCTGCAATTGTTTCCTTCAAGTGGCAGACCAGTTCAAGGGCAAAACTTGTAGGATACTCATTACAATTCAATACGTCTAGCTTTTATATTCCATAATTGTAAAGTAATTGCATTGCCATTGCTATTATATGGAAGTGAATGCTGGACCTTACCATCAGACCAGTTGAGACAAATTCAATCAACCGAAATGAGATTTTTCTTATTTGTATCAGGTTTTAAATTATTAGACCACAAAAGGAATGTAGATATTGGAGGAGAATTAACTCAGTGTTGTCAATTTAGCCATTTTGTGGCTAGATTTCGCCATTTTGAAAACATAACCAGCTATAAATTTGTGAAGAAAGCTACTAATAGCTTTTCTGGTCATTTGTAAGCTTCTCTTTAGCTACTTCTAGTCATTTGTTTTACAGTTTAATTATTTTATGTGAATTCTGTAATAATAACTGATTGATATCAATAGATCAATAGACTTTGCTACAAAAAAAAAGAGAGAGAGAGAAAGCAAAATGTGTGCATTTTTTCCAAAGAAGAACACGGCCAAAGAAACGTGGATTTCCGCTGATGTTATTACTAATAAATCAGATAGATCATGTATTAATACAGAACATAATTAAGTCTACAAAGAAACGTGGACTTATGTATTAATACAGAACATAATTAAGTCTACAAAGAAACGTGGACTTATGTATTAACACAGAACATGATTAAGTCTACAAAGAAACGTGGACTTCCGCTGATGGTATTACTAAAAAATCAGATAGATCATGTATTAATACAGAACATGATTAAGTCTACAAAGAAACGTGGACTTATGTATTAATACAAAACATGATTAAGTCTACAAAGAAACGTGGACTTATGTATTAATACAGAACATGATTAAGTCTACAAAGAAACGTGGACTTATGTATTAATACAAAACATGATTAAGTCTACAAAGAAACGTGGACTTATATATTAATACAGAACATGATTAAGTCTACAAAGAAACGTGGACTTATGTATTAACAAAACATGATTAAGTCTACAAAGAAACGTGGACTTATGTATTAATACAGAACATGATTAAGTCTACAAAGAAACGTGGACTTATGTATTAATACAAAACATGATTAAGTCTACAAAGAAACGTGGACTTATATATTAATACAGAACATGATTAAGTCTACAAAGAAACGTGGACTTATGTATTAATACAAAACATGATTAAGTCTACAAAGAAACGTGGACTTATGTATTAATACAGAACATGATTAAGTCTACAAAGAAACAGAACATGATTAAGTCTACAAAGAAACGTGGACTTCCGCTGATGGTATTACTAAAAAATCAGATAGATCATGTATTAATACAGAACATGATTAAGTCTACAAAGAAACGTGGACTTATGTATTAATACAGAACATGATTAAGTCTACAAAGAAACGTGGGCTTATGTATTAATACAGAACATGATTAAGTCTACAAAGAAACGTGGACTTATGTATTAATACAAAACATGATTAAGTCTACAAAGAAACGTGGACTTATATATTAATACAGAACATGATTAAGTCTACAAAGAAACGTGGACTTATGTATTAATACAAAACATGATTAAGTCTACAAAGAAACGTGGACTTATGTATTAATACAGAACATGATTAAGTCTACAAAGAAACGTGGACTTCCGCTGATGGTATTACTAAAAAATCAGATAGATCATGTATTAATACAGAACATGATTAAGTCTACAAAGAAACGTGGACTTATGTATTAATACAGAACATGATTAAGTCTACAAAGAAACGTGGGCTTATGTATTAATACAGAACATGATTAAGTCTACAAAGAAACGTGGACTTATGTATTAATACAAAACATGATTAAGTCTACAAAGAAACGTGGACTTATATATTAATACAGAACATGATTAAGTCTACAAAGAAACGTGGACTTATGTATTAATACAAAACATGATTAAGTCTACAAAGAAACGTGGACTTATGTATTAATACAGAACATGATTAAGTCTACAAAGAAACAGAACATGATTAAGTCTACAAAGAAACGTGGACTTCCGCTGATGGTATTACTAAAAAATCAGATAGATCATGTATTAATACAGAACATGATTAAGTCTACAAATAAACGTGGACTTATGTATTAATACAGAACATGATTAAGTCTACAAAGAAACGTGGGCTTATGTATTAATACAGAACATGATTAAGTCTACAAAGAAACGTGGACTTATGTATTAATACAAAACATGATTAAGTCTACAAAGAAACGTGGACTTATATATTAATACAGAACATGATTAAGTCTACAAAGAAACGTGGACTTATGTATTAATACAAAACATGATTAAGTCTACAAAGAAACGTGGACTTATGTATTAATACAGAACATGATTAAGTCTACAAAGAAACGTGGACTTATGTATTAATACAGAACATGATTAAGTCTACAAAGTATATATATATATACTATTCTATAGTAATTCTGCCCGAGGGCAGGTCTTTCACTGCATCACAGCATTTTCATGCTATGCAGCTTTACTGGGGAACTGTAGGTGTGGTAGCTTCTCGTTGCTTTCCACACCGGTGAAGGATGATGATGATAATGATAAGGATGATGATGGCCGGATGATTTTCGGGGACCGTTGGGCCGTAATCTTTCTGACATTTGTAAAGGTGAGGAAAAACCCGAAAAAGAACTCACCCAGGAGCCTGTCCCGGCCGGAAATCGAAAACGGACCCGCTGCGTGACAAGGCAGCACGGTACCTCGAGACCACAGCCGTGGAGATACATATATATAGCCTATATATATTGATTTGAATAGAGAATGGATGCACGAATTCTCGTCTACTTCTCGGTTTTCCAGGTTGCATTCAAATCTCCGACTTATTCCCGGTTTTCAAAATGTTCCCGACTGCTGAACACGATGGAGTAAAATTTCACAATGGCATTGATTTTGCCTTCCTTCAAGAGGAAGACCAGCCAAGAGATGGATAGACAGTGAATGCACATCCAATACGTCTTCCTCCGAGGAGTGATTTTGGAAATAAACAGGATGAAAATCCTACGAATTATGATTAAGAAGAAGAAGAAAAAGCCTTCCTTCAATGAAATGTATAGTGAGTTCAGACACCTTGTATATCCTACTTTTATGGAGCACGCCTCTGATTCTTTTATTGTTAAATCTTGTTCGCAGACCACAATGGCGGCGTAATAACACAAGATTGAATATCAGCTGTCATTTATTTCTTATTTTTACAAAACCTGTTTCCCTTTAATGCGCACTTGCAAGTATTCATGTTTATTCTTTTTAATAAAGTGGATCGCTCTAGGCAAGGCCATCTCATTACTTAGGATCGCGTGAAATGCCGAGCTGAGGCAAATCTTTACTGGCCACTGGGATGAGCTTGCTTACACACGCCAACCTTAAAGTCGTGTTGGGTAATCAGATAATGTCTTCTTTCCTCGCACTGTACTCGCCATTTCCGATCTATTTAATCACCATCGTCTACATGTTGCAATTATAAACACTGCTCACCCGTAAAATATGAGACTGCAGTGTAAACAGTCGTTAATACGCATGCGCGCTCCTCTAGTTATCTTCAAGCTTTAATTGTCGCTCGTCTCTTCTGCTTTGTATCTTTTATTCTTGAAGTTTAGAATTAATCACCACGTATTTTATGCCTTATATCAGCGGTTTCCAACCATTTTCGACTCACGAACCCTTTCCATAAAAATAACATCTTTGTTGGAAATATTTGCTAATTATGTAACATCACTAAAGCGTCACTGCTATAAAGTAAAAATATTCATAAGTAATGCCACGAGTGATTTCCAATTTATCTAGAGAATCTCGAAATCAAGAGTGGCATTCGTTAGGAATATTTAACGAAAAAATTAAGTTGTCTACTCACAAATCATTATTTAAATATAGTTATTTTAAAATATTTATATATTTAATGTAAACGGCAATGTTTGAAAACAAATGAGAAACGATTGGTAGGTTCATTTGCTTCTTTTTTTCGTCACTGCAACCAGATCATATTATTATTGCCAAAGGAACGCAATATTGTAAGAATGCACTCCAGTGGAGAAAAAATGAAATATATCAAACTGTATATTAATGCATTTCTGATGTCCTATGATGTAAATATGACAATTATATTTTTCTGGGAAAAAATACATTTAAGAAAGTGCAAACAGTGGTTTCTTTTTTTGGTGGTATAATCAATTGCTACAAAAGTTTTTATATTAACTCCCGCATGCACTAAGTGTTGACATTCATGCACTATATATACAATCTGGTAGCCGTATTTCTTAGAGAGTCAGTCACTGCAAAATAATGTTATGGCCTATTCAGAATGTTAAAAAGGAGGAGCTTTCTTTATCATGATAAACTTTAGTTGGTAAATTCTAGGCGAAACACGACTGTGATTGGCTGCAAATCAAAAATCATTGTAACGTGATTAGTCATTGACTCCCATTTGGGACATGAGTGAAATAGTCATAAGTAATGCCACGAGTGATTTCCAAATTGTCGATAAATTCACGACTCACGAAGTGAGGAGTGAATTTATCTAGAGAATTTGGAAATCAAGAGTGGCATTTGTTAGGACTGTTTAACGAATAAAATTAAGCTGTTTACTCACAAATCATTGTTTAACTATAGTTATTTTAAAATATTTATATATTTAATGTAAACGGCGATGTTTGAAAACAAATCAGAAATGTGAGGTTATGTTCATTCACTGCTGCTTGATCATATTATTTATTGCCAAATAAGATCGCAATATTGTAAGAGTGCACCCAAGTGGAGAAATAATGAAACACATCAAACTATATATCATAATCAACATTACGGGTTATTCATTTATTTTTTTAGTAAACAACTCAGTACAATCAAGGAATCTTTTCATTATTTGCTATATTCAATGTATTTGTTGGAGAAAAAATTTGCTTTGATCTGTTCAGAACATTAAGAAGGAGGAGCTTTCTTTATCACAAAAGCAGGAGCTGATAAAGAAAAATCGATAAAGAGCGAGGTGAAACACGACTGTCATTGATTGTAAAACAACATTCATTGAAATGTGATTGGTCATTGACTAGCATTTGTGGCATGAGTTAAATAGTCTCTTTAACCGAGTTCCCAATACATCTAGTAATAATGAGAATATATATAAGAAAAATGAATGTTTGTACTAGACTTGCTCGATAGCGTAATTGGTAGCGCACTGGGATATAAATCCAGAGGTCCGGGTTCAAGTCCCGTCCGAGCATTTATTTTTCTTATCATGTCATATATATAAAAATTTCGTGTCACGTTGTTTGTCCGCGATGGAATCCTAAACTACTGAACCGATTTTAATAAAATTTTGCACACTGTGTGCTGTTTGATCAACCTGAGACCTACGGTTCTTTATAACTAAATCTATAGTCGCATTATTTTTATTGCAAATTATTTGTTTATTATTTAACAAAGAGTTATAATTATCTGTGAGTTCCATACGAATCTAACAGATGGCGGTGCAAGGTAATTTGGTAAGGCGATTGGTTTATTATTTAACAGAGGGAGATCCAGATGGCTCTGCTTTTTGTTGCAACCGCGAATTTCAATTGAATTACAAATATTGATTATTTCATAATTTAAATGTGTTCAGTGTTTATTTTATTTTCAATATTATTAATTTCGTGTGTAAGTATTAGTTTTAAGTAATCTGGCTGAAAGACGGCAACTTAATTTAAATTTGTAACGTATACCTTAGCCACATCAACGCGTGGCCGGGACTTCTAGTATATATATATATATATATATATATATATATATATATATATATATATATATACACACACACACACACACACAAACCCAATGTCACAATGTATAAATATTAATTAAATAAAAATAAAACTTAGTTTTATTTGATTTTCATATTTATTATATAATTCAGTGACTGCTGTTTCGGTACACTGTACCTTCTTCAGACATGTTAACAAATTATAATTTGTATAATATTATATATTTATATAATATTATCATAATTTGTTAACTTGTCTGAAGAAGGTACAGTGTACCGTAACAGCTGTCACTGAATTATATAATAAATATGAAAATCAAATAAAACTACGTTTTATTTTTATTTAATTAATAAATATGGATTTTCATCAAGTAAACACCAACTCGATTGATTAATGTATAAATAAGTACCAGCTACAATGGAAAATTCATGAGCAATGAATGAATCATAATAGACTTCCAAAAGTCTTGCTTCAATACCGTCCTCAAGGGAAGAGGACTTTGGGACGTCTTAGAAAAAGAATGAAGCACTGAGAATGTTCACTGAAACCGTAAGAGGTTTTGGGTCTTAAACTTGTTTGGAAGAAGATTATTATTATTATTATTATTATTATTATTATTATTATTATTATTATTATTATTATTATTATTTATGATAGTTTAATGTTTTTGAGAGACTTTACACAATATAATCACAGCTCTATTAAAAGAGAATTACAGGTCAACATGATTTTTGTCTCATGAGTACCAATAGTTGTACTTAAAGCAGTTTTTTATCGTGTTTTCAAATTTGTATTCGGAATTTCTCCATTATCCACAGTTTTTTTATTTCAATTTCAATTAATGGATTTAAATAATTATTTTTTGTAAACTTTTTTCGTACATTTGTCCATTGTAAAATAAAACCAAATGAGGTAACTCAAATGATTTCAGCTATGGAAAAGAGATATCAAGGCAAATGGAATCCAAATATGCTGGCCGATTATTGTTGGACCATCAACAGGGATGCTCCACAGGCGAAATATAGCAGAGAATCGTCATTTCTTACTTTCTAGGTGAGTTCCAATGTTCGAATATTGTGTAGTTATGAATGTTGAAAATATTAAAGTGTTTGAAATTATAAATTCCTGTCTCTCACAAACCTTGCGTGATGGAAAAAAACCGATATCATATTTGAATTCAGGAGTAAAAGTACTATCAGAATCACATATTTTTCTTTCTGAGACAAAAAAAAAGTTTATTTTTTGTTGCTCAGTGTTATTATTATTATTATTATTATTATTATTATCATCATTATTATTATTAGCATTAGTATTAGTATTACGATTATAGTTTAATTTTTTTGAGAGACTTTACACAATATAATCACAGCTCTATTAAAAGAGAATTATTTATGGCTATTTCAACATTTTTAGCTTTGTTTGAACTCAAATTCCAATAATTATTGAAAATTTAATTTATTCTGCTTGTCCTGATTTCTTTTAACATTCGTCCTTCAATTCTTAATTAATTTTCTTTGCTTTGTTACTAGTATTCCTTATCCAATTATCTTCTTTCAAGATTTCCTAGAAAGTCTTATGTCGCTACTCTTACAGATTTTACATGTTTCTAATTAAAGTTAATCTACATCTGTCTACATCTACAGTGGTGTAACAACACAAGTTGGTCCTTGGCCTCTCCTTTGTTAGGAGTTACTAGCCAAAGTTAATTTAGTTACACATATTTCCCTAAGATTTCATGAATGGTATGCGGTAAACGTACCGACCCAATGAGACATCTATTGTTCAGTTCAGTCTTCTTTAGCTGCATTTGAGGTATCTAACTTGTATGGTGCGGTAAGAGGGGAGGACGAGTTGCAGGTGCTGCCAGTAACTACCCTCAGTTTTGTAAACATAATAGTTATTACTGTCTGACCAACGGATCTGTGCCTCCTTAAGATATGCGAACTAAACCTATACCCCAACCGCCATATCCCCGGCTCTGAAGTTTAGGTTATACGAAGGGTAAAGGGAGAATTCGCCCTCTACTGCCAATAAGAAAAAGGTTGCCGTGGGAGTACATGTCTGCCACAACCAATCACTGCTCTTGACGCAGCTATAGCGCGCTAGTAAGGTTTGAAATTGCTGAGATATTGTCAGCTGTATGTCTGCTAACCGCATACATAAAGCGGCCACTCCCACTGAATATCAATATCGGCAACACTGTCGTGAAAACGTCAAGGACAGAGAATCAGTGGCTGCAGTATATTTCCTTTTTCCCTCGTTAAATAATTTCCCTCCCTGCATTCCTATCTCTCTCTATCTCCCCTTCCAATACTAACAATTTTGAGCCTTCTTGTGGGACATTATTTACACTTAACAAAAATATAATTTTATAAAGTAATGGCTTTTCCTGTATTGATGTATGGATCAGAATGTTGGACCATCACTAAAAGACAAAAACAAAGATTGGAAGCAGCTGAGATGAGACTTTTAAGAAATATAGCAGGATATTCTCTGCTGGATAAGAAAAGAAATGAATATATAAGAAAGGAACTAAATATTTTCAAACTTACAGACCGAATAATTAAATATAGGAACGACTGGAAAGAACATATTGATAGAATGCCAGAAGAAATATTTCCAAAATTATTGCTAAATTATAAACCGCACGGAAGAAGAAATGTTGGACGCCCACACAGAAGATGGTCTGAATAATTTTAACAATTCTAGCTTTCATGGAACCGGAACGAGCCAACAGGCTTAATCCCTGGATGATGATGATGATGCTATTTACACCTGCACTCCCGTGTTGTCAACTCAACTCAAACTTTGCATTATTCAATATTCAAGAGCCGTGACACTTGGGGGAAGTTTGGCAACATCCCTACTCGGTAAGTTACTGTGGCTGCTGTTTGATGTAGTGGAAGGGGAGTGCGGAGAAATGGTGTGAGCATAGACCTGTACTTTTCTAAGAACAATGTCAGCGCTATAGGGGCTCAGATCCGTTGGTCCGAGTATATACGTTGAATTTTCTTATCTACAAGTTCTATGTTATTGAACAGTTTTAGTATCTACAAAGTCTGAAGTGTTCATTATAGAACAGTGTTTTTTTTTGTAAAAATTTATTTTGTTATGACTATTTAACTCATGTGGCAAATGGGAGTCATTGACCAATCACATTTCAATGATTTTTTATTTAGAACCAATCACAGTCGTTTTTCCTCGATTTTATCACTTTCAAATCAAGATCCTCCTTTTTAACATTCTGAATAGGTCATAACATTATTTTGCAGTGACTGCATATGACTACCAGATTGTGTGTATATATATATATAATATATATATATATACATACTAGAAGTCCCGGCCACGCGTTGCTGTGGCTAAGGTATATGTTAAAAATTTAAATTAAGTTGCTGGCTTTCAGCTAGATTACTTAAAACTAATACTTACACACGAAATTAATAATATTGAAAATAAAATAAACACTGAACACACTTAAATTATGAAATAATCAATATTTGTAATTCAATTGATATTCGCGGTTGCAACAAAAAGCACAGCCATCTGGATCTCTCTTTGTTAAATAATAAACCAATTACCTTACCAAATTACCTTACACCACCATCTGTTAGAATCGTATGGAACTTACAGATAATTACACCGCCATCTGTTAGAATCGTATGGAACTCACAGATAAATATAACTCTTTGTTAAATAATAAACAAATAATTTGCAATAAAAAATAATGCGACTATAAATTTAGTTATAAACTACCCTAAGTCTCAAGTTGTATCAAACTGCACACAGTGTGCAAAATTTTATTAAAATCGGTTCAGTAGTTTAGGATTCCATCGCGGACAAACAACGTGACACGAAATTTTTATATATTAAAATATATATATATATATATATATATATATATATATAGCGCACGAATGTTAGCAGATAGTGCTTGCAGTATATAATATACAAACATTTGTAGCAATTGATTATACCACAAAAAAAAAACACTGTTACCCGAATTGGTAACTCCAACACATCCTCTCGGGTATTGGTTTTAAGTTTATGAAGTTCCAATGTGTTTTAGAAGTAAATATAGGGAGAAAAAAGCACTTGGCAGGGTAGTAGAGGAATGTATCCTGAGGTATCCCCAGGGGTGGTAAGTGGGTCCAACTGATCTTCTGATCATTCCATGGGTCCGCTTACCACAGTTTGAGAAACACTCGGATAGAACATGAATTCTAAGTTATAATCTGCGATTAAACATTAGATATAGGTCATTTCTGAGCTCCTTAAGAGAATTACATGCAATTAATCAGTAGAGTATGCAGTTCGGTGGTCTGCTGAAGTCTTACCAACTTAATCTAAATTCAAGACATTCATATGGTATTACGACGTGCAGTTGAATACTAATCAAATATTGCCAACTGCTAATTACAATGTTAAGGAGCTGTTAACGAGGAACAGATAGCGATCTCCAAGAGCGGCAACGAATAATTGCATTCTTCAATTCTAATCATGTACACCGAGTGTTTAAAGTAAGCCACCAACAAACTGTTTAGAATGACTATTTAACACATGCCCCAAATGGTAGTCAATGACCAATCACGTTGCAATGAATTTTGTTTTACAACCAATGACAGTCCTGTTTCACCTCACTCTTTATCAGCTCCTGCTTTTGTGATAAAGAAAGCTCCTCCTTTTTAATATTCTGAACAGCTCAGAGCATTATTTTTCTCCAGCAAATACATTGAATATAGTAAATAAGTCCACCGCTGTGGTCTCGAGGTAGCGTGCTGCCTTGTCATGCAACGGGCCCGTGTTCGATCCCGGTCGGGGCAGTTTTTCTGGGTGAGGTTTTTATCGGGGTTTTTCCTCACCTGTAAGACAAATGTCAAGAAAACTTTAAGGCCCAAACGGTCCCCGAAATCATATGGCCATCATCATCATTAGCATCATCCTTCACCGGTGTGGAAAGCAACGGGAAGCTACCACACCTACAATTCCATAGTAAAGCTGCAAGTAGAGCATGAAAATGCTATGATTGCAGTGAATGACCTGCCTTCGGGCAGAATTACTATGGATGGATAGTAAATAATGAACAGATTCCGTTGTTTTACTAATTTGTTTACTAAAAAAATGAATAACTATAATGTTGAATATAATATACAGTTTGATGTGTTTCATTATTTCTCCACTATGGTGCATTGTAACAATATTACGATCCTACAATAAATAATACGATCAAGTTGCAGTGAATATACATAACCTCACATTTCTCATTTGTTTTCACACGTCGCCGTTTAAATCTAATATATATACATACTTTAAAATACCGGTGACTATATTTAAATAATGATTGGGTAAACAGTTTAATTTTATTCGTTGAATAGCCCTAATAAATGCCACTCTTGATTTCCAAATCCTCTAGATAAATTCACTCGTGACATTACTCACTCATAGGTACTATTGAACCCGGAGGTTAATGGCTGCGCGGACATATGTTCTCCATACATCCCTATCCAGACCTAATGTTTTCCATTCATCTATCTATCTATCTTCGGGTTTTTACAGCTGCTGCCGTCTTCCCGTGCCAAACCTCCAAAGCCTACGGTCTTGGGCATCTTCGATGCTTAGCCCTCTAGCTTGCATTACTGTCTTCATGTTTTCCTTCCATGTTAACCTTGGTCTTCCTCTTTTCTTCTTTCTGTTAGGATGCCATTCATATAGTTGCTTCGGCCATCGCTCATCTTCCATTCTTAAAACATGTCCTAACCACTTTAATTCCTTTTCCTCAATTCTTTCTATTATGCTTTCTTCTGCTTCCATTATGTTTCTAATTTCCTTATTTGTGACACGTTCTAATTTAGACTTTCTGGCACTTCTTCGTAAATAATCCATTTCTAGAGCTATTAGTCTATTCTTGTAGTACTTATTGATTGTCCATACCTCACTTCCGTACATTGCAACAGATTCCACCAATGTTTTACCAATATATTTTTTTGTGTCTTTCCAAATATGCTTATCCCACCATATGGAATTTATTATTTTGCTACTCAATTCAATTCTATGTTTTATGTTCTCTTTGCCTATACCTTCGATGTTATCCATAATCATTCCCAAATATTTAGTTGTTTTCCATTCATTCCCTGTATAAATCACTTCCCTGATATATCATGATTAATATTATTCTCCTATATCATTCTTGGCTTACCTACTGGGCGATATTCCTCTGGCTTTCCTCAAAGAAGTATCCATGTCATATCTTTCATTCCCCAATCAGAGGTTAATTTTTTGTTAGGAACTGTTTAAGAGTTAACTGTGATTGCTATATTCTAATGTAACATGTTTGTCCTGATGGGTGGAAGAGAAGGGCATATGACCTTAACTCCACCAGACTAAATCATCATCTTCAAAGTATGGGTCTGTTGGCCCGTTCCGCTCCCCGCTGAACAATATGCTACCGGTCGTCCTTCAAATTTAGTTTTTGGTCTTCCTACATTTCTTCGGCCTTGAGGTTTATAATGAAGCAGCTGTTTTGATAAACGATTGTTTTGAATTCGGTGTATATGTTCAAACAAATTACATTTATTTTTGTATATTCTCTCGTTTATATTATATATTTGTAATTCATCTCTGATATATTTACTTCTTCTTTGATCCCTTAAAGATACACCTGCAACGGATCTCAGAAATCTCATTTTTATTGCCCCATTATATTTACGAGACTAAATAAATATATAAATATCATGGGTTTACAACTAAAAGGTATCAAGTCCACATCTTTACAATTCTGTATTTCTATCTACACTGGAATAATAACCCAATTTTGGGCCTTAGTCACTCTTCTAATGTTAGGAGTTACTAGACCAAGGATTAATTTAGTTATGCATATTTCCATATATACAGTATATCATAAATATTATGCTGTCAACATATCGGCACAAGGAGATATCTAGTGGGCATCTAAGATATTACTAGGATGATGAAGGTCGGTATATTTTGCTTATACGCCTCTTTATTCAGACTTAAGGTTCTTTTAGGAGCCTGAAAATAAAGGAACTGTTCAGTGACCTGTTGTGGTAACTTATTCCCAGTTCATGTTACTTTTAATGTCTGAGTGTATCTGTCTATTTATTTATTCCAATGGCACCATATATTAATTTATAACATTTTCGACATTCTCCCCTGGTATTGGCGGAATTTGTAATTCATTTTTTTAGGTTGGAGCACCTGGAAGGGGAAATGCATTACCCTGATGATGTAATGGATGATAATTGATAACGAAGTGCCAGGGAAGTCTTTAACTTAATTTAACCTAAGTCCCAGATCATGGACAACCACAGAAATAATTCCCTTTAAGGAAAACTTCTTATGGCCTGACCGTGAAAGGAACTCTGGACCTCATGAACTGTAGTCAGAAACAGCCCATGAACTGGTCAACAGTCTTACTAATAAAAATATATTATACAAGCTTTCATCAGTTGTTTTGTTATATAATGTATAAGCCTTATATAGATCCTGTATAATTTCCTTACTAATAAACGTTGTACAGGAGCTATATAACAATACAATCCTTATACACAATACGTCACATATTCGTCATCATTACGTCAGAGCATATTACGCGTAGTTTGTAAAATAAAGAAAACAAGATCAATTAATGTATGATATACAGTTTCTTATCCGTGCCTTCAGAACTCCCTTGCCCAGATAATTGATTTTTGAGTTTCAAGAAAGTGTTTTAAGTCCAATGAAAGGGAGAAGAGTGAAAAAATGTAGAAACAAAAGTGAGTTAATTAAATTGCAACCATTTTTATTAGCAAATTAAGTTTTATTTACGTTTCTTTAAATATTAACTATTAAATGTGTTATATGAAACATTCAGGAGGTCAGGCGGTAATAAACAAATTAAAAATTCATCTACAGAATGAAAATATTATCCAATTAAAAGCGACTTCACTACTTTTAAATGATGACGTAATAAAGACAAATGGTTCAGCTTTAATGAAGTAAGAGCTTACATTATTGAAGCTATTTCTAATGAAAAATATAAAAAAATAACATCGTAGTTGCATATAATTTTGATTAAATAAAGACTTGGAGAAAATAAAACTAAAAAAAAGACGTTGCCACGGTCCGTAAAAAGTTATATTAGTTTTGTTGGCTCATGTATTACACGAGACAAATAAGTTCCAGGGTGTAAATTTTACAAAATAACGACAACCGCGGTAACATCACACTCCCCAGTACACTGTGCAGTAAATATCAGTAGACTATAAACTTAAGATCCAAGCACAAATTTAACTCATAATCTCCGAATTGTTCACATTTATGAAATTACAGTAAAAGTTCCTTATTCACGGCTCCGTTATTTACGTTTTCGTTATTCGTGGGTTAAAAACGAAAGCATTGGAATGGTGTCCACCTGGAAGAAGAAGGAGGGGAAGACCTCGAAACTCGTGGATGCAAAAAATAAGAACTGGAATGAGAACAAGAGGACTGGAGGAAATGGGGTGGATGGATCGAGACGAGTAAAGTAAAGTGTTCCTACTAAAGGCCTCGGGAGACCCTTGGGGTAGTAGGATGTTAAGGCTCCCACTTTTTCTAGACAATCGGCACTTGATGTCAGCCGGGTTGTCAGCCCTGAGTGAAGGCCGCCTTTACCCCAGAACAAGCATCTGGTGCTCATTTCAGTTAGAGGCTGAGTCGACCACAGGGCCATGGTGCCAGCAGAAGGTTTAGGTCAGTTTAAAAATCCTGACCCCACCGGGACTTGAACCGTCGACTTTACGGTTTGTAGCGCACTGCCTTAACCACTACGCTACGGCGTGCCCCTATAGAGACGAGTGGAGAAGAAAATTAAAACTTTAGGCACAGAAAGATGTGTAAACATTAAAAATCTGTATATAAATAAATAAATAAATAATTGTGACACCGTTTCTGTATTCGCGGCTAAAAATGTATTTTTAGAAGGATTAGTATCCTTTATTAACGCATCGGCAACTTATTTACTGCAGGCACGTAACAAGGCAGCTTTTTAGAAGAAAGGGGCGATTCAAACCAAATGGGCAAATAAATATCAAAGTAAAACAAAACTTATTGTCACTAAGCCTAAACTTGTTAAAAGCAGCTGCCGCCGTATTTCACGTACCGCTATGTCCGTTGATTAATGCCGCCCTCGCCAAGATCGGCATTTTATTGTTTCAACTTGTCATTCGTTGCAATAATTTTGATTGAATAACACGCATCTCTTCTGCTTTGTTCCCAATTTATAATGCTGAGTAAAAGGAAAGAAAAATCAGCTCCGAAGCGGAAAAAAGTAGTGTTGCCGCTTAAAGTAAAAAAGTAGAAATGCTTGACCGTTTACGTGTTGGCGAGTCGTTTGCATTCATATCACGCTGTTTCAATGTTAATGAATAACCTGTACGATTCATCAAGAAATCCGAAGACAAATAAGGAATTCTATCGCTGAATTCACAGCTGAATATCAATCTGAATTGAAATACCTTTTATATATAGACTATTAAGTTCTTTAAGCCCTTCCCTATGTCTGACAATAATAATTAATTAAAATTGTTTAAAATATCTCATTAAATTGATTTTATTTTGGAACCTTGGAACCTATTCCCTATATACCTATACAAATCACTATTCCATATTCACGGTTTCTGTATTCGCGGTATATTTACGGAATATATCCCCCGCGAATAAGGAGATTTTACTGCAGTTAAAAATAAAATCTCTCTGACATAGGCCTATACTGAAAACTTGGCAGATATACAGCGTGTAACTAAATTCCCATTACATACATTAAGGACGTGTAGTGGGGACCAAGACGATTACGTTTAGCATTGGAACCCATATCCGGAAACGTACAGTTTTCCCTCTGAATACACGCAAAGTACCACAACATATTTGTCTTCTTCTTCTTCCTTTCCAGGATTAAGTAGATGCGACCTGTTCCGGTCTCAAGTCCATCGTTTCCTTGGTCGCCCCAAAGTTATTTTTCCATGTGGTTTGTAGGTATCGATCTTTTTGGGTAATCTTGTATTGTCCATTCTGTCTAAATGTTCTTTCCATTGGTATTGTGCTCTTCTAGTTTATCGAGTAAAAGTAAAGTAAAGTATTCCCACTACAGGCCTCAGGAGGCCCTTGGGGTAGTGGGAGGTTAAGGCTCACACTGTTTCTAGACAATCGGCACTTGATGTCAGCCGGGTTGTCAGCCCTGCGTGACGGCCGCCTTTACCCCAGAACAAGCGTCTGGTACTCATTTCCGTTAGAAGCTGAGTCGACCCCAGGGCCACAGTGCCGCCAGAAGGTTTGGGTCAGTTTAAAAATCCTGACCCCACCGGGACTTGAACCCTCGACCTTCCGGCTTGTAGCACAGTGCCTTAACCACTACGCTACGGCGTACTCGAGTATTGAAAATATCTCCGTTCATTTCTTATTGATTCATTGTGTAATCTATCCATGTGTGTACATCTCTTACGGATCTTAAACATTTCATTTCAGTGGCTTGGATGTGTGAGATATCTTTCTTTGTAAGTACCCAAGATTCAGATCCATATAAAAGAACAGGAACAGCCATAATTTTATAAAACCTGACCGAGTTTCTCTTCGAGCTTTCGGAGGGTTCTTCTTATGGTGCCACACATCATTTGATATCGGTTTAATTTATTATGCATATCTCAATCGTAGCTATATGTTATATCTGAACCAAGATAGTTAAAGTGTGCTATCTATTCTATTATTTCATTATTGATCACTATTTTTGCTCTGACTGGCACTTTGCCCTGAAAAGCCATAATTTTAGTTTTTGAAGTTGAGACTTTGAGATTATAATAGAGTCCTAATTGATTCAACATGTAAATAGCTCTTTACAAATCATCCTCTGACTTCTGTATAATTACCAGATCGTCTGCATACATTAAAATATTCATATACATCTCCTTATTAATTTGTAACATATTTGTATTACGGAAAATTTCCATTAAAATAATTCATCACCTTCGACATATAGGTTATCATTGAACCATACTATTGCATCATGTATAAAGTTCAGAACTTATATCACAGTCTGAAGAGAGTTAAAAAAACCCCACATACTGTAACTGAATATATGAATTCATTTATAACTTTAGAATGTGTTTAGTCTTGGAGCAATTTTGGCTATTTATGCTACCGTGCCACCTGTCAATAATCGATCGGAGAGCAAGTGACTGCTAGCGCCATGTTGGCCAATGTGATAACACATGTTCCCGCTAAATTCTTTCCCAGGAGTCCATCTATAGATATATTTAAGATTTGTTAATATATTTACCTAATGCCTTGTATAATAAGCGATAGATTAATTCATTGTAGTTTATTACTTTCTTTGTATTTTTTCTTACTTTTTTATGTGCTGTTATTCTTTTCTGTATACATTCTATCATTAGTTTAATTTTAATGTATTTAATTTTATATCTAAATTTTTAAGAATTTTAGGTTTAATAAATTCTATCTTCAAGCCACAGTTAGTCCAAAAGCATTCAAGACTGAAAGTGTATAAAACGCTGGCTCTTCCAACTCTTTTGTGTGGTAGCGAAGTATGGACGTTGAAACAGAAGGATATACATGGACGTTGAAACAGAAGGATATACAGAGACTTAGATCTGCTGAAATGAGATACCTTCGGAGGACTGCAGGATACACACTACTAGATCACAAAAAAAAATGAAGACTTCTTAGAAGAATTACACACGGAATCTTTAGAAAACAAACTTTCTGATTATAAGTCAAGATGGATGCAAACATGTTCATCGAATGGAAGATCACAGAATACCCAAACAAATGTTAAGATATCAACCTGCAGGAAGAAGAAGACCAGGACGTCCACTCAAAAGACTTCTGGATGGTGTTTCTCTTGAGACCGAAACAGGTCAACAAATGGCCTAAATTCGTGAATGTACTATCATGATGATGATAATTTTATTAGACATTATCATTGTTATTCAATTTGACAGATAATTAATTGTTTAATATGACTATTATTGTAATTTTTTGTATTTATACGTAACATATGTTTGTCCTGGTGAGTGGAAGAGAAGGCCACATGGTCTTAACTCCACCAGGCTAAATAAATCTATTCTATTCTATATTAGTGGGCAAGTTAGAGTGAGAAAATAGGCATGTTAGTATACCAGATTAGTATGCGATTACTTATTTATTAGCGGATATTTGTGATAGGTTTGCTACTCTGTGTGAGCAATGACCAATACACATTTCACATTGCTAATATGCTGCTTTTAGATTATTTTGAGCTCAAATTCTCACCACATTTTAAGACATTTCTCTAAGATTTCTTAGGGAAAAATCAACATATATATTTCTCTCAGGTAACGCTGGTCAACACGATTTTTGTCTCATGAGTACCAATAGTGGTACTTAATGCAGTTTTTTATCTTGTTTTCAAATAGTTATTCGGAATTTCTCCATCACCCAAGTTTCTTTTTTAATTTTAATTTCAATTAATGGATCTAAATTATTATTTTTTAATAAACGTTTTTTCGTCCATTTGTCCATTGTAAAATAAAACCAAATGAACTAACTCAGGAGATTTCAGCTCAAGGCAAATGGAATCCTAATATGCTGGCCGATTATTGTTGGACCATCATGAGGGATGTCCACAGGCGAAATATAGCAGAAAATCGTCATTTCTTACTTTCTAGATGAGTCCAAATGTTCGAATATTGTGTAGTTACGAATGTAGAAAATAATAAAGTGTTTGAAATTAAAAATTCCTGTCTCTCGGAAACCTTGCGTGATGGAGAAAACCCGATACCATATTTGAAAACATACTATCAGAATCACATATTTTTCTTTCTGAGAAAAAAAAAAGTTTCTTTTTTGTTGCTCAATCATTCACATATTGCAACAACAAATTTGTGTTTCTCCGTTATTTTATTTAAATTAATGTAGGTCTTCTTCTTCTTCCTCTACGCATGAAAGCTGGCAGCTTGTTGCATGTTCACTCACTACAGGTCCGAGGTATGGTGACGTCCTTCCATCGTAGTTGTGGTCTTCCAAACGGCCTTTTCTGCTGAGGTGTCCAGTCACGTACTTTCTTCACTAATCTACTATTCTCCATTCAATCTATGTGATCGTTCCAGTTTCGTCTTCTAAAAAATGTATGCAGGTGAATTTATATATTTGTCCCCCCAAAGTCTATCTCCATCGCTGTGGTCTCGAGCTAGCGTGCTACCTTGTCACGCAATGGGCCTGGAATCGGTTCCCGATCAAGCTTCCTGCGTGAGGCTTTATTTCGTTTTTTTTTTTTTACCTCATCTGTAAGACAAATGTCAGGTAGTTTCGAGGCTCAAAAGGTCCCCGAACATCATCTGACCATCATCATCCTTCACCCGTGTGGAAAGCAACGGAAAGCTACCACGCCTATAATTCTCTAATAAAGCTGCAAAGCGTAGCATGAAAATGCTATGATTGCAGTGAAGGACCTGCCCTAGGGCAGAACACTATAAATAATAAAAATATATACATATTAATTTCTCTCATGTAATTACCCACATGCCGTAGCGTAATGGTTAAGGCACTGCACTACAAACCAGAAGGTTGAAGGTTCGAGTCCCGGTTACGATTTTTAAACTGATCCTAACTTTCTGGTGGCACCTTGGTCCTGGGGTCGACTCAGCCTCTAACGGAAATGAGGTCAACATGCTTGTTCTGGGGGTAAAGGCGGTCATCACAGAGGGCTGACAACTCGGCTAATATCAAGTGCCGATTGTCTAGAAAAAGTGGGAGCCTTAACTTTCTACTATCCCAATGGTCTCCTATGGCCTGTAGTGGCATCTAACTAACTAACTCACTGGCACTATAGAACCCGTGTTCATGGCCGCAAGGACATAAGCTCTCCATATATCCCTATCCTGAACCAATGTTTTCCAATCATCCCCTGCATAATCTACTTCCTTCAAATCATAGTTAATGTTATTCTCCCACCTCATTCTTGGTCTACCAACTGGGCGCTTTCCCTCTGGTTTTCCTACACGGAGCTTCCATGCACGTCTTTCATTCCCCATTCGTGCCACATGTCCTGCCCATCGCAGTCTACGAGACTTAACTGTTCTCATTATATCTGGCTTCCTATAAAGACCATGCAATTCACTGTTATGCAGTCTTCTCCATTCACCTGTCTGTTCATCGCTCTTTGGTCCAAAAATGTTCCTAAGTACTTTATTCTCAAATACTCGTAATCTCCTTTCCTCGCTTAAAGTAAGAGTTCATGTTTCGCATCCATATAATATAACTGCCTCTTTTGGGATCACTTTACATTTTTTTACGTTACTAATACTGCAACAATAAATTGTGTTAATGTAAAATTGTAGGCTTTCACGGCCAGTGACTTGATTTCTATTTAGTTCGTTTTCTAGGCTAAATGGTCACTGACAAGTTTTCTTCAAACTCGACTTTCGTCTACTACTGCAGTAGACATCTTCAGGATATTCTGCATGTTTTTGCGAACTCCTCAACTATCGGCTGCAAACTAATCTCCAGAATATGTCTACGGCAGTAGTAGACGAAACCCCAGAGTTTCAAGAAAACTGAACCAGGGTCATTTAACCCGGAAGACCATCCAAACAGGAATCAATAAATTACGTGTTTTTTTCCGTTTTTTTATTTGAATTTATATAAGTTAGGTGGTACGGTGGCATATAATTATCCCCAATTTTCATTAAGGAACTTGTTCTATGGAAATCATCATCATCCCTCACGGATTAGGTCTTTGCCTGTTCCAATCTCACATCTGTTCAGCCCAGCGCTTTCTTGGTCTTCCCACCGATCTGCATCCTCCAGGATTATACATCAGTGACATCTTTGGTATCCTATCATGTGTCATTCTTTGCAGATCCATCCACCCATAGTAATTCTGCCCGAGGGCAGGTCTTTCACTACAATCATAGCATTTTCATGCTATGCTTTGCAGCTTTACTAGGGAATTATAGGTGTGGTAGCTTCCCGTTTCTTTCCACACCGATGAAGGATGATAATGATAAGGATGATGATGGCCGGGTGATTTTCGGGGAACGTTGGGCCCAAGCTTCCTGACATTTGTCTTACAGGTGAGGAACCGGGAATCGAACCTGGGCCCGCTACGTGACAAGGCAGCACGCTACCTCGAGACCACAGCAGTGGACGTCTTTGCAGATGTTCTATTCTGTGTTTTTCTATTGGTTGAAGAAATGGTTGTTCTTTTATTCATAAGTAATGCCACGAGTGATTTCCAAATTATCGATAATTCACGACTCACGAAGTTAAGAGTGAATTTATCCAGAGAATTTTGAAATCAAGAGTGGCATTTGTTAGGACTATGTAACGATAATATTAAGCTGTTTACTCACAATCATTATTTAAATGTAGTTTTTTTTAAATATTTATATATTTAATGTAAACGGCGATGTTTGAAAACAAATGAGAAACGTTTTTTACTTCATTTGTTCATCACTGCAACCAGATCATATTATTTATTGCCAAAGGATCGTAATATTGTAAGAATGCAGCCTAGAGGAGAAAAAAATGAAACACATCAAACTGTTTATAACCAACATTATAGGTTATTAATTAATTAATTTCTGATGTCCTATGATATAAATTATATTTTTCTCGAACGTAAAATTCCTGGGAAATAATACGTTTAAGAAAGTGCAAACAGTTGTTTCTTTTAATTGTGGTATAATCAATTCCTACGAATGTTTTTCTATTATATCACCGCAAGCAGTATCTGTTTATTTCGTGCACTTTTATATACAATCTGGTAGCCGTATTTCTTGCAGAGTCAGTCACTGCAAAATAATGTTCTGACCTATTCAGGATGTTAAAAAGGAGGAGCTTGATTTTAATAAGATAGAACGAAAGTGATAAAATCGAGGTGAAAAAGACTGATTGGTTTTAAATCAAAATTCATTGAAATGTGATTGGTCATTGACTCCCATTTGGGGCATGAGTTAAATAGTCTATGGAAATATTTATGTATTTTCTGTTTCTTCGTGTGTGTTCTGTATATATGAAATGTGTTTTGGATAACTGTAACAATAAAGTAAGCTGTTACTGAGATTTATTGATTACCAGTACAGTTGTGTCTGCTCTGTTGTGATGAACTGTTTTGTCAGTGACAAGTGTTCTCTGCCTGTGCAGTTTACATCATGTGTTCTCTACAACACTGTGCAACATAATTATGTATTTACACTAAAATGTACAAGTGCAGCTGTTAATTTATACTTCTGCATTATTTAATTATAATGTTATTCCATCTATAGTAATTCTGCCCGAAGACAGGTCCTTCTCTGCAATCATAGCATTTTCATGCTATGCTTGCAGCTTTACTAGGGAATTGTAGGTGTGGTAGCTTCCCGTTGCTTTCCACACCGATGAAGGATGATGATGATAATGATAAGGATGATGATGATGGCCATATCATTTCGGGGACCGTTTGGGCCATAAAGTTTTGCTGACATTTGTCTTACAGGTGAGGAAAAACCCCGATAAGAACCTCACTCAGAAACTGCCCCGACCGGGGATCGAACCCGGGCCCGCTGCGTGACAAGGCATCACGCAACATCGAGACCACAGCGGTGGACATATTGTTATTAAGCTAACTAAAAAAACTTACACAGGTGCAAATAAATAAGTAACCCACTGGCACTACGGAACTCATAGGTTCATGGCCGCGCGGACATAACCTTTTCATACATCTCTATCCTGAGCTAATATGCGCATTTTCATGTGGTACAATCTACTTCCCTCAAACAGTTTATGTTATTCTACCAGCTCATTTTTGGTGTACCAATTGGACGTCTTTAGTCCCGCGCCGTAGCCGAGTGGTTAAGGCAAGAAGCCTTGGCGCCAGGACTTGCGCTGGTTCCAGTCCCCATGGGGGAAGATATCTTCTCATGGAATTTCGGCCAGTATGGGACCGGTGCCCAACCAGCATCGTGAGGCATTTGGGTAGCTAGATAAGTAGCGACTCAAGGTTGAGAAGACCAGCTATAACGGCTGATATGTTGACCACATGTCACCCCTACACTGGCTAGATGATCGTCTACATCTGTGATTAACACATGTGGATGTGAGGCCAGCAGCCGATTGGTAGGCCAAGGGCCTTCTAGGCCTGTCGCGCTTCTAGCTTTGTTATGAACTGGACGTCTTTTCTCTGGTTTTCCTACAAGATGCTTTCATGCACCTCTTTCATTCTCCATTCGTGCCACATGTCCTGCCCATCGCAGTCTATGAGACTTAACTGTTCTTATTATATCTGATATCCTATAAGAGTCCATCGCCGTGGCCTAGTCGGTAGAGTCCCTACCTTCTACTCCGGCGATCCGGGTTCGATTCCCGGCGGGGTAGGGGATTTTAAATCTGCACCTTGGGTCTGGGTGTGTGTCCTGTCCCACAATTAATGCTCAACTGAGTGCACATTTCCTAATAAAAAAATCCTGCAACATCGTAACTCAGTGTTATGTAGTTTTCTTCATTCACCTCTCTGTTCATCTCTCTTTGGTCCAAACATTTTCCTGAGAACTCCATTCTCAAATACTCGTACTATTTTCTCCTCCCTTAAAGTAAGAGTCAATGTTTCGCATCCTCATTTACCAAGCTAATTACTTAATCAAATTATAAACCATTATTAATAATAATATTAGCACGTAGGGTTAAGGCAATGCGCTACAAACCGGAAGGTTAAGGGTTTCAGTCCTGGTGGGGTTACAATGTTTAAACTGACTCTAACATTCTGGTGGCACCATAGCCCCGGGGTCGAATCAGCCTCTAATGTAAAATAGTACCACACGCTTGTTCTGGGGACAAAGGTGACCGTCACGCAGATCTGACAACCCGGCTGACATTAAGTGCCGATTGTATACAAAAAAGTGGGAACCTTAACCTCCTACTACCCCAAAGTATCCTACAGCCTGTAGTGGGATCACTTTACTTTGACTATTTAACTGATGCCCCAAATGGGAATAAATGACCAATCACATTTCAATGATTTTTTATTTACAACCAATCACAGTCGTGTTTCGCCTAGAATTTACCAACTAAAGTTTATCATAAAGAAGAAAGCACCTCCTTTTTAACATTCTGAATAGGTCATAGCATTATTTTGCAGTGACTGACTCACTAAGAAATACGGCTACCAGATTGTATATATAGTGCATGAATGTCAACACGTAGAGCATGCGGGAGTTAATATAAAAACACTTGTAGCAATTGATTATACCACAAAAGAAAACAGTGTTTGCACTTTCTTAAATGTATTTTTTCCCAGGTAATAACATTCCATATAAATATAATTGTCATATTTACATCATACGACATCAGAAATGAATTAATATACAGTTTGATGTGTTTCATTTTTTCTCCACTAGAGTGTATTCTTACAATATTGCGTTACTTTGGCAATAAATAATATGATCTGGTTTGCAGTGATGAACAAAAGAAGCAGATGAAGCATACCAATCGTTTCTCACTTGTTTTCAAACATCGACGTTTACATTAAATATATAAATATTTTAAAATAACTATTTTTAAATAATGATTTGTGAGTAAGCAGCTTAATTTTATTCGTTAAATAGTCCTAACAAATTCCACGAGTGATTTCCAATTTATCTACATAATTTGGAAATCACTCGTGCCGTTACTTTTTGATTGTTCTAATACTTTTGTTATTTTCTGCCATCTGTAAATTGTGTAACCTATGCCTATTATGCATTATTAATCAAGTTGTAGATAATTCATAATTGTTACTGTGTATAACTTATCCTGGTGAAATGGAAGAGAAGACATTACTGTCTTAACTCCAACAGGTAAACTAAATAAATCATTAAACTATCCTCATTAAACTATCCAACGTAAAAATCATGACCGCGCGGATATTAACTCTCCATACACCCCTATCCTGAGCTAAGGTTTTCAAATAATTTTGTGAACAGTTAAAAAAACTTCATTGTCCGGTAGGCCATGAATTCCCTTGGCCTAACAAACGACTGCTGGCCTCACATCCGTATGTCAATCACGTACAGGGCTGATTATCCAGCCGGTAGAAGGATGACTTGGTCAGCATGTCGGATCTCTAAGCCGTTATAGTTGGTTTTCTTAAACTGGAGCCGATATTTATTTTAGCTATCCAAATCCCCAAGATGCTGGGCAAGCAACGATCCCTTATTGTACTGTACCCTAGCTAAGTTCCAGTTGTAGTGTAAACAAACTTCCATAAGGTATTACTCCATCGGCTACATCTATTGGAGAAACTGTGGTGCTACCTTTACCCGCCATATGACTGAATAACACAGAAATAAGACAACTAAAAGTAGAGGAATTAAACACAGCAATAGTGAAATACAGAACAAACTGGAAAGAACACTTGGCAAGGATGACTGAAAATAGAATTCCAAAAGCAGCATACAACTATTCACCACGACGAAGAAGTTTGGGTAGACCAAAGAAAAGATAGAAACAGCAGCAATTTGGAGCCGGAACAGGCTAGTAAATAAGCCTAAACCGTGAAGAAGAAGAAGAAGAAGAAGAAGAAGAAGATGAATGAATTCTCTATGGAACTGCCATCGATAGAAACATCGTCCTTAGACTATATGGTATTTTACGGGAAATAAGACTGAATAAAACGTAAGATGTTCATAAGTAATGCCACGAGTGATTTCCAAATTATCGATAAATTCACGACTCACGAAGTGAGGAGTGAATTTATCTAGAGAATTTGGAAATCAAGAGTGGCATTTGTTAGGACTATTTAACGAATAAAATTAAGCTGTTTACTCACAAATCATTATTTAACTATAGTTATTTTAAAATATTTATATATTTAATGTAAACGGCGATGTTTGAAAACAAATGAGAAACTATAGGTACGCTTCTACTGCTTCTTTTGTTTATCACTGCAACCAGATCATACTATTTATTGTCAAAGGAACGCAATATTGTAAGGAGGAGCTTTCTTTAATATGGTAATTATAACACTGATAAATATTTGGTGAAACACGACTCTGATTGGTTGTAAAATAGAAATCATTGAAATGTGATTGGTCATTGACTCCCATTTGGGGCATGAGTTAAATAGTCCCAATAATTAGTAACTTCCATTTCTTATTTATTTATTTATGAAAAACATATGAGCGTATGTAATTAGATGTTTAGGCTTTTTCCATGATGTCGATAGATATCCTTTACCGTATTTTACAGAGTATCAGACCTTTTTCTACGAAAAATTGCCTCCAAAATTCAGCTACATCTTATAATCGAAATTAATATAAAAATGTCCAATGTTTGATTTAAAATTCCCACCAGTCTTAAAAATGACTATATATTCGATGCCGCGGGAAACCTATCTCTATCTGGCAACATTGGATTCAACTGGCAGCAGCAGTGCACCGATGCGACGAACGTGAGTTGCGGGGATTCACAAGCTTGCTAATACTGTCTCCCTCCCGCCCCGCCATTCCAAACCTAGAACACTACCTAGCCTATGATGCGTGATTGCAGTCTACGATGCCAGTGAACTTGAACAAATAGACGATGGACGAAACCCAACATGAATTCACGCTGAAGGGAGCTTTAAAACGACATACAATCAAACAAGTGTGTCAATGGATAAAACAGTCGTGGTCTAGAGTGAGAGAAGACATTATTGTTAAATCTTTCAAGAAGTGTGGCGAATGTAACGCTCTCAATCGCAGTGAAGACCATCTTATATATGAAGAGGACAACGATGACGACGAAGTGGAAGAAGAAAGTTCAGATGACGATTTTTCAGGGATTATAAAGATCATCATCATCCAGGGATTAAGCCTGTTGGCTCGTTCCGGTTTCATGAAAGCTAGAATTGTTAAAATTGTTCAGACCATCTTCTGTGTGGGCGTCCAACATTTCTCCTTCCGTGCGGTTTATAATTTAGCAATAATTTTGGTACTCTTCCTTCTGGCATTCTAACAAATATGTTCTTTCCAGGCGTTCCTATATTTAATTATTCGGTCTGTGAGTTTGAAAATATTTAGTTCCTTTCTTATATCTTCATTTCTTTTCTTATCCAGCAAAGTATATCCTGCTATATTTCTTAAAAATCGCATCTCAGCTGCTTCCAATCTTTGTTCTTGTCTTTTAGTGATCGTCCAACATTCTGATACATACATCAATACAGGAACAGCCATTATTTTACAAAATTTAATTTTTGTTTCTTTTCTTGTGTTTTTAAAGGTTCTTTTAATAGTGCCAGACATTAGACTAAATTTATTTATTTTGTCATTAATATCTTCAATTTTAACATATGATAAATTGAAACCTAGATATTTAAAGATCGTAACGGTTTTATAAACTAAGCTTTTCTTTTAGTCTGGCTTTGCAATCTTCTTCTTCTTCTTCACGGTTTAGGCTTATTTACCAGCCTGTTTCGGCTCCAAATTGCTGCTCTTTCCATCTTTTCCTTGGTCTTCCCAAACTTCCTTCTCGTGGTGAATAGTTGTATGCTGCTTTTGGTATTCTATTCTCAGTCATCCTTGCCAAGTGTTCTTTCCAGTTTGTTCTGTATTTCTCTATTGTTGTGTTTAATTCCTCTACTTTTAGTTCTCTTATTTCTGTGTTATGTTTTTTGTCTGTTCTTTGATATCCTGCTATTTGTCTGAGGAATCTCATT
Organism: Diploptera punctata; assembly: GCA_030220185.1. Taxonomy (NCBI): domain Eukaryota; kingdom Metazoa; phylum Arthropoda; class Insecta; order Blattodea; family Blaberidae; genus Diploptera; species Diploptera punctata. The sequence continues at coordinate 148,064 of JASPKZ010007389.1, forward strand.
TCAGCAGCTTGTATTCTGACAGACTGTTGTGTTGTCACTGTCCATGTTTCGGATCCAATCTAATAATAAAAATGGTAAATAATACTTACTTACTTACTCACTGGTACTATCGAACCCATAGGTTCATGGCCGCGCGGACATAAGCTCTCCATACACCCCTATCCTGAGCTAATGCTTTCCAATCATTCCCTGTATAATCTACTTCCCTCAAATCATAGTTAATGTTATTCTCCCACCTCATTCTTGGTCTACCAACTGGACGTTTTCCCTCTGGCTTTCCTACCAGAAGCTTCCATGCAAGTCTTTCATTCCCCATACGTGCAACATGTCCTGCCCATCGCAGTCTACGAGACTTAACTGTTGTTATATTTGGCTTCCTATAAAGACCATGTAGTTCATTGTTATAACCCTAGCAATAGTTCCTGAACAATGAAATTTGTAATGGGAGCTTAGGTGCGAGTCCTGTACTAACCAGATGTAGGTCTCAGCCAATAGGAAGTATGACCACGCGTCATTGCTAACTCCCTCGCTAGCGAATATCAAATACAGTCACTGCTAAACATTTTTAAAATCTCACTACAAAGATTAATTAATATAGGTAATCTTTATCGTAGACTGCGGTGGGCAGGACATGTGGCACGAATGGGAAATGAAAGACGTGCATGGAAGCTTGATGTAGGAAAACCAGAGGGAAAACGCCCAGTTGGTAGACCAAGAATGAGGTGGGAGAATAACATTAACTATGATTTGAGGGAAGTAGATTATACAGGTGATGATTGGAAAACATTGGCTCAGGATGGGGATATATGGAGAGCTTATGTCCGCGCGACCATGAACCTACGGGTTCGATAGTGTCAGTGAGTTAGTTAGTTAGGAGGCATTGTGTAAATAAAAAAATCACAACTGTTAAGTAATTAACTAAATACACATTCACATTGCACTATAATTTTAAGACTTGAGGTAGCAAGTGTACAAAATATTAATATTAAAAGTCTACGGTTTTAAATCTAAAATCAACACATCCGCGTCTCACTATATTACTCTATGGACTGTACATAGGAACTGTTTTGTTTGTTCACGTGGCAGACAGGGAATTCACAGATCAGCAGTCTGGATAGGCTCTCCCATTGGATTTACGGTCAAGGACATTGTTCAAAATTCCTTGCGCGACCTATATGTAGTTGGTAAGTTTTTTTTAAATTAAGGTGCGTCTTATAGTCCGTAAAACACGGTATCTGCAATCCTCAATGTTTGGAGTCCTGAAAGTATTATGGAACTTATTTTTGAACGTCCTGTGTAAGAATGTAAGAGAACTGTGTTGTTGGTGTTTGTGTACCTTAGGGTGATATAAATTGAAAATAAACAGAGATAGAGGGCAGGCGGAATGAATGTTCGTCTTGAACATCAGATCTGCTTTAACATTCTGTGTTACAGAAATCCCACTGTTATAAACTGATGGCTGTGGGAAAGATTGCAATTTCAGGGGTTTGCTCTCCTCTATCTTATTTTGTTGCAATAAAAATAAAAAAAAGAAACTTAACAATCTCACGAACGGAAATTGGCTCTACAGCATGTTAGACAAAAACTTTCAATTTCCAGAGGGAGTTAATATGTGATGTAAAGGGAGGTATTTCATGCTATATGTATTTCCATGACTATTTAACTCATGCCCCAAATGGGAGTCAATGACCAATCACGTTTCAATGATTCATGTTTTACAACCAATCAGAGTCGTGTTTCACGAAATATTTATCAGTGTTAAAACTACCATATTAAAGAAAGCTCCTCCTTTTTAATATTCTGAACAGGTCTGACCATTATTTTGCAGTAACTGAGTCAACAGTAAGGCCGCCATATTTGAATGTTCAAAATGGCAGAAACAAGATTTGGCTGTGCTTCAAATTAAGTTATAGACGAAATACAAATTTGATAATTGTGTGTTCAATAATTGTGTTTTTAAATAATGATATTACCGAGTTCTTTTTGATAATTCTGTGTTCTGTAATTGTGTTTTTAAATAATGAATTTACCGAGTTGTTTACTAAAAAATAAATTAATAACCTATAATTTTGGTTAAAATATACAGTTTGATGTGTTTATTTTTTTCTCCGCTAGGATGCATTCTTATAATATTGCGATGATATTTCAAGTTTCCCACGCCAGATGGCAATATATAACATTATATTATCTTGTTGCAGTGGATGGAGAAACGAAACATAACGTTTCTCATTTGTTTTCAAACATCGCCGTTTACATTAAATAAATAAATATTTTAAAGTAACTATATTTAAATAATGATTTGTGAGTAAATAGCCTAATTTTATTCGTTAAATAGTCCTAACAAATGCCACTCTTGATTTCCAAATTCTCTAGATAAATTTACTCCTCACTTCGTGAGTCGTGAATTTATCGATAATTTGGAAATCACTTATAATTTGGAATTACTTATGATAGTTAATGTTGATACTTTGTTCTGAAGATATAATGCGAAGTAAATAAAATACTGTATATTGAAGTAGTGGAAAGCAACGGGAAGCTACCATACCTACAATTCTCTGGTAAAGCTGCAAGCATAGCATGAAAATGCTATGATTGCAGTGAAGGACCTGCCTTCGGGCAGAATTACTATGGATGGGTATTGAAGTCTTCAGAATATAGATAATCACTTTAGAGAACACTTATTTTTTAATTCCAACATTCTACTTGGAATGATAATACCACATCGAGCCTTCAACATTTTAGTATCACGATTTTACCAATATCACAAAATGACCTGTCTTTACCCTATATTTTAAGACATGAATTAGAACACCGATTTTCTCTAATGATACATGAACAGATCTTTCTTTGGTAAAATATATAGTGAATATTTTTTATTAGGAATTTCAGTACAATGCAGTAGTTTTTCTACAAGCCATTGTAAAATTTAGTCCTCTATACATCCACATTGGCAAAATAATTATGGAAGAGGCTAGTGAAGCGCTTTGCGTGGAGTGTAGCATTGTATGGTGCAGAGACTTCGACATTACGACGGATTGGGATAAAGCGGCTGATAGCTTTTGAGATGTGGATATGGAGAAGAATCGAACTTATAAATGGGCAGACAAAATAAAAATGAAGATGTGCTAGACAGAGTGGATGAAGGAAGAACAATGCTGGAACTCATAAAGAAGAGGAAAATAAATTGGATTGGCCACTGGCTAAGAAGAAACTGCCTGCTGACGGTTACCCTAGAGGAATGGTGAACGGAAAGAAGTTTAGAGGCAGAAAAATATATCACATGATACACGATATTATAATAAATGGTTTCTATGCGGATACAAAAAGGATAGCTGAGTTAAGGAAAGAGTGGAGAATGCTGAGTTTGCAGTGAAAGACCTGCTCTTGGGCAGAACACTATGTATGTATACATCCTTATTCTTTGCCCCACTCTCTGTTAATCCACTCCTAGGCACTCCTTGTCTCCTTTCTTCAATAACTTGTAGAAAATATTTTTTGACATCCATTATTTCTCTGATTTTTAGTATTCCTGATGTTGTCTCTCCTGGGGGTCCGTCGGGCCCCAGCTGTGCTCACAACAGTAACAGGGCGCGTCCCCGGGTGGCGGATAGGGGAACGGTCGGTGGTTTGCTTGCATTCCTCCCGGCTAGGTCTAGACCGGACCCGCGGACCATTTGTGGCGTCGTCAGGACTCGAGCGACCTGACGTACTATATAGCTCGTGCTGCGCCCACTCCAGCAGCAAAACGCGTCCCCTCGGTGGCGTAGTGGGGAAAAGGTCGGTGGATCTGCTAGTCAGTCCTCCCTTCCAAGTCCGATGGACTCGCGGACCATGAGTGGGGTCAGCAGTAAAATTTGTGCGATAGGGGCCTGCTGTCAAGCCTGAACTATCCCGGCCCACAGCGGGGGCATGTGCCCCTGTTGGCGTGGCGGTGGGAGAGTAGGGGATCTGGCGCTCCTTCTCTCTTGGTTCATTGAACCTGAGACCATCTGTGGGGGCACCATGGGAGATGAGCACCCTGGATGCCTACATTGCTCAGTGGGCTGCCTCACAGCAGCTACACCACTAGGCTTAGTCTTGCGAACGGGCTGGATGGGACAATACCGGGCGTAATGCTGGGAATTACCACCAGGTCAATAAGCTCGGGAAAGGAGGAAGCGCGGTCTTTTGGGTCGGAGACTTAGCGCCGACTCTGGAACCGAGTGACCCAAGGACAATCTGTGAGGTCGTCAGGAGTTGAGCGACCTGATGTACTAATGCTCAGGCTGGACCCACTTCAGCAACCAAACACGTCCCCAGCTGGTGCACTGGGGGAAAGATCGGTGGATCTGCTAGACAGTCCTCCCGGTTAAGTCCAAGTGACTCGTGAACCATTAGTGGGGTAGGCAAGAGTTGAGCGCCTTGTCGTACTATTTGCTCATCTGTTGGAGCTTGCGAGCTCCGTGCTGGCCCACAACAGCAGCAGAAGGCGTCCCTGGGGGCACACCAGGGCTCGGCTCGGACCAGTGCAGAGGGGAGCAACTGTACTGGTTCCTGGCTCGGCCTACGGGCCCGTCGACAAACTGTGGGGTCGCCAGGAGATGAGCACCTGGATGTACTAAAAGTCTCACACTGTTGGGCTTGTAGCCCTAGCCGGTCTCACAACGGCTGCAGGACACGTCCCTGGAGGCAGAACAGGGGAATGGTCGGTGGATCTGCGACAGCAGTCCTCCCGGCTAGGCTCATGGAGCCCGTGGACCAACTGTGGGGTCGTCAGGATTGAGCGACCTGATGTACTATGTAGCTCAGCAATTCCCAAAACTGCAAACTCCAACACCCTCTCCCTGGGGTGTTGGTTTAAGGACCGTGAACTTGAACATGGACGTGAACATGGGATAGGGAGGACTAGAACTAGGACTTGGGAGTATGATCCCAAGGGGTGGACGGATGGGCCTAGATGTTGTCTCTCCTTTACTTTCTAGAAGCCCTCCTCCAGAAGTATTCTGACAAAACTATAATGTTCATTTTATACATCTTCAACTCTAAAATAATAGTGTTTACTTTGCAGACAACCTCTACACGTTCCAACATCCAATACTCAATGTATTTTTCGTTTCTTGTGATATATATGGTCAATCCTGCCTGTATTCTTCAAATTGGTTTTATTAGCATAGTTATTTTTTCCCGTAAGACGGGGCGCTGACCCATTTAATAGCCCCAAACCCTGGAGGACCAGATGGTTTTTGTTCAAGGTTTTCTTCCTCAAGTCTTTGATGAACAAGGCAGCAGTTACCATGTTCTGGCAAGGAGTCCTCACAGGGTACTATCATCCGGGCTAGATGAACCCTACTTTTTTTTAAGGAGGTGATATTTTCCCACCACTCCCCATTTTTTCTAGCTTGTGACACGCTGATTCTAGTTCTCAAAAATAAGTCTAGACTGAATAATAAAATGAAAAAAAAAAGTATTTTAGAAGATAAAGACGATAAAAAAGAAGCAGATTTTAATTTCATCAAAAGGATTCGAAAACATACCTGGAATACATACCGTAAAAAATGAATCTAAAATAGAGGAAATGTCCACCGCTGTGATCTCGAGGTAGTTCGTCACGCAGCGGGCCTGGGTTCGATTCCCTGTCGGGACAAGCTTCCTGGGTGAGATTTTTTCCGGGGTTTTTCTTCACCTGTAAGACAAAGCGAGGTTTTTAATTTCCGAGATTCTGTAAAACACTTCACAAACGTGCGTTGTTAATTTTTTTTTTTGCGCGACGGTGTTTTCAAAATAATAAATAATAGTAAAATAATATCTTTATTGTAAATACTTGCGTTCATTATAAATAACTGACTAACGTTAACAGTGTGGACAATGTTTATTAGTTGAAACTACAGGAGACCGTGACACCAATCAGCATAAAATGGCGGCAAGTAGGCCTACGTATTTATTGCTTTATATTGTTTCAAATAAAGTTCAGTTCATTTAAAATGCAGTGATTTTTTTCGTATAATGTATATTAACACTCCTTTTGGATATGTTTTTGTATATAAATTTAACATTTTCCAATACTGTTATTTTAACACAGTTCCAATAATGGATCATATTATAATGATATTGTGAAAAGAAAAATTAATGTGTGAACCAGGAATCGAACCGTGGACCTCTAGTTCTCCAGACTAGTGTGCAGCCCACTACACCATTCCATACCCGGCACAAACACCAATAATTCTTTCCACATATACAAATCTATAATTCTCGTTTCGTTCGCTGAGAATTATAGATTTGTATATGTGGAAAGAATTGTTGGCGTTTGTGCTAGGTGTGGAATGGTGTAGTGGTCTGCACACTAGTCTGCAGAACAAGAGGTCCACGGTTCGATTCCTGGTTCACACATTAATTTTTCTTTTCACGATATCATTATAATATTGTATATAAATTGTACGTAGTATATAATTATAAATAATAATAATAATAATAATAATAATAATAATAATAATAATAATAATAATAATAATAATAGCTTTATTTTACCTGGCAGAGTTAAGGCCTTAAGGCCTTGTCTACCACTCAACCAGGTTTAAAAAAATACAAACAAAAATAGTCTTAAATCTAAATTACAATAAATATATATAAACGATTACAAGTTATGAATACAATATAATTAATATTTATAATGTATTTTGATTTACTCTAAATTTAACGAATTAAATATATAATATGTACAAGATATATAAAAAACGAGGAAAAGATTAATGACATAGTATAAAATTAAATAAATAGAGAAAAATTAATTATTAGACAACAGATAACTGTATAAGCGTGACTTAAAGGTACCAAGTGTGCGGCAACCCCTGATATCTTGAGGAAGGAGATTCCAGGAGCGGGCAGAGGCTACTGTGAAGGAAGTAGAATAGGAGGATGTGCTATGAAGAGGAATTGTTAGACTGCTATCTTGTGATCTAGTGTCAATAGTGTGGTAAGAGGATAACTTCTCAAATCTGGACGCCAGGTAAGTAGGGATGTAGGAATTCAGAAGCTTGAAAAGTAGTGAAAGAGAGTGCAATTTACGTCTGTCAGTAAGACGGAGCCAAGAGAGGTTATTAAAGTGTTCGGAAATATGGACATAACGGCGGATATTGAACATGAATCGAACGCAAGCATTATGAACACGCTGCAGTCTCTGCGACAAGTCATAGTTTATATCATTATATATAATGTCACAATAATCGAAGTGTGGTAACACAAGATTCTGCACAAGGATTTGTTTTAACGAAACTGGGAGAAAATTCTTTAAACGTCTAAGATAATGTAAGATGGAGAAAGTTTTTTTACATATGTGTTTCACTTGTGTTTGCCAGGTTAAATTTGCGTCTAGATGTAGGGTCGTATGTTAGAACATTACTCTCTACTCAAATTACTTCCAATCACTAGTGAGCTGATTCACCGTGAGCAATTGCTGAGAACGAATTAACGGCCGACTTATCGGTCATGCACGAGAGTCGACGTTTTCGTAATATTGGCAACGAATTACCCAGAATTCTCAGCGATAAAACCACTTCCGTTATTTTCGTCTGCTATAGAGGAATGCATTTATGCTTGCATCCCGCAAATAATACCGTATACAAACACGTCTGCGACACGCAATATTACGCCGATTCTCCTGTTCTTCCAGTTGAATTCTTTGGTAGACTCTATCAAATTCCTCTTCTCCGTGTATACCGAAAACATGATCGAAGTCTTCAAGGTCCGACATCTTGGATAAATGTTGGATAAAGCAGCAAAGTACATCGATTACCATCGGTTCCCGTCGGTTCCCTTCGGGATTTTAATTTGAGTTGCTCATTTAAGCTACCTCCGCAGGTAGCTTACAAATTTAACCAATTATTATCGCATGAACAGATTTCTGAGTAAGCAAAATCGTATTAGCATACAACTTGCTCAGCAGAGAAGGCATTTTACTGTCTAATGCGTCCAAACATGCGACCCTAAGATCTATTACTGAAGAAGAATAAGGGATAAGTATATTATTTATAGTAATGTTTGGAAGTGTTGATATGTCAAAGGTTGTAAGCAGTCTTTGTTGTCCCATTAGAATTACTTGTGACTTGTTAGGATTCAGATTTAGACCGATACTTAGACCAGTTAAAGATGGATTTGAGATCGTCATAGTGGTTTTACTTCCCGTACGAGGTTTGTAATATGTAATATTACAGTTTAGTTATTTAAGTTGGCAACCCCGAAATACAGGAAGTTGAACTTTCAATCATGGTCGCCATTGCTGCAAGTACGACAAAACGCAAAAAAATATTTTTAAATTGCAAAATCAGTATAAATGCATCTTTCTCTTGTTACTTTAATTAATTGCATACTTACTTTCTAGTTAAATGTACAAGAAAGTTAAACAGGAATTCATTCAGTTAGATATTTCAGTTGAACCTTGCAAGATAACAGAATGAGGGCATATTGTTTAAACAGCCGTAATAACTCAAGTCTGGTGAACAAGGGTGAAAAGGGGAGGAGGGGGCAGGTCTTAGTGAAGAGTACTCTCGCATCTCCTCCTGACCTTTACTTCTTCAGATAACCTTCACTTTGAACTCTGCTCACCACTAGAAGAGCAGATTTGCTTCTCAGATTCTCTAAGCTCACTCCAAGGTTTTTCTGCTCTTACCATTCATCAGAATATATTGAAAACCTCTTGGGTCAAACCTTTCAAATCAACACAATGGGTATTTAACCCTGGTAACACAATGATGAGATATAATGCGCCGTCGTTCTTCTTAATTTAAACTTTACATATACAGAGTGAAACAAAACATGGATTCTATGCCAAAGTGCCACCTGTGAATATTCGATCGGAGAACAAGCTACTGCTAGCGTCAATTTGGCCTATGTGATAACACGTTCTCGCTACAGCCAATTGCTAACATGTTTACTCATTTTTTTAAATGCTCCAGGTTATCATTTCTACATTTCTGGTGTTCTCTCCTGGATGGCGTACTTGTAACCCACTTCTAAGTTTGGGGCGCCTGGAAGGCGGGGTTACGCTACCCGGATGATATGAGAGTTGATAATGGTGATAATGATGCGCCTGGAGAGGCCGTAAACTAAACTTAAGCAAATTAGGCTAATATAATATTGTTATAACGAGAATAAAAACCGTCAGGACAACATCACGATAATTAGCGGAAAATTAAATTGAGTATGGCCTGACAGGAGAAATGATTTAAAAAAAAGAGAGATTTCATTAATATAATGAAACAAATGTCCCGCGCCGTAGCCGAGTGGTTAAGGCAGGAAGCCTTGGCGCATAGCTACGGGACTTGCGCTGGTTCGAGTCTCCATGGGGGAAGAAATTTTCTCATGGTATTTCGGCCAGTATGGGACCGGTGCCCACCCAGCATCGTGATGCGTTTGGGTAGCTACAATAAGTAGCGGCTCCAGGTTGAGAAAACCAGCTATAACGGCTGGGGGACTCGACATGCTGACCACATGTCTCCCCTACACTGGCTGATCATCTACCTCTGTGATTGACACATGTGGATGTGAGGCTAGCAGTCGTCTGATAGGCTAAGGGCCTTGTAGGCCTGTCGCGCCAGGAGAAAAAAAATGAAACTAAATTTAATGATAAAAGTGGGCGGAAGCGACATTAAATTATAAGGAATAGGGAAATGGTTTGGCTTGTTTCGTGAGACAGGGAGGTTTTAAAAGCATTAGAGATAACGATCATCTCTAAGAAACATACCGATGCTGATGAAGGGTTCTCGGGACATCTCTAGTTATTGCGAAACATAGACGAGATGAACTCTTATCAGAGGGGAAATATTTTTGGAAAAAACTTAGAAAAATCATATATAAACTGCACGATTCAAGGGGCAGGATCAGCTCGTCGGCAGCGATCGGACAGTGTGAGGTCCCGGGCTGCGTCCCGGCGACACGTCAGCGCTCTACAGTGCCGATTACGTAAGTAGAGTTTTCAATTCTCTCAGGAATGTTCAATTAAAATTATAACAAAACTTAAGCCCTAAGGATGAATACGTTAAAGGATGACAGTCCTTAGTCTACGGGTAAAATCTGAGTTTATCTTTCTTTCTTGAGCCAATTTAATATTAAATGGTGCTTCCAAGTTCCCTATTATTATTTGTCAAGTTCTATCTTATGCGTTTTTCATATGTGCTGATATATGTTACATTAGTGGTTAACCTGTCCCCATGTACATTTGCATTTCGTGTTGCTAGATTTTATTCATACTTATATTAAAGTGGTTTGTAACCAGTGTCATTGGTTTTCTTTTATGTTAAAGAATAAGTGTCCTGAATTCTTACTAGAAGTCCTGACTTCACGAATTCCTACATATATATATACATATATTATATATATATATACATATATATATACATATATATATATATATATATATATATATATATATATATATTCATCCATCCATAGTAATTCTGCCCGAAGGCAGGTCCTTCACTGCAATCATAGCATTTTCATGCTATGCTTGCAGCTTTACTAGGGAATTGTAGGTGTGGTAGCTTCCCGTTGCTTTCCACACCGGTAAAGGATGATGATGATGATAAGGATGATGATGATAATGATAAGGATGATGATGATAATGATAAGGATGGTGATGCTGAGAATGATGGCCATATGAGTTCGGGGACCGTTTGGGCCTTAAAGTTTTCCTGACATTTGTCTTACAGGTGAGGAAAAACCCCGATAAAAACTTCACCCAGAAAAACTGCCCCGACCGGGGATCGAACCCGGGCCCACTGCGTGACAAGGTAGCACACTACCTCGAAACCACAGCGGTGGACATATATATATAGGATGATGGCTATATGATTTCGGGGACCGTATGGGCCTTAAAGTTTTCCTGACATTTGTCTTGCAGGTGAGGAAAAACCCCGATAAAAACCTCACCCAGAAAAACTGCCCCAACCGGGGATCGAACATATATGTCCACCGCTGTGGTCTCGAGGTAGCGTGCTGCCTTGTCACGCAGCGGGCCCGGGTTCGATCCCCGGTCGGGGTAGTTTTTCTGGGTGAGGTTCTATCGGGATTTTTCCTCACCTGTAAGACATATGTCAGGAAAACTTTAAGGCCCAAACGGTCCCCGAAATCATATGGCCATCATCCTTATCATTATCATCCTTATCATCATCATCCTTCACCGGTGTGGAAAGCAACGGGAAGCTACCACACCTACACAATTCCCTAGTGAAGCTGGAAGCATAGCATGAAAATGCTATGATTGCAGTGAAGGACCTGCCTTCGGGCAGAATTACTATGGATGGATATATATATATATATATATATATATATATATTATAATTAAAAAATAATAAACGTTATCTCTCTCGTAGACTGCGATGGGCAGGAGATGTTGCACGTATGGGGAATGAAAGACTTGCATGGAAGCTTCTTGTAGGAAAGCCAGAGGGAAAACGCCCAGTTGGTAGACCAAGAATGAGGTGGGACAATAACATTAACTATGATTTGAGGGAAGTAGATTATACAGGGAATGATTGGAAAGTATTAGCTCAGGATAGGGATGTATGGAGAGCGTATGTCCGCGCGGCCATGAACCTACGGGTTCGATAATGCCAGTGAGTAAGTAAGTAAGTAATAAACGTTATCTCAGTCAAAACATAAATTTATTGTGTCGACGTTTCAATCTCCTGTTGAGAGATTATTTTCAAGACATGGTTGTTTATAAATGTATTGTACATAGTTACCATCACCAAGACAATTCTTTTATATGAATATTTGTATACAAATTTAAATGTATAAATTTAAAATTGAAATTTTAAATTTATACATTTAAATTTGTATACATATATTCATATAAAAAAATGTAATTGTCTTGGTGATGGTAACTATGTACAATAAATGTATAAACAACCATGTCTTGAAAATAATCTCTCAACAGGAGATTGAAACGTCGACACAATAAATTTATGTTTTGACTGAGATAACGTTTATTTTTTTGTAATTGTAATATTAATTACTCTCGGTGAATAATAATTTTTAAAAAGTGTATATATATATATATATATATATATATATGTTATAATTAAATGTTTAACATTGAGCAATGCAAGCTTAATATGGAATGATAAGAAAAATAAATGCCTGGACGGGATTCGAACCCGGATCTCTGAGTCTGTACCTCAGCGTGATATCCATTACACTACCAGGCGAATCCAATTCAAACACTTATTTTTCTTATATATGTATTATACTTTCCATTATTACTAGATGTCGCGAGAACTCAGTCTTCACCGCCATCTAGTAGCTGACTATAACAAGTAAGCAAATTAAAGAGAATATTTTTACCTTATAGCAGTGACGCTTTATAGATGTTATAATTAAATGTTTAACATTGAGCAATGCAAGCTTAATATGGAATGATAAGAAAAATAAATGCCTGGACGGGATTCGAACCCGGATCTCTGAGTCTGTACCTCAGCGTGATATCCATGGTAGTGTACTTACAGCAATGGCGACCATGATTGAAAGTTCAACTTCCTGTATTTCGGGGTTGCCAACTTAAATAACTATACTGTAATATTACATATTACAAACCTCGTGCGGGAAGTAAAACCACTATGACGATCTCAAATCCATCTTTAACTGGTCTTCAAGTATCGGTCTAAATCTAAATCCTAACAGGTCACAAGTAATTCTAATGGGACAACAAACACTGCTTACAACCTTTGACATATCAACACTTCCAAACATTACTATAAATAATATAATTATCCCTTATTCTTCTTCAGTAATAGATCTTGGACTACATCTAGACGCAAATTTAACCTGGCAAACATAAGTGAAACACATATGTAAAAAGACTTTCTCCATCTTACATTATCTTAGACGTTTAAAGAATTTTCTCCCATTTTCGTTAAAACAAATCCTTGTGCAGAATCTTGTGTTACCACACTTCGATTATTGTGACATTATATATAATGATCTAAACTATGACTTGTCGCAGAGACTGCAGCGTGTCCATAATGCTTGCGTTCGATTCATTTTCAATATCCGCCGTTATGACCATATTTCCGAACACTTTAATAACCTCTCTTGGCTCCGTCTTACTCCTGGGCCCGCTACCTACCCAAAGATATTATTATTATACCAGATTATTAAGAAAGCCCTTCGGAGAGCAATTGAAAACCATAACAGATATTGATGATAACGATGGCCAGATGGTGTTCGGGGACAGTTTGGGCCTTAAAGTTTCCTGACATTTATCTAACAGGTGAGGAAAACCCCCGAACAAAACCTCAGCAAGGGAACTTGTCCCGACCGAAGATGATCGAACCCGGGCCCGCTGCGTGACAAGGCAGCACACTATCTCGAGACCACAGTGGTGGACTTGTTTACTCATACATAAGGGGATTCTATCACAATAGTCCACTTACATTCGTGGACAAGTTAGGGTGAGAAAAGAGGCAAGTTAGTACGTCAGATTAGTTTCAGCGTCTACTTGTTTGCTAGCTGGTTTTATTGTGATAAGTTGGCTACATTGTCTGAGCAATGACTAATACATGTTTTAATTTGTAAACATGCTGACTTCAGATTACTTTCAGCTCAATTTCCAACTTAATCTTATAACATTTCTTACTTTTTTTTTTAATCTTCAACATAGGCCTACGTATTAATCATAAGTAATGCCACGAGTGATTTCCAATTTATCTAGAGAATTTGGAAATTAAGAGTGGCATTTGTTAGGACTATTTAACGAATAAAATTAAGCTGTTTACTCACAATTCATTATTTAACTATAGTTATTTTAAAATATTTATATATTTAATGTAAACGGCGATGTTTGAAAACAAATGAGAAACGATAGGTACGCTTCATCTGCTTCTTATGTTTATCACTGCAACCAGATCATACTATTTATTGCCAAAGGAACGCAATATTGTGAAGGAGGAGGTTTCGTTAATATGGTAATTATAACACTGATAAATATTTCGTGAAACACGACTCTGATTGGTTGTAAAACAGAAATCATTGAAACGTGATTGGTCATTGACTCCCATTTGGGGCATGAGTTAAATAGTCATAAGTAATGCCACGAGTGATTTCCAAATTATCGATAAATTCACGACTCACGAAGTGAGGAGTGAATTTATCTAGAGAATTTGGAAATCAAGAGTGGCATTTGTTAGGACTATTTAACGAATAAAATTAAGCTGTTTACTCACAATTCATTATTTAACTATAGTTATTTTAAAATATTTATATATTTAATGTAAATGGCGATGTTTGAAAACAAATGAGAAACGATAGGTACGCTTCATCTGCTTCTTATGTTTATCACTGCAATCAGATCATACTATTTATTGCCAAAGGAACGCAATATTGTGAAGGAGGAGGTTTCGTTAATATGGTAATTATAACACTGATAAATATTTCGTGAAAAACGACTCTGATTGGTTGTAAAACAGAAATCATTGAAACGTGATTGGTCATTGACTCCCATTTGGGGCATGAGTTAAATAGTCATAAGTAATGCCACGAGTGATTTCCAAATTCATGAGTCGTGAATTTATCTAGAGAATTTGGAAATCAAGAGTGGCATTTGTTAGGACTATTTAACGAATAAAATTATGCTGTTTACTCACAAATCGTTATTTAAATATAGTTATTTTAAAATATGTACATATTTAATGTAAACGGCGATGTTTCAAAACAAATGAGAAACGATTGCTACGCTTCATTTGCTTATTTTGTTCGTCACTGCAACCAGATCATATTATTTATATTATTTATTGTCAAATGAACGCAATATTGTAAGAATGCACTCTAGTGGAGAAAAAATTAAACGCGTCAAACTGTATATTAATTCATTTCTGATGTCCTATGATGTAAATATGATAATTATATTTTTCTGGGAAAAAATACATTTAAGAAAGTGCAAACAATGGTTTCTTTTTTTTGTGGTATAATCAATTGCTACAAATGTTTTTACATTAACTCCCGCATGCGGTATGTGTTGACATTCATGCACTTATATATATAATGTGGTAGCCGTATTTCTTAGAGAGTCAGTCACTGAAAAATAAGGCTATGACCTAGTCAGGATGTTAAAAAGGAGCTGCTTTCTTTATTATGATAACCTTTAGTTGGTAAATTCTAGGCGAAAAACGACTGTGATTGGTTGTAAATAAAAAAGCATTGTAACGTGATTGGTCATTGACTCCCATTTGAGGCAAATCATTACTTAAATATAGTTATTTTAAAATATTTATATTTTTAATGTAAACGGCGATGTTTGAAAACAAATGAGAAACGTTTATTATGTTTCATTTGTTCATCACTGCAACCAGATCATATTATTTTATTGCCATATAGAATCGCAACATTGTAAGAATACACCCTAGTGGAGAAAAAATGAAACACATCAAACTGTTTATAACCAACATTATAGGTTATTAATTAATTTCTGATGTCCTATGATGTAAATATGTCAATTATATTTTTCTGGAACGTAAATACCTGGGAAATAATACGTTTAAGAAAGTGCAAACAGTGTTTTTTTTTGTGGTATAATCAATTGCTACAAATGTGTTTTTTCTATTATATCTCGCAAGCAGTATCTGGATACATTCGTTCACTACATATACAATCTGGGAGTCACTTGCATTCTAGGATTCTCACATCTTAATATATAAATTATTATATTCAACGTATTTCTTAGAGAGTCAGTCACTCCAAAATAATGCTCTGACCTATTCAGAATGTTAAAACGGAGGAGTTTGATTTTAATACGATAAAATTAAACTCATAATATCGAGGTAAAAAATGATAGTGATTGGTTGTAAATCAAAATTAATTGAAATGTGATTGGTCATTTATTGCAATTTGGGGCATGAGTTAAATAGTGTAATTATTCACTTACTACGACAATAAATTGTACATTTTTCAGTTTTTCTTTATTTGAATTTGTGTAGGTGGTACGGTAGCACAGAATTCCCCAAAACTCTATCAACAAACTTTCACATATTTTTCACGGATGTTGGCCGAGCGTTATGACGTAAGAAACTCATGGTCTCTGTGACGTTGAACAGAAGAAAAAAAGTGTTGTTGATGTGTTTGTCATTTACATGTCCATCAGACAGATGTTGACATCGATTTCATACAAAATACCAAATCTGCTTTGAACCATAAAGAAACTTCGAATAGAGGGGAAACTGAGTACAGTGACATCTAAAAAATTTCGATCGTTTACGATGAACTACAATGAGCAAACTACAATGGTAGCGCTGTTTCGTAGTAACAGAATATGTAACTAAATAAAACAAATGCAAGTCACACGGCGTCATTATGGGAAATTAGCCATTTTGTAAATTAAAATTTTTGACTGCTTTCCTTTCGTTCTATGTAGACGATACTGTAAAAATTATATACTATCGAAAGTTAAAATTATTACTTAGATTTTATTTTACTCTAATTTGTAAGTGAATTCAAGCTTGTTTACGTTTTTAATGTGAATCTATTTTCAAAGATTATTTAACTCATGCCCCAAATGGGAGTCAATGATCAATCACGTTTCAATGATTTCTGTTTTACAACCAATCGTGTTTCACCAAATATTTATCAGTGTTATAATTACCATATTAAAGAAAGCTCCTCCTTACAATATTGCCGTTCCTTTGGCAATAATATTATGATCTGGTTGCAGTGATAAACAAAAGAAGCAGTAGAAGCGTACCTATCGTTTCTCATTTGTTTTCAAACATCGCCGTTTACATTAAATATATCAATATTTTAAAATAACTATAGTTAAATAATGATTTGTGAGTAAACAGCTTAATTTTATTCGTTAAATAGTCGTAACAAATGCCACTCTTGATTTCCAAATTATCGATAAATTCACGACTCACGAAGTGAGTCGTGAATTTATCGATAATTTGGAAATCACTCGTGGCATTACTTAAGATAAACCTAACAGAAGTGATAAAATTCTAAGATTTGTTAGGTTAGGAAGAGTGATGTTAGTGTACAGCCATTTCTAATAAACATTTTAAAAATGTGACTTCATAATGGATTTCAGATGTACAACACGGCTAAGGTTCTTTAATAAATATTGTATAAAATATGTGTGTGAGAATAAAGGGGTAGGTCGATTGTACATATTTGTTAAAATAACTCATAATGCACGTTTTTAAATGTTAATAAACGAAAATAAATTAATATGTTTTATTTATTTCCATTCTTCCCTTCTGTTAAAATTAAAGAAAATTGTTAGGTCTGTGAGGCTGAGTACAAATAATTCCATAACTTAAGATTAATTAATACGTTATTTATTCCTATAAACGTTCAATTCCTTGATTATTCACCAGATGGTGTTATATTATTATAATTCATGATTTTACCACCAGACGGTGCTGAATTTCATATTAGTACCAGAAAAAAATCGAAGAAATTCAGATGTCGTTAGTTGTTCTACACTAGCGCCGCTTGTGGCATGTTCGCGAAACTTGTCCACTTTCTTCTCTGATACTCTGTGCGTTTAATCATCACAATAGACTTACCTTTTAGCAAACTGCAGCACACAAAACGCCTTTTCTGCACAAGTGAACGCCATGTTCCATCAACTGTTATGAATGCCCTCTACCGGTAAAATTTACAAGTTACTCTTTGTTAACAAGTACGTATGAAAACTCGAAAATATACTGTTTCCTCTGAAACAAGTGTTTTCGTCATGTCTGTTATTCTTCTGTTCCCCACGGGGGAAGAAATTTTCTCATGGAATTTCGGCTAATATGGGACCGGTACCCACCCAGGATCATGAGGCATTTGGGTAGCTACGATAAGTAGCGACTCCAGGTTGAGAAGACCAGCTATAACGGCTGGTGAACCCGACATGCTGACCACATGTCACCCCAACACCGGTTGGATAATCGTCTACCTCTGTGAATAACACATGTGGATGTGAGGCCAGCAGCCAGCTGGTAGACCAAGGGCCTTCTAGGCTTGTCGCGCTTAGAGTTTTATTTTGGAGTTATGCTTTTGTTCTACATACCCACGAAACCCCGGAGGAACTTTTGACTTGCCCGTATATTACTCCAGTGACGTCAGGCTTAAAAAGCCCTTAGACTACCACTCGACTGCTGACCTCACATCCATACGTATTAATCATAGAAGTAGACAATCATCCATTCAGTACATGGGTGATATGTGGACAATGTGTCGATTCCCCCATTCGTTTTAGCTAGATTTTCAACCTGGAACCACTACTTACTATAGCTACCGAAATGTTTCGCTTAGCGGTCGCTGGGTGGGCACCGGACTCGTACTGGTCGTGTACGTGTAACTGAGGCGGAAGGCGCGCCAATACTCACCCAGTCCAAGGCCGCCGCGGAACGATCCGGCCGAGCTACGAACGCATTGTAAGCTTATATGAAGATGTAATAAGTTCTGATGGATTAATCGAAGGTAAGTCAGGTTTTATTTGGGGGGGATTTCCTGTTTTCTCTTTCCAAAAACTTAATTCCACCAATTCCCCGTACTCTTGTCAACTATTTCTTCTTCTTCTTCTTCTTCTTCACTTCACGGGCTAGATAAATTGTCTGTTCCGCCTCAGAATTGTTCTGTCCATCTTTTCACTTGCCTTCCTACATTCCTTGAACCTCTTGGCTTGTAGTTAAATGCTGCTTTTGTTAATCTTGTTACATTCATTATTTCTACATGTCTAAACCATTTATCTCTATATTCTTTGATCATTTAATTGATACACATTTAACTCTGTTCTTATATAACCATCATCATCATCACCATCCTAAGGCAACTTCAAAGGTAAAAGTTTTGACCTTCTCAACAATCCTCCTCCATGCCAATCTGTCTCTTGACATATTCAAAATAGTCACTTTCATTTTCTTTAGATCGTTCATTGTATCATCCTCCATCTAATCTTCGGCTGTTCTTAAATATTGATTCTTTATCCGATCCAATCTTGTGCAGCCTTTTGTTCTTCTAATGAAGTTCATTTCTACGCTTTGTATTCTAATTTTTAATTTTTTGGTCATTACCCAAGTTTCACTCCCATAAAGTAATGCAGGAACTGCCAATGTTTTATTAAACTTCAATCTAGTATCTACAGAGTGATTCAGAAATATGGCTATACGTTTGATCGCATTTTGTGACGAAAATATTATTATTATTATCATTAAAGGAAATATGATTATCATTGGAAAGGGAATCCTTCAAATTACAACAATAGAACAAAACAAAATAAATCACTGCTCACGTGCAGCTTGGCGGGTTGATTTTTGTGGGCTAACGTCGAACGCCTCCACAATTCTCTTCGTTGTTTCTGCATCCGTGCTAATGCGAGACCTTCCAGGTGGTTTCATTTTCTGCATCCTTCCCGTTTCCAGCAGTCGTTTTCTCCACTTCCCCACAGTCGACGGTTGCAATGCTACGTTAAACTCACGTCTTGCGGCCTCACGATCATTAGCATACGTTATTGTCCATGCAGCAATTGTAATTTGCTGTTGCATATTCAATGCCATTTTGACTAATGATGTAAGGCCCACTAAGATGATCGTGATATGATAGTGATACAACAAATACACTGATCCAACACGGACTATGACAGCAAAGTGACCTGACGCTCACTGGACTGATTCATAGTACAACATGTCGTCGGAGGACGAGGATGTTCTCGATCTAGTTTATTTAGCTAATATCAATTATTACAACAGAAGACGTAAAAGGCGATTCTGGGTACATCCTTTTTGGCTGCTAATGTGGTGCTTTTAATGTGTTCAAAGAATTAAATATGTATTAAATAACAATTGGAAGAAATATAAGATGTCAGAAAAAAAGGAAAGTAATTTATTTATGAAGTTATTTAAATTTTAAAAAATAATAAATAAAGAAAATGACCAGCTTCATGGGCTAGTGGTCAGCGTTTCTGACTACAGTTCATGAGGTCCCGGGTTCGATTCCCGTCAAGCCTTAGGAATTTTTCTTAAAGGGAATTATTGTGGTTGCCCATGGTCTAGAATTCAGGTTAAGAACTCTCCTGGTGCTTCATTATCATTTATCACCCATCATATCATCGGGGTAACGTAACTCCGCCTTCCAGGTGCCCCAACCTAAGAAATGGATTATAATTCTGCCAAAGCCAGGGAAGAAAGCCACAAATGTCATAACAGACAACCTGGTGGCATTAGACAAAAAGAAACAAGTAAATAAAGAAAACAGATAAATGAAGGAGTCTATAATTACTGTTTGCATATTTGTAAATATCTCAATTAGCCTACATAGATTCGTATGCGTCACAGTTGCTTTCCTACGATCATTTGTTCGGAAATTCACTTGTTACTCTTACATTTATTTATTTATTTATTTATTGCGGGCAAGTGTCTAAAGAGTTTGACGTAAGTTAAAAATACTTTAATATTTTTTTTTTGACGTAAGTTAAAAACACTTTAATATTTTCATAATTGAGCTGTTATTGTAATCTACTTTGTGAATTGTGGGCTTGACAGAAAATAAATTATCATGGCATTAAAAAATGTTCGGAAATTCAATTGTTAATTTTAATGAGTTTTTATTTTTAATACGAGTAATACAATATTCATTATTTACCAGATTCCGACAATTCCTTGGAAATCCTATGCCATGCCTGATCTTGAACATTTCTGTTACTGTATTGGTTCAATATAGTATCATAAAGACAAGGATATTCTTTAATAAGTTCAACAAATGTTATATTGAAATCAGGATCGTCTCTCATCTTCACACTTGTATACGAGCAACTCACAACTGACACGACGAAAAGTGGAGCATGCAGCACTTTGAGCGACACAACACAAACAGTTGGTGTTGCTGTCGTATCAGACGAATGGGCTTCTTGCAATTTGATATTACGGGTTATAAAGGAACATACACGCTAGCAACAAGCAAAGCAACAAATCCGTGTCTTGTTGCTGTCGCTTGTCGTTCCAGTGGGCGCCCTGCCTAAGTTCTATACTGTTTTGTTTTATTCCATTGTTGTAATCTGAATAATCGCCTTTCCAACGGTAATTTCATATTTTCTGTAATGGTAATATTTTCATCACACAACGCGATCAAACGTATAGCTATATTTATGATTCACTCCGTAGTATGTCTTCTTGTATTTTGTTTCATTTAATTTTATCTTCTCGTGTGATGATGTGGTAAGACTAAACAACTCCGTCTTCGCACATTGCAGACCTTCAATATTACCCGTTTAAGGAGTAAGCGCAGTTGTTGACGGAGGACACTGCAGTCGTGTTTATGCTGCAATAGAACACGTGACACTGCTATCTAAGAGGGCAGAGGGGAATGGGACGTGGGACGCTGACAGTGTACACTGCATTATACGACGTCACGTGTAGCAACAGAGCATCGTAATTCTTCCGCCTGCAGAGATATTTTGAATGAATAATAAAAGGGGGTTCATCTCATCCCTCGACCTGCATTACACCGGACACAAGTATAGGATTTCCATTTACTATCCCAACTTTGAAGCAAACAGGAGCAGGCACTAAAGCTGTATAAAGTCTACATAAAAAATACTGCAAGATAATTACGGAACCGGTACCAGACTAAGAAATAAATAACTTTAAGTTGGTAATATCAGGTTTTAGGGGGTTGTACTATAACATTCCGTGTTTTAATCTGCAGCAGGCTATACTTTGTTTGATAAGAGCGGCTCGTTATCTGCACATTCCGTGAATCTCAAGACGTTAACGGCACTAGTGTAATTACTGGATCCCTCCCCCACGATAAGAGCTACATGCACCTGTAGCAAGGCACGATACCGCCCGTGTCAGTGGCGTATTCACCTCTACACCTTATCCGCTCTTAACCCATTCACTTCAGGTTTAAATGTTCAATGCATTTCCCCAAAAACGGTATATAAGTTACCGTAAATTATACTCTATTTTTAGACATTTAAAACAAACAAAAGATAACGGTACTTGAGATCACAATAAGGGTGAAGGCGACACTTTTCTCTAGTATTCATAAATGTTACTCTTACTTTAAGGGAGGAAAGGAGATTACAAGTATTTGAGAATAAAGTTCTTAGGAAAATTTTTGGACCAAAGAGAGATGAACAGACAGGTGAATGGAGAAGACTACATAACAATGAACTACATGGTCTTTATAGGAAGCCAGATATAATAAGAACAGTTAAGTCTCGTAGACTGCCATGGGCAGGACATGTTGCACGTATGGGGAATGAAAGACTTGCATGGAAGGTTCTTGTAGGAAAGCCAGACGGAAAACGCCCAGTTGGTAGACCAAGAATGAGGTGGGAGAATAACATTAACTATGATTTGAGGGAAGTAGATTATACAGGGAATGATTGGAAAGTATTAGCTCAGGATAGGGATGTATAGAGAGCGAATGTCCGCGCGGCCATGAACCTACGGGTTCGATAGTGCCAGTGAGTAAGTAAGTAAGTAAGTAAGTAAGTATGATTTGAGGGAAGTAGATTATACAGGGAATGATAGGAAAGCATTAGCTCAGGATAGGGATGTATGGAGAGCTTATGTCCGCGCGGCCATGAACCTACGGGTTCGATAGTGCCAGTGAGTAAGTAAGTAAGTAAGTAAGTAAGTATTCATAAATGTTAAAAAAAAATTACCCTGCCAAGAGATGTAAAAACTTATTCTTCTTCTTCTTCCGAATGCAGTATTGGGTGATGATGCCCGTTCTGCGACTACAAAAACTGATCTTTCCATCGGTTGAAGGGTCTTCCGAGGTCTCTTTTGCCTTTAGGGTTGAGGTGGTAAATCGTCTTTGGTAAGCGGGAATTTGACATTCTCTGGACGTGTTGGAACCATTTAATCTGATAATTTTGTATATGTTCAACCATTTCCCTACTATTCCACTGCATCCTTATCTCATCACTTTTCATTCTATCCCTTAATGTTACTCCAGTTAGTGATCGGAGGAATCTCATTTGTGAACTATTAATGCGGGATTTATCTTTTGCTCGAAGTGTCCAGCATTCACTTCCATATAGTGGAGCAGGTTTGGCTATGGCATTATGAAATCTCAATTGGATTTCTTTCCTCATTTGTTTTCCAAAATTTCTCCTAATTATTCCATTTAATCTGTTATATTTTTCTAAATCTGTTTCCACATCTTTTTGATTATGAAACTGTGATATATTATTACCTAAATAATTAAAGTGTGTTACTTGTTCTATTGGTTTATTATTTATTATTATTTTTACTCTCGAATGTCCCTTTCCAGTGATTGTCATGGATTTGGTTTTATTTTCAGATATTTTCATGTAAAAGTAAAAACTATTGCAAGATATATAATAGAGTAAAGCGAGTGTAACTCGACTTCTGAGTTGAAGGCCGGCGAGTCTGCCTCGTCTTTTGAGGTGAATGGGTTAAGAGTGATCCAAACATAAACAAACGCCAATTATATCCTTACGCCATTCGCGCCACTATTACTGTCACATTGACAGGGAACACGTGTGAAGTACTTATGACATGTGATCGTTGAATCGGGTAGATTAGAAGAAAGCCGGTGAGATTATTCACTGAATTTGTGAAATAATATAAAAACTGTTTTTTTTGCCACTAGTCAAAGGTTTGCCAAGACTTGTGTTTAAAAAATTTAGGTGGCGACACAGCAATAGAACTCTCGATACCATTCAGCCATTTTGTTGCATCAGAATCGACTGAAGCATGACACAAAGCATCATCCTCACGTAATAAACTATTTTAAGTTGTAATTCCGTCTGTGATCCGAGGCTTGGTCCTTGGGACTGTGAGCAATGTATAAGATACACCTTGAAGTGGGTTGTTAGCCTGTTTTCATGGCGGGGTTTCCTCCCTAGGCCGATTGCATTCACTCAGCTCCAGAGATCAGCCTGCACCGTTTTATTTCGGAGTTCCCTCTCCTAGATGAGTTGTCTTGCAGGACTAACGAACCCCATCCGCCCGACTTCAAAAAGACCTAAACATGATAGACCAATGGACGGGAGAAGAACAAGAGGAAGACCAGCTTAGAGATGGGTTAGACAGTGCATGCACATCCAATACGTATTCCTCCGAGGAGTGATTTTGGGGAAAAAAAAAAAAAAAAAAAAAACAGGATGAAAATCCTACAAATTATATTTAAGAAGAAGAAGAAGTTGCAATTATTGATTAGGTATATTTTTTAATATTTTCTATGTTTTGAATATTATTTTCATTTGCAAAGAATAAAAAAGTATATTCAGAGGAGATTTTTTTAAATTTAATATGGGGAACTACTTTTTCCCGTACTCATTGCTTCTACATCGTACGTCGGTGTCCGTAACCAATGAAAAGCGAGCAGGTCACATGGTTTTGTTTTGATGAGGATCGCTTTAAGAGTGGACATCCTTTATGCCTATTAAAAAGAGCTCCCCCTCTGTAGACAGAAGAAAATCAGTGCTGTGAAGACTGCTCCAACTTGTAACAATATTACAAGAAAAGCGTTCATTACACTAAACTAGCTGATTACCCGGTGTTGTAATTAAAAATTCTAGCCAATAAAAAATCAGAGTTAGGATGTACAACCATATATGGAAATAAATGGTCCGGACTTTGATACCATACTCACGAGGACAAACCAACGGGACTTAATAGTTGTCGAGAGAAGGTCTAAATTGTATTTGTTAAAAAAAAAAAGTCTTGAAGAAACAATCACGGGACTTAGTAAGAATTTCCCCCGATTTCTAATTCATCAGATAGCGCGAGTCCTCGTAAGTTTGGGATATTGAATGTCCGTAACAGCAATTTTTTACACGCTTTATATTGGCTCGTCCCGTATCTATCTATCTATCTATCTATCTATGTAACGGAATCTTTCAACGAGATTTTCACCCACTTAAAATCATTGGATTGACTTGAAACTTTGTATACTTGTAAAGGACTCGTGATAATACAATAATTTCATATTTTGTTTCTAAAATCCTGACCAGAATCATCAGAAAATAAAAAAAAAAAAGTGTCTTTGTATATATGTAACGGAATCTTTGAACACGATTTTCACCCACTTAGAAACATTGGATCGACTTGAAACTTTGTATACTTGTAAAGCACCCGTGACAATACAATAATTTCAGATTTGTTTCTAAAATCCTGGCCAGAATCATCAGAAAATAAAAAAATGAAAATTGGTATAATAGGTTGCGGATTTGTCGACTTTTTAGTCAATCGTTGTAAGAGCTCAGTTGGTAGAGCGGTGAGCTCTAATGGTATATAATTTCAGTATTCCATAAGTCGCTGGTTCAAATCCGGCTGGGAGGATTTTTTTAGAAGAATATCTTTTAGTTCATACTACAATAGTATCGAATTTAAATATATTTACATTTTTATCTTATTCTGTAAAATATTAAAACTAAAAACTAAAAAATAAATAATAGTTTTAAAAAACTAAAAGAAAACGCTTTATTAGAAAACCGAACTAAAAAATGGAAAATAATTTTAATTTCCAACACGCTTGGGATAAAATTAAAGTGATCAACAAAAAAAAAAAAAATATCTCCAACACACATACAATAAAACTAGAGTTATCAACAAAAATGAAAATCATTTTACCATCAAAAGCGTGGGGTGCCTTTTATGATTTGTACATTTTCTTCTTGGAGACTTTACTTTTACCAATATCTGTTTATTATCAAATATATTAATTGATATAGAGCACCCCACGCTTTTGATGGTAAAATGATTTTCTTTTTGTGATAACTCTAGTTTTATTCTAAATGTGTTGGAGATGATTTTTTTTGTTGATCACTTTAATTTTATCCCAAGCATGTTGGAAATTAAAATTATTTTTCATATTTTTAGTTCGGTTTTCTAATAAAGAGCGTTGTTTTAGTTTTTTAAAACTATTATTTATTATGAACTATAATCAGCTTTCCACGCAACTCTCCTTCCGGTCCCTACATAGATAAGAATCTCAGCGCTCTATCGGAAAACAAGTAGGAACCGACTGGCTTCTGAGCTAGGGCAATCAACAATCAATATCAAAATAGCGACCCAGTGACACTTACTCACATCAAAATACTGCCCCAATTTTTAATTCGACATTTTTAGGGGAAAAAAATTGGATGTCGATGGCCGTTGTAAAGAATAATAAATACCACGCGCTTTCCAATTTGAGCGTATGTTTAATTTCTTTCTGCGCCTCATTCCTGCTGTAAAATGCTTAATAATACAGGAGATGGTGTATACTGTAAGCAATGTGTTACAGCTTGTTTTAATCGATTTATTTCAACGTGCATTTTGAACGCCGAGGAAAACTATGTGCCAGACCATATAATTTTACGAATACTTTATATGTTTACCATTAGTTTGTGTTTTTCTAGTCGGTCGTTGCCTAGTGACGAGCGAGAAAAATAAATTATACTCATGCTTTCCTTATATAGAGTGATTTAAAAAACATGGTCCTAAATGTGGGGATTAAAACTAAAAATTTGAGTTTTCAGGGCAACTTGATGTCGTGCCGTAGTTGATTATAATAATAATAATAATAATAATAATAATAATAATAATAATAATAATAATAATATAAATAATAATAATCTCTATCTTCGGGTTTTTACAGCTGCTGCCGTCTTCCCGTGCCAAATCTCCAAGGCCTACGATCTTGGGCCTCTTTGATGCTTAGCCCCCTAGCTTGCATTACTGTCTTCATGTTTTCCTTCCATGTTAACTTTGGTCTCCCTCTTTTCTTCTTTCTGTTCGGATGCCATTCATATAGTTGCTTCGACCATGAATTTTACTAGTATCGATTCGGCCATCGCTCATCTTCCATTCTTAAGACATGTCCTAACCACTTTAATTCCTTCTCCTCAATTCTTTCAATTATGCTTTCTTCTGCTTCCATTATGTTTATAATTTCCTTATTTGTGACACGTTCTAATTTAGACTTTCTGGCACTTCTGCGTAAATAATCAATTTCTAGAGCTATTAGTCTATTCTTGTAATACTTATTGATTGTCCATACCTCACTTCCATACATTGCAACAGATTCCACCAATGTTTTACCAATATATTTTTTTGTCTTTCGAAATATGCATATCCATTGCGTAATATGGAAATTTAACGATGATATTATTTTGCTACTCAATTCAATTCTATGTTTTATGTTCTCTTTGCCAATACCTTCAATATTATCCATAATTATTCCTCGTATTTAGTTTGTTTCACTTGCTTTATTTGGATTCCTTCTTCCAATATTAAATTTTCTCTTTCATTGCTATTTATTGCCAGATATTCTGTTTTTTGTAAATTTACTGTGAGACCCCATGATCCATACGTGTTTTTCAACCTTTTTTATCATGAATTTCATATCAAATTTGTCTTGCGCTAAAACCAGTTCATCATCGGCAAATTGTAATGCCAATAATAATAATAGTAATAATAATAATAATAATAATAATAATAATAATAATAATAATAATAATAATAATAATAATAATAATAATAATAATAATAATAATTAGGTAAGTGGCACTCGAAAGAGCACTAAGTTTTAGGTTTATCATTTGTCTTTTATCAGTTCGTTCAACGATCCCGTCCATCTTCTGTATTGTTTGTAAAGGTATCGCTCGTATTTTTGTTGACATGCCTTGCATTCACACGAGTCACGCGGTTGGTGGAATTTCGTATTTTTGCACATTTTATGGTGATATCCACGTGTTACCAGGCCTATAATTGCGTGCCTTTGTGGTTGGTTGCTTACGGTCCACTCCCTGTTCACCAAGACCTGAGGTGTAGAACTCTTCGTCGATCTCTTTTTCCTTCTGTTCCTTTTTTTTTCGGCGACTTTCTTATATGGATCCCGTAGTTGGTTATGGGAGTGCGTTACAAGCCGGAAGGTCTAGGGTTCGATTTCCATGAGGTCAGGATTTTTAAATAATTGGCGGCACTCTGAGATCGACTCAGACTCTAACTGAAATGAGTACCAGACGTACGTCATCATCCTAAGGCGCGACAACTTCAAAGGTGAAAGTTTTGGCCTTCTCAACAATCCTCCATGTCAATCTGTCTCTTGCCATATTCAAATTAGTCACTTTCATCTTCTTTAGATTGTTCATTGTGCCATCCTCCCATCTGATCTTCGGTCTTCCTACAGCTCTGCCTCCTATAGGTTTCCATTTATAGAGTTCCTTAACCAATCTCTGATCACCCATTCTTATCAAATGTCCAAGCCAACCAATTCTGAGTGATCTTATATGGTTTACTCTGTTCTGATTTTTTTTTATTAATTTGTTTAGTTCGTTATTTGTTTTGATTTTCCAACAGTTATCATTTCCTATATTTGGTCCAAACATTCGCCTTAGAATTTTCCTTTCAAAAATTAATAATTTCTGTTTTATTGTGTTTCTTTTAGGGGTTGAAAGGAGTAGTGAAGTGTCTCATATAACCTCTCCTACTCAATTCTCAACCTCGCCTTCTCCTGGTGCAACCTGTTTTAACAAACGAGGTTCTGGGGACCGAGTCATGGCGGTATAACCATTCCAACTAATACTGAGTAAAGGCAGTATTGAAGCAGGTCCAGATGCTTAAAGATGGCAACCCCATCGCTGGACTTGCCACCTCCTTGCTAGCAACTAGTTGGTGGGACATTCTACTGCTTTCAAGTCTGATATAAAAGAAAAACAACCGCTTTCTCAGGCCATAACAGTTCTTCTAGGATTAATACCTGGCAGGATGATGATGATGATGATGATGATGTTTCTTTTAAGACCCAAGTTTCACTAGCATATGTAACTACTGGTCTAATGGGTGTTTTTTATTAGTATATAACAATGCGAGGTTGGGAAGTGGTTTTTACAGAATCGAGGAAAATGTTTCAAACCGAGCGATAGCCAGGTTTTTCATTCATTCTGTAAAACACTTCACAAACGAGCGTTGTACATTATTTTGTGCGCGATGGTGTTTTCAAAATAATAAATAATAGTAAAATAATAACATCTTTGTTGGAAATATTTGCGTTCATTATAAACAATTGACTAACGTTAACAGTGTGGGCAATGTTTATTAGTTGAAACAACAGGAGGCCTTGAGAACAATTATTGATAACATGGCCGCAAGTACGTATTTATTAATTATATTGCTTTTAGTCTGATCATCTTACCTCAATATTAATTGATTGTTTTATATTGTTCCAAATAAAGTTCAGTTCATTTAAAATGCAGTGATTTGTTACATATAATGTATATTAACACTACCTTTTGGATATTTTCTGTATTTACATTGTACGCACGTGGGTGTAAATGTAATATTACAGTATAGTTATTTAGCTTGGCAACCCCGAAATGTAGGAAATTTCAATAATAGTCGCCATTGCTGGTAAATACAACAAAACGCACTATCGCGCAAAAAAACTTCATTGTTGCTGTTTTCTTTACATTAATTTGCTTTTAAATAAGGTTCTATTTGCAAAATAAGCTTTATTCCCATTTACCAATCTTTCCTAAAGTTCCTCTTCTAAGCTAGACGTTCGATGAGGAAGGCTTACAACTCAATGGTATTAATAAGCTGTTAGTTTATGCTGATGATGTAGTACTGTTGGCCGATAGCGAGGAGGTACTAAAGGACAATAAGCACACACTATTGAGTAACACTAAGAAATTAGGACTGGAAGTAAATATCAATAAAACTAAATATATGGTCACACGTAGAAATACATTTTATAATGGAAATGGACAGCTAATTACAAATGAGGGAAATTTTGAGGAAGTGGCTGAACTCAAATACCTAGAAACAATAATCACAAGTAGGAATGAGATGCACAAAGAAATTAAACATAGGCTCAATTCTGGAAATGCGTGCTATTATGCACTGCAGAGACTCTTGATGTCCCAACTCCTTTCAAAAAACGTTAAACTGAAAATATATAAAACTATTATTCTACCAGTTATATTATATGGGTGCGAAACATGGACTCATACTTTAAGGGAGGAAAGGAGATTACAGGTATTCGAGAATAAAGTACTTAGGAAAATTTTTGGACCAAAGAGAGATGAACAGACAGGTGAATGGAGAAGACTACATAACAAAGAACTACATGGTCTTTATAGGAAGTCAGATATAATAAGAACAGTTAAGTCTCGTAGAATGCGATGGGCAGGACATGTTGCACGTATGGAGAATGAGAGACTTGCATGGAAGCTTTGTAGGAAAGCCAGAGGGAAAACGCCCAGTTGGTAGACCAAGAATCAGATGGGAGAATAGCATTAACTATGATTTGAGGGAAGTAGATTATACAGGGAATGATTGGAAAGCATTAGCTCAAGATAGGGATGTATGAAGAGCTTATGTCCATGCGGCCATGAACCTACAGGTTCGATAGAGCCAGTGAGTAAGTAAGAGTAAGTAAGCTAGACGTACGTTCTGGAGGTAAATTAGCATATCGTAATGAACTGAAATAATATGAAGAGGCCTTGCAATTAAAAATGTACAGTTACGTAACAAAATTCTCTAATGGATTAAAACAGACAGTTGAACTTTAAGAATGAGTTACCCTCGGCAGCTTGTTGTGCAGAATGACTAACGATCTTATCAAAATGACTCATATATTAGCTTAATAACGGCAGATATCTATCTTCAAAGCGACATGTGTGTGTCCAATAATAATAATCTACTATACAATGAGTCATGTTACAGTCGAACATTTTTATTAATGAATTCCGAAAAAATGGAGCTATTGTGGTTGTTTTCGTGATTTCTTTTATAATTACACATCTTTATCGACCCTACTAAGCAGACACCGAAAATGGCCTTGACAAATATTCAGAAATATGGCTATACGTTTGATTGCATTTTGCGACGAAAATATTATTATTTAATAAAATATTATGTTATCATTGTATGGGTGCGAAACATGGACTCTTACTTTAAGGGAGGAAAGGAGATTACAAGTATTTGAGAATAAAGTTCTTAGGAAAATTTTTGGACCAAAGAGAGATGAACAGACAGGTGAATGGAGAAGACTTCATAACAATGAACTACGTGGTTTTTATAGGAAGCCAGATATAATGAGAACAGTTAAGTCTCGTAGACTGCGATGGGCAGGACATGTTGCACGTATGGGGAATGAAAGACTTGCATGGAAGCTTCTTGTAGGAAAGCCAGAGGGAAAACGCCCAGTTGGTAGACCAAGAATGAGGTGGGAGAACAACTAACTATGAAATTGAGGGAAGTAGATTATACAGGGAATGATTGGAAGGCATTAGCTCAGGATAGGGATATATGTAGAGCTTATGTCCGCGCGGCACTGAACCTACGGGTTCGATAGTGCCAGTAAGTAAGTAAGTAAGTAATATGATGTTATCATTGGAAAAGGAATCCTTCAAATTACAACAATAGAACAAAACAAAACAAAACAAATCACTGCTCACGTACAGCTTGGCGGGTTGATTTTTGTGGCTAGCGTCGAACGCCTCCCGGGTTCGATTCCCGGTCGGGACAGGCTCCTGGGTGAGGATTTTTTCCGACGTTTTTCCTCACTTGTAAGACAAATGTTAGGAAGTTTAGGGCTTAACGGTCCCGAAAATCATCCGGCATCATCATCCTTCACCGGTGTGGAAAGCGACGGGAAGCTACCACACCTGTAATTCCCTAGTAAAGCTGCAAAGCATAGCATGAAAATGTTATGATTGCAGTGAAAGACCTGCCCTCGAACAGAATTACTATGGAATGGAATATATGATTAAGCACGTTTTCTTGAGTTTTCCGCGTCATGGATTCAAGGTTAGCCCCTGGCCACTGATTCCTATGTTTCGGCAATGTAAGGAAATTATGAAATAGATAAAAAATCAAGAATCTTCACAGAAGCAATAGAAATTGAGAAAATAACACATTCTATGAACACCCAAGATGATGCACAAAGAATGCCATCTATATGGAAAACTGCTGTCGCTGCCTACAATGTCATCCCCAAAACAATGCAGAAGATATAAAGAATATCACGGTTGAGCAACACGGAACGTGGTCAACCCTTGGATGGGTATACAGCTTCAAAAAGAATGAGGTGGGAGAATTACTATAATAATGATGTCAGGGAAGTAGATTGTATAGGAAATGACTGAAAAACGTTAGCTCAGGATAGGGAATATGAAGAGCTTATTTCCGCGTGGCTATGAACTTACAGGTTCGATAGTGCCAGTGAGTTATAATAATAATAATAATAATAATAATAATAATAATAATGGTATCTTTACCTTGTCGTGGTGGAGTGGCTTGTGTGCTTAAATGATCCTGAGAGCTATGCCGGCGGTAGCATTGCTGCCGATAGGGTTACCCATGCCGGACTGGTCGAAGGTGATAAGCCAGACGAAATAAGTACCTTGGTCGAAAGAGTGACGATCTTTCACCGTAAAAATACAACCGTCAAGAAATGCGGACATGGGTTCTACTGGGGTAAAATTTTCCGGAGGTCAAATAGTCCCCCATTCGGTTCTCCGGGCGGGGACTACTTCAGGGAACCCATGCCAAAGGCTCAAACACAGGGACATGTTCCTAGGAACATGGAATGTTAGGACTTTATACAATAGTGGGGCACTAGAGATATTAACGCGGGAATTGGATAAATCGCCCTTGGATATAGTCGCTTTACAGGAAGTTAGGTGGCCAGGAGAAGGTAGTCAGGAATCAGGAAGCTTTGCATTATACTATGGGGGTGCAGAAAGACCTGCATTTGGAACGGGTTTTTTAGTCAGAAGGAGGATCCTATCCGCTATCCGAGATATTAAGTTTGTTAGTGATAGGATATCATACATAATTCTAAAGGGTAAACGACACGATTTTATAATTGTAAATGTACATGCCCCCACAGAAGATAAAGATGACAAGATCAAGGATGAGTTCTATGAAGAATTAGAATGCTTATTTGATAGCCTTTCACGATATCATATGAAAATTGTCTTAGGAGATTTTAATGCAAAAGTGGGGCAGGAAGATATATTCAAACCAACAATAGGCAAATTCAGTCTTCATGAAGATATAGTAACGACAACGGGGTTAGATTAGTCACATTTGCCACATCAAAGAATCTCATTGTTAAGAGCACAACATTTCAGCATAAGGATATTCATAAATACACCTGGACGTCCCCAGATGGAGAAACTCGGAACCAGATAGATCATGTATTAGTGGATAAACGCTGGCACAGTAGCATCATTGATGTTAGATCAGTTAGAGGGACAGACTGCAATTCAGATCATCATCTGGTCAGGGTGAAAATCAGACAACGGCTATCGCTTATGAGAGGAACAAACGCTAAAGATGATTCGGTAAAATATGAATTAAAAAACTTGAAAAATGATGAAATGCGGCAAGAATACCAAATCAAAATTGCAAATAGATTTGAAGTACTGGAATCTTCAGATGATAATGTGGCAAACGAAGAAGAAACTGATATAAATAAAGAATGGGAGGCTATAAGAGATACTATTAAATTGTCAGCATCAGAAAGCATTGGTTGTTTAAAAAAGAGGCAAAACAAGAAATGGTTTGATGAGGAATGTGCCGACATTGTAAAGAAAAGAAAGCTAGCAAAAATGAAATGGTTACACGAGCCAAATGAGGTAAATTTAGAGCAATTGGGTAGTGTTAGACGGGAAACCACCAAGTTACTAAAGAGTAAAAAGAGGGAATATTTGAGAGAGAAGATTAATGATCTTGAAATGAATGCAAAAAATAGGAACATTAGAGAATTATATCAGGGAATTAGTATAGAGAAGAAAGGGTTTCAGGCTAGAACAAACATAATTCGGAATGAAAATGGGGATATGATTGCAGATTCCAAGAGTATATTAAATAGATGGAAAAGTTATTTTAATCAGCTATTAAATGTACATACAGAACAGGACATTGAGGAGGATAAGTTACAGACTGCAGAAATGCTAGTCGCAGAGCCAAGTGCATTAGAGGTTGAAATGGCAATTGGAAAATTGAAGATGTATAAAGCATCAGGTTCAGATGAGATCCCAGCAGAACTGATAAAATCAGGGGGAGAAAAATTGATGGACAAGATACGCTGGTTGCTTAGTATGATTTGGGAAAAAGAAGCTCTTCCAGATGAATGGAAGGAATCAATTATCGTACCAATTTATAAGAAAGGAGATAAAACTGATTGCAACAACTATAGGGGCATCTCATTACTTTCAACTTCGTACAAAATTCTAACAAATATATTAGTAAGCAGACTTGCTCCCTATATTGATGACATTCTAGGAGATCATCAATGTGCATTTAGAAGAAACAGGTCTACAACAGATCAGATTTTTAGTATAAGACAGATTTTAGAAAAGAAATGGGAATATAATGGTACTGTACATCAACTATATGTAGACTTCAAAAAAGCATATGATTCAATTAAGAGGGAGAAGTTATATAGTATCCTGCTGGAGTTCGGAATTCCCAAAAAGTTAGTTAGACTTATACGAATGTGTCTAAATGGCTCAAAGAGTAGGGTGCGTGTAGGCAAAACAGTTTTTCAGACACGTTTGAAATCCAGAATGGGTTGAAGCAAGGTGATGCACTATCTCCTCTACTATTTAATTTTGTACTAGAGCATGCCATTAAATCTTTAGAGAATAAGGAAGGCTTACAACTGAATGGTATTAATAAGCTGTTAGTTTATGCTGATGATGTGGTACTACTGGCCGATAGCAAGGAGATACTAAAGGCCAACACGCACATACTATTGAGTAACACTAAGAAATTAGGACTGGAAGTAAATATCAGTAAAACTAAATATATGGTCACACGTAGAAATACATTATATAATGGAAATGGACAGCTAATGACAAATGAGGGAAATTTTGAGGAATTGGCTGAATTCAAATACCTAGGAACAATAATCACAAATAGGAATGAGATGCACAAAGAAATTAAACATAGGCTCAATTCTGGAAATGCATGCTATTATGCATTGCAGAGACTTTTGATGTCCCAACTCCTTTCAAAAAACGTTAAGCTGGAAAATATATAAAACCATTGTTCTACCAGTTATATTATATGGGTGCGAAACATGGACTCTTACTTTAAGGGAGGAAAGGAGATTACGAGTATTTGAGAATAAAGTTCTTAGGAAAATTTTTGGACCAAAGAGAGATGAACAGACAGGTGAATGGAGAAGACTACATAACAATGAACTACATGGTCTTTATAGGAAGCCAGATATAATAAGAACAGTTAAGTCCCGTAGACTGCGATGGGCAGGACATGTTGTGCGTATGGGGAATGAAAGACGTGCATGGAAACTTCTTGTAGGAAAGCCAGAAGGAAAACGCCCAGTTGGTAGACCAAGAATGAGGTGGGAGAACAACATTAACTATGATTTGAGGGAAGTAGATTATACAGGAAATGATTGGAAAGCATTAGCTCAGGATAGGGATGTATGGAGAGCTTATGTCCGCGCGGCCATGAACCTACGGGTTCGATAGTGCCAGTGAGTAAGTAAGTAAGTAATAATAATAATAATAATAATAATAATAAATTCATTTTGAGAAAATTCCTCATCATTAAAGGTTTTTCTCCAACCAATCCTAGAAATTAACATGAATTAAAAATAAATAAATAAATAAATATAAATGACTACGAACTTACAGATTATCAGTTTGCAACAAACATTCACAAATTTCCCTTAATTAAAATTCACCATCGTTCTCTATCCTCTGTCTTCATCTGTCACACCAAATTTCCTCGTTGAATTTTGAATGTTGTTCTTCTAGGTTGTTTTTGAACTTCCTATTCTCTTCCTTCTTTCAATTTTCCATGCATAGACGGCCTTTGGTAGTCTTCCACCCTGCATTCTTATAATAATAATAATAATAATAATAATAATAATAATAATAATAATAATAATAATAATAATAATATTAATAATAATAATAATAATAAATAGATAGATAGATCATCGATTGATTAATGTCTTCGACATCGCCCGATTCCTAATAGCCAATTTTGTCGGTCCATCCAATCTCCTGGTTGTAGATGTTTCTCCTTCATGTATAAACATATTTCCTCACTCCAGGAGGTTTTAGGTCTTCCTCTGCTTCGTCTTCCCTCAGGTTTCCATTCCAAAACAGATTTTGGTAGTCGGTCCTCTTCCATTCACTGGACATGTCCGTACCATCTTAATTGCTGAGTTTTAATATAATCTAAAATAGTGTCTTCAATCTTCATTTTCTCCCTTATAACTGAGTTCCTAATTTTTTCTCTTCTTGAAATTCTTGCTGCCCTTCGTATAAAATCAATTTCCGTTGCCAAAAGATACTTATCTGTTTTTGTTGTTAATGGCCAAAGTTCTGCTCCATAAGTAATGATGCTTTTAACAATTGTATGATATATATTCATTTTATTTTTATTACTTATATTTTTATCCCACAATATTCCATTGAGGCAATTGCAAATTTTCTTTTATTATTTCTATTTCTTATTTCCTCTTCATAACTCCCATTTCTATTTATTTTAATTCCTAAATATGTGATCTCACTACAAGATTTTATTGTTTCTCTAGACTCCAAAATTACATTTTGTTCTGGTCCAGCAATTGATAATTTTTTTTTCATGTTCAAATTTAATCCCCATTTTTCATATTCTTCTATTAATTTTCTAGTCATATATTCTAAATCTTCATAATCTTGTGCAATTAACAATTGATCATCTGCAAAATGAAAGTTGTATAAAGTTTTGTTGTTTGAAATAGGAATTAATAATAATAATAATAATAATAATAATAATAATAATAATAATAATAATAATAAAAGTAAGTTCAAACATAATTTTTCCAGTTGCATTTCAAAATATGAGTGAAGTTGAATAAGAGAAAAATGGAGGATAGATCAGTTTGTTAGAAAATCACGTGAACAGAAAGTTGTTGGAGCGCAGTGTCCATGAAGCATTTCTTTCTTTCGTGTCTGTTTGCTAGCACAAAATTTACAACTTGGGGGAGTTGGTGTCACGCCATGCTACTCTAGCAGATTTCTCAAAGCCGAACATCCTCTTCTTATTCGCTCCACACAATCCGCACGCACTTTCTCAATATCAACTCTAGCTTCACACAGAGTCTGACTCCATGTGGCGTAAAAAATTAACTAGCTTATGAGTCGTTATTCAACGAAAATTAAGAGCTGTTGCTTTATACAGGAACTGCGTAAAAGTAAGCGAATTCCTAAACAAGTGTATAATCAGATTATCATATTTTACATATGAGGGGTTCAGAAAACAAAAGCGTATTAAGTCCAAAAACAAGACAGAATAAAATAAGATAAATTAATTCCTTTGAAGAGAAATGAATGTCACCACGTCTGTTGTTAAGAGGATTGAAATCAAACTCTTAACCTTTTCACTGCTGAGATATTTCCAGCCTTAAACCCTCCTTGCTCAATGCAGGGAGAAATATGGAAAAAGTTTATTTAGGTTCCTAGAAGATGGCAGTATATGCCTGCTTAGTTTGAAAGCAATGCAATACGTATTATATAACTAGCAGGCGTTTGGAGTTGAGAATGGATATACACACCCATAGAACAGCAAGCATTTTCTTTGCCAACGGATATACCCGTTCGTAGCAGTGAAAAGGTTAAATGGAACGGCCATGCACAGAGAATGGAAGATCAAAGATGACAAAAAAATATATACCAACGGTCACCCCCTGGAAGAAATAAACGTGGCAGACCAAGATGGATTGTCCCGCGCCGTAGCCGAGTGGTTAAGGGAGGAAGCCTTGGCGCAGAGCTACGGGACTTGCGCTGGTTCGAGTTTCCATGGGGGAAGAAATTTTCTCAAGGTATTTCGGCCAGTATGGGACCGGTGCCCACCCAACATCATGAGGCATTTGGGTAGCTACAATAAGTAGCGACTTCAGGTTGAGAAAACCAGCTATAAATGCTGGGGGACTCGACATGCTGACCACATGTCACCCCTACACTGGCGGGATGATCATCTACATCTGATTGACACATGTGGATGTGAGGCCAGCAGCGGGCTGGTAGGCTAAGGGCCTTCTAGGCCTATCGCGCCAGGAGTAGACCAAGATGGGAATGGAAAACTTATGCCAGAACTATAATGGATAGGAATTTGGAAGAAGGAGATTGGAATGATAGAAATAAATGGAAATTAAAGACGGCAAACCTATAAGTGGGGGAAAGCCGAAAAAAAGAATAAATCCAAAAATTTAAAATCTACAGTCGAGCCGTTCTAAAATCCGGCGTGGCCAAACCTACCCCTTTTTTTCGAGACCGCATCATGTGTTTAGCAAAACAAAGCGGCGTTGACAAGTCAGTACGGACTTGTGTGGTGGACGAATCAGTTCTACATCTTATTCGCTCTCAGAGTGATTCTAACATCAACAAACGCCAATTGCATCCTTCCGCCATTCGCACCACAATTACTGTCACTTCTGACAGGGTGATGACAAAAGACTCGACACTTTCAGCCATTTTGTTTCGTGAGAATCGACTGAAGCATGCCTCAAATTAATCACCCATATGTAATAAACTATTTTTTTGCGCGATAGTGCGTTTTTCCATACTTACATCAATGGATACCATGATTTAAAGTTCAACTTCCTACATTTCGGGGTTGCCAACCTAACAATTACAAACCACGTGCGGGAAGTAAAACCACTGCCCTTTATGTATACTACGTACAATGTATATACAAAAATATATGCAAAAGGTAGTGTTAATATACATTATACGAAACAAATCCACTATACCTTATATGAACTGAACTTTATTTGAAACAATATAAAACAATAAATACGTACTTTCCGCCATTTTAACACTGAATGATGTCATGGCCTGCTGTAGTCTCAACTAACAAACATTGCCCACACTGTTAACATTAGTCAGTTTATAATGAAAGCAAATATTTCCAACAAAGATATTATTTTAATATTTATTATTTTAAAAACACCATCACACAAATATAATCTACAACGCACGTTCTCGGAGATTAAAAACCGAGCGACCTCGCTTCTGTAAAAACCACTTCCCAACCACGCAACATAATATACTATTAAGTTGTAATTATTGATTAGGTATATTTTAGAATATTTTCTATGTTTCGAATATTATTTTTTTTATTCACGAAGAATAACAAGTATATTTAGAGGACATATTTTTAATTTAATGAAGGGAACTACTTTTCGCGTACTTATTGCTTCTACAATGTACGTCGGTGTACGTAACAATGAAAAGCTAGCAGGTCACGTGGTTTTGTTTTCATGAGGATCGCTTTAAGAGTGGACAACCATTAGTACAGTATTATTACAGCGTTGTATTATCTGTAAATTTAGGCGTAATAATGCCAGGGAGGAATCGGAAGACTATCAATTCGTAAACCAGACAAACAATTCTTAACGTTAGAGATTATTTCGAAAAATAAACATGAGAACAATGGTAGTAGTATAAGGGTAGACTTGGAACATCCTCTGTAAATGTGACGTGTGTCTGTTATCCCGTAAACTTGACAACCATTGTTAGTGAAGCAGCTGGTCAGCTGACCAAAAGCTGTCGTGTGATTCGCTACCGGTTTTTACAGCGACTCTACTATAGTTATAATTAATATTAATAAAACGCATAATAAAATTCTGTCGAGGTGAATGGTCATAGAGTAAAATATTAAAATAAATACCTTGGCAGGAGCCGTCGTCCTCAACTAGGATTTTTGTTTTAAACTGTAGACCTTTGGAAGCCAGTTTCTGAAAGGCCTATAATATTAAAAATTGTAACCTAGTTTAGGAAAACTGAAACTGCCAACGTATTTATTTATTTCAATATTTTTAGATTCAAGTTATATGAAAATTTTGGTTCGAAATGTCAATAATAT
The DNA here is from genome assembly GCA_030220185.1 of Diploptera punctata. Classification (NCBI taxonomy): domain Eukaryota; kingdom Metazoa; phylum Arthropoda; class Insecta; order Blattodea; family Blaberidae; genus Diploptera; species Diploptera punctata. The sequence goes on from JASPKZ010007389.1 coordinate 187,876, forward strand.
TTCTTCAGACAAATAGTAAACCAAGTGTAGTATTTGTTCAAATTCATCTATAATTATATTTATTACTTTATTACTTTAACTTCATATCAGTTTTTCTCCAAAGAGTAATAATGTAGACTTGGTTCACTTTTGCTCTGAACCTCTCAAATCTTTTTGTCAATTTTATATACCCCAATACGCCCTACGGATGTTCGGTGAAGAGAGTTTTCTATTATTTCCCTACAGACATGACAGTTATCTACATCACCTTTATGGGAAAGCTTATATAATCATATCATCATCATAGTGCATTCACGAATTTAGGCCATTTGTTGACCTGTTTCGGCCTCAAGAGAAACACCATCCAGAAGTCTTTTGAGTGTACGTCCTGGTCTTCTTCTTCCTGCAGGTTAATATCTTAACATTTGTTTGGGTATTCTGTGATCTTCCATTCGATGAACATGTTGCATCCATCTTGACTTATAATCAGAAATTTTGTTTTCTAAAGGTTCCATGTGTAATTCTTCTAAGATGTCTTCATTTTTTTTGTGATCTAGTAGTGTGTATCCTGCAGTCCTCCGAAGATATCTCATTTCAGCAGATCTAAGTCTCTGTATATCCTTCTGTTTCAACGTCCATACTTCGCTACCATACAAAAGAGTTGGAAGAGCCAGTGTTTTATACACTTTCAGTCTTGAATGCTTTTGGACTAACTGTTGCTTGAAGATAGAATTTATTAACCCTAAAATTCTTAAAAATTTAGATATTTTTGCATTTACATCCTTTTCTTCTTCATATGAGATATTGCATCCTAGATATGTAAAATTATTCACCTGCTCCAAAATTTTATTGTCCAGTACAATTTTACTTCTGACAGGATCTACACCTTGAAATGCCATAATTTTTGTCTTTTCTGTAGATATCTTTAATCCATATTCTTCTGTAATTTTGTTAAGTTCATACAGACCTTTCTGTAGATTATCTTCGGAATTTGCTATTATTATTTGGTCATCTGCAAACAATAGGGTGTTTAATTTTCTATTTTCTGATATTCTTATTCCAAATTTATATGTTTTGTTCCAGCAACATATTACTTCATTGATATAAATTGCAAAAAGTGTTGGGGATAGGGGGCAGCCTTGTCTCACACCACGATTTATAATTCCTTCTTCAGAAAATCTGTTATTTAATTTAATCTTTATGGTGTTGTTTTTGTAAATATTTTGTATGTTCTGCCGAAGTAAATTTGGTATATTTCTGTCTTCCAATATATTTAAGAGTTTTGATCTCTTGACTGTGTCGAATGCTTTTTCAAAATCTATGAAAGCAAAATGTGTTTCCAAGTTGAATTCTCTTCTTTTTCCAAGCAATAGTTTAACAGAAAATGCTGAATCAATACAAGATCGGCTTATATAATAAGAATAGTTAAGTCTCGTAGACTGCGATGGGCAGGACATGTGGCACGAATAAGGGATGAAAGAAGTGTGAAAACCAAAGGGAAAGCGCCCAGTAGGTAGGCCAAGATTAAGGTGAATATTAACCATGATTTGAGGGAAGTTGATTGTACACGGGGTGATTGGAAAACATTAGCTCAAGATAGGAAAATATGGAGAGCTTATGCCCACGCGATCATTAACCTATAGCTTCGATAGTGCTAGTGAGTTAATTAATTTGTTATTTCCGTAGACATAACAGTAAGCTACACGATCTTTATGAGAAGAGTCAAGTCTCGAACACTCTAATTCAACCCAGGAAGTTACTACAGACCTTATGGGCTACGCCAGTGTCCCCCTACGTACAGGGGTAGATGTTGCCAAACTCATAATAACGGTATATGTTTGTTTAGGGAGGGGTGGAGGAGCAAGGTTAGCAGTACTTTTTCCAAATCTATGTACTATACATTTAAAAACATAGTTTTTCTTTTATGACATGCAAACTAGTTTTATAGTAAATATGAGAGTCGACACTTTCACACAGGATAGTACAGATCCGCACGAGCTCAGTGACAAGTGGTAACTGTTTTTTTTTCTTTAAGAGGAGGTGGCTTGGACGGCTACAACTTACGACTATGTACCTGTTGTGTTGCAATCCTCAGTTTTATTTAAGGATCTATCTCAAGAAAATACTGTTAAAATGGCAACCCAGTTCCCCATTCCAAAACACACAGTAACTTCCTGGGTTGAATCTGACTGTAGTCAGCGATGGGCAGGACATGTGGCAGAAATGAGATGTGAAAGAAGGGCTTGGACACACTTTTTGTAGGAAAACCATAAGGAAAGCTCCCATTAACCCATTCGCCTCAAAAAACGAGGTAGATTCGCCGACTGTTAAATGTCCTTCAACTAAGAAAACGAGGTACACTAGCTAACTTCAGCTCTTATATATTTTGCAATATTTTGTACATCCCTTAGCAGGGTAATCTTCTGTTAACATTTATGAATAGTAGAGGAATGTGTTTTTGCCTTCACCCTTATTGTGATCTGAAGTACAGTTATCTTTTGTTTGTTTTGAATGTCTGAAAATGGACAATATAATTTACTGTAACTTAAATTCGGCTTCTCTTGCCTCTGGTCCCAAGGGTCGCGGGTTCAAACCCGGCCGGGGTCGATGGATTTTTTAGGACGGAAAAATCCAAGGAGCAAGTCCTCCGGGAGAGACTTTAAGTCGTGGGTCCCGAGTCTGAAGATTTTCAGGCTCGTAAAAAATCCTTAAGCCTGAATGTAAAGGCCTCTAAGCAAAATTTACCGAATTTTCCCGTCCTAGTACTACCTTGGTTTCCTAGATGTCAGTATGAGGCGGAACGCTGACCACGTACCACTCAAAATGACATCCATACGAAAACAAATGTAACTAAATTAGTATGGTTCAAATTCTTCCCTGTAGGGGGAGAGCGCCTAAATCTCTGTAAAGGAAAAACATAGGCTTACAATACAAATTCGGTTTCTGGGAAAATATATTGAGCATTTAAACTTGAAGCGAATGGGTTAAGCAGGGCAAAAATGAGGTGGGAGAATAAGTTTAACCATGAATTGAGGGGGGTATATTATACAGAAGATTGGTAAATATTATCTCAGGATTGGGATATATAGAGAGCTTAGTATTAGTAGTATATATAGAAAATTACGACACTCGTACAGTAAGTAACATTGTAGTAAATTTTAATGTTATTCGTGTAAAATCGAACTTTGCAACACACTCGATAATACATTTAAACAGCCTCAGTACTTGTTCCTGTCCAACAGAACATGTCATTACGTCAGACGTATCTTGGTGTTTCATTTCCGTGCAAAGTGTTAGAGTAGAAAAATGCACCTGATATAACCACCAATGTTTCACGTCATGGGTTCTACTGTTCAGTAATTCAATGCAGCTGATACTATACGCTTCCCGTTACCTGATACAAATCTCTGCTAACTGCACTGCGCGACGTTTATCTTACCCACGTCTTTTCTACAACACGTGACGTCATCTCACTTTGTACTTCAATTGGATGATGTTATGCATCAACTTTAAAGTTATCTGGATCTCTTATATTATAAGGTTCTTTTTATGACTACTTAACTCATGCCCCAAATGGGAGTCAATGACCAATCACGTTTCAATGATTTCTGTTTTACAACCAATCACAATCGTGCTTCACCAAATATTTATCAATATTAAATTTACCATATTAAAGAAAGTTCCTCCTTTTTAATATTCTGAATAGGTCTGACCATTATTTTGCAGTGACTGACTCTGTAAGAAGTACGGCTACCAGATTGTATATATAGTGCATGAATGTCAACACATGCCGCATGCGGAGTTAATATAAAAACATTTGTAGTAATTGATTATACCACCAAAATAAGAAACCACTGTTTGCACTATCTTAAATGTATTTTTTTCCCAGATAACAATCCAGAAAAAATATAATTGTCATATTTATATCATACGACATCAGAAATGAATTAATATACAGTTTGATGTGTTTCATTTTTTCTCCACTAGAGAGCATTCTTACAATATTGCGTTCATTTGGCAATACATAGTATGATCTGGTTGCAGTGATAAACAAAAGAAGCAGTAGAAGCGTACCTATCGTTTCTCATTTGTTTTCATTAAATATATACATATTTTAAAATAACTATAGTTAAATAATGATTTGTGAGTAAAACAGCTTAATTTTATTCGTTAAATAGTCCTAACAAATGCCACTCTTGATTTCCAAATTCTCTAGATAAATTCACTCCTCACTTCGTGAGTCGTGAATTTATCGATAATTTGGAAATCACTCGTGGCATTACTTATGATAATACTACAGTCAGTAGAGACCAGACTATATGCACTTGCATATGTTGATCTTTTTCGCCTCATATTACATATTTTAACTAAAAACTAGTGATAACGCATATTTTCACGCTATAGTTACACATTTTTAAAATACGTTTTGTTTTACAATGACTACTTAACTCATGCCCCAAATGAGAGTCAATGACCAATCACATTTCAATGATTTTTAATTTACGACCAATCACATTCGTTTGAAAATCGTGTTCAAAAATTCCGTTACATAGATACAAAGACACTTTTTTTATTTTCTGATGATTCTGGCCAGGATTTTAGAAAATAAATATGAATTTATTGTATTGTCACGGGTCCTTTACACATATACAAAGTTTCAAGTCGATCCAATGTTTCTAAATGGGTGAAAATCGTGTTCAAAAATTCCGTTACATAGCTACAAAGACACTTTCTTTTCATTTTCTGATGATTCTGGCCATGATTTTAGGAACAAAATATGAAATTATTGTATTGTCGCGGGTCTTTTACAAGTATACAAAGTTTCAAGTCGATCCAATGATTTTAAGTGGGCGAAAATCGCGTTAAAAGATTCAGTTACATAGATAGATACATGTCAAGCTAATATAAAGCATGTAAATAAATATGAAATTATTGTATTGTCACGGGTCCTTTTCAAGTATACAAAATTTCAAGTCGATTCAATTATTTTAAGTGCGTGAAAAACGCGTTGAAAGATTCAGTTACATAGATAGATAGATAGATAGATAGATACAGATCAAGCTAATATAAAGCGTGTAAAAAGGAAGTCAATCTGACTCCTTTATTTCAGAGAATCGTTCACAGATGAACTGATCAGGGACATGATACATTTCAGTGAATAGTTCAAATTGAATTGTTTCTTCAAAATGAATAAGGTTTCCCATCACTACTGTACCGCATATCTTTCTTCTTCGTCTGACAACAATCAATGTGGAGATATTCACTTCTAAGAAGCGGCTCTGGCTCTTGCCAGATACTGTAATACATTGTAGACACGCGTAATACAGACAAATGACAAACTGAGGCTGCATTCTGTTGCTTCCTATATTCTATCCCAAGAGCTCAAATCAGCAAATACATAGATTTTCCATTGCACAATCGCTTCAGGTAAACACAATGGTGAACTTAAATTAATTTACTCAGGAGAACTATTCGTTAGCAGTAAGCAATAATAATAATAATAATAATAATAATAATAATAATAATAATAATAATAAATAAAAGTAATAATAATAACTGTGATATAAAAGAGACGAATGGAGGAAAATTATAAAGCGAAATTAAAGACAAATCATTGGTGCCGCAAAAATGTATCAACATCATCATCATCATGGACAAATTCGTTTTAGGCCATGTGGCCTGTACGGTAAACCTAGCGAAGATGGTCTTGATCTTCCTTGGTCCCTATGTCCAATTGGGGTATATTGGAATGCCAATTTTGGAAGTCTATTTCTTGCCATTCTCCTCAGATTATTTTTCCATTCTTGTTGGTATCTTTGTATATCTTCATTTAAACTTGTTACTCCAAGTTTTCCTCTGATAATAGTGTTCCTTTGGTGATCTAGTCTATTAACTCCTAACAATGAACATAAGAAGCGCATTTGGCTTACTTGAAGTTTATGAGAGTTTCTTTTATTTAAAATCCAAATTTTACTTCCGTATTTTAGAGCAGCTTTTGATGTGATGTTATGTAATCTTATTTTTGTCTCTGTCCTCATCTGTTTACCAAAATGTCTTTGTATTACCCCATTCATTTTATTAATGTATCAACATTAATAATAATATAATAATAATAATAATAATAATAATAATAATAATAATAATAATAATGTTAATTATTTATTTAGATACAGATTTTTAATGTTTACACATTAAATGTGTAAAGTTTTATTTTCCTTCTCCATTCGTCTCCACCCTTTCACTCCATCTCTTCCAGTCCCACCAATTGTATTGTTCTCACTGCGCTTCTTATTTCTAGCATCCACGAGTTTCGAGGTCTTCCTTTCCTTCTTCCAGGTGGACACGATTTCAATGTTTTTCAGGGTAACATTCCTTCTTCCATTCGTCGTTTGTGCCCATTTCAATTTAACTCTTTATATCTTATATAGCTTTTAACAAGAAGAGAAGCATTTTCTGTGGACCTTTGGCAAAATAATTGAGGAAGAGGCTAGTGAAGTGCTTTGTGTGGGATGTAACACTGTATGGTGCAGAGACTTGTGCATTATGACGGAATGAGGAAAAGCGACTGGAAACTTTTGAGATGTGAATATGGAGAAGAATGGAACGTATAAAATGGACAGACAAAATAAAAAATTAAGATGTGCTAGACAGAGTGGTGAAGGAAGAACAATGCTGAAATTCATAAAGAAGAGGAAAAGAAATTGGATTGGCCACTGGCTAAGAAGAAACTGCCTGCTGACAGATGCATACAGTTAATCCTGTAGAAAAATAAAAAAAGAAAAAACCCAAATATATTTAAATATCTTAATGAAACCATTTCCAAAATTAAATCTCCCTAGAAGGAATGGTCAACGGAAAGAAAGTTAGAGGCAGAAAAAAGACATCAGATGATAGATAATATTAAAATAAATGGTTTGTATGCAGATACAAAGAGGAAAGCTGAGTTAAGGAAAGAGTGGAGAATGCTGAGTTTGCAGTGAAAGACCTGCTCTTGGACAGAACAATATGAATGAATGTATGCGGATATAAAAAGGAAAACAGAGTTACGGAAAGAGTGGAGAATGCTGAGTTTGCAGTGAAAGACTTGCTCTTGGCAGAACACTACGTATATATGTATATATCCATCTATCCATAGTAATGCTGCCCGAAGCCAAGTCCTTCACTGCAATCATAGCATTTTCTTGCTATACTTGCAGTTTTACTAGGGAAATTGTAGGTGCGGTAGCTTCCCGTTGCTTTCCACATCGGTGAAGGATGATGATTATGATTTCGGGGACTGTTTGGCCCTTAAAGTTTTCCTGACATTTGTCTTACAGGTGAGGAAAAACCCCGATTAAAAACTTCACCCAGAAAAACTGCCCCGACCGGGGATCGAACCCGGGCCCGCTGCGTAACAAGGTAGCACGCTACCTCGAAACCACAGCGGTGGACTAAGTATATGTCTTCTTCTTCTTCTTCTTCTTCTTCTTCTTCCTTCCAAGTATTAGGCCAAGGCCTGTTACGATCCTATAGAAAATTTTCCCTCCAGCATCATCCGGGAAATTCTCGTATAAGACTTGAAAGCATAATAATAGTCCCTTCGATTGGTTGCTGGCCAAAGGAAGGCAAGACCAGTGACGGGGCTGCCATCTTATAGCCTCTGGTCAGGATTTTCTGGAGAAGAAAAGAAAATAAAGGAAAGAAGAAATGGAAGAAAGGAAAGACTCCCTAGCCCTCGGATGCTCTAATAGCGTCGTGGTCGAAAAAACAAGAGTTAACCAAGAGAGGTTAGATAGTAAAGTTAAAAGAGTGCAAAACACAAGTAAGTGGAAGAAATGTTTTGCTCAGCTTGGGCACCTTGTGGTCGCCATCCACATATCCCCTAGATGAGGACCCCTGAGGGGCTATGTATATGTATCTTATATAATCTGCTATTGAATGTCAAATATTCATTTTTTTTCTCGTGTGACAGTATTCTTGTTTTTTTTCTTTTTTTTTTGAACATCTTGCTGCAACTAAACTCGTGAGATGTATACAGTTTTTTTTTATTTAATCGATTACGAACGTATTACATTAATTTAAAAATAGCAATGTCACACATGCAAATCTCCGTTTCACCCGGAAACTAAATGTGATGCCAGACTAAAATAACAGTTCGTGCAATTTGTTATTGAAGCAAACATGAAACCAAACACACCGCCAATACAAGTTTTTCAACTAGAACAAAATGACAAGAACGTGTCATCAACAATAGCAATTTTAGAACCTATTTACAGTAAGCATCAAACCGTCGCTTATAGGTCGCGGAAGGGATTTTGAACAACGTCCTTGATCGTAAATCCAATGGGAGAACCTATCCAGACTGCTGATCTGTGAATTCCCTGTCTGCCACGTGAACAAACAAAACAGTTCCTATGTACAGTCCATAGAGAATTATAGTGAGACGCGGATGTGTAGATTTTAGATTTAAAACCGTACACTTTAATTATAATATTTTGTACACTTGCTGCCTGAAGTCTTAAAATTATAATGCAATGTGAATGTGTATTTAGTTAATTACTTGACAGTTGTGATTTTTTTATTTACACAATGCCTCCTAACTAACTAACTCACTGACACTATCGAACCCGTAGGTTCATGGTCGCGCGGACATAATCTCTCCATATATCCCCATCCTGAGCCAATGTTTTCCAATCATCCCCTGTATAATCTACTTCCCTCAAATCATAGTTAATGTTATTCTCCCACCTCATTCTTGGTCTACCAACTGGGCGTTTTCCCTCTGGTTTTCCTACAAAAAGCTTCCATGCACGTCTTTCATTTCCCATTCGTGCCACATGTCCTGCCCATCGCAGTCTACGATAAAGATTACCTATATTAATTAATCTTTGTAGTAAGATTTATAAAATGTTTAGCAGTGGCTGTATTTGAGGGAGTTAGCAATGACGTGTGGTCATACTTCCTATTGGCTGAGACCTACATCTGGTTAGTACAGGACTCGCATCTAAGCTCCCATTACAAATTTCATTGTTCAGGAACTATTGCTACGGTTAATGGGATGGTTCTCAAGTCATTCAAATGTTTCCAGATGTGAGAATACAGCCTGTGCCCATCATAAACCGTGCTTGTAATTTGCAATCTACGTTATTTCAACACCTTATTCAATTTCAATACCGGTACGTGACATCAAACAATAGAAATAAACTACTGGCGTACTAGAGACTGTTGCAACCGCATTGGAATGGGATGAGAGGACTAGTGATTAGCTATACTTACTTACTCACTGGCACTTTCGAACCCGTAGGTTCATGGCCGCGCGGACATAAGCTCTCCATGCATCCCTATCCTGAGCTAATGCTTTTCAATCATTCCCTGTATAATCTACTTCCCTCTAATCATAGTTAATGTTGTTCTCCCACCTCATTCTTGGTCTACCAACTGGGCGTTTTCCTTCTGGCTTTCCTACAATAAGTTTCCATGCACGTCTTTCATTCCCCATACGCGCAACATGTCCTGCCCATCGCAGTCTACGAGACTTAACTGTTCTTATTATATCTGGCTTCCTATAAAGACCATGTAGTTCATTGTTGTGTAGTCTTCTCCATTCACCTGTCTGTTCATCTCTCTTTGCTCCAAAAATATTCCTAAGAACTTTATTCTCAAATACTCGTAATCTCCTTTCCTCCCTTAAAGTAAGAGTCCATGTTTCGCATCCATATAATATAACTGGTAGAATAATAGTTTTATATGTTTTCAGCTTAACGTTTTTTGAAAGGAATTGGGACATCAAAAGTCTCTGCAATGCATAATAGCATGCATTTCCAGAATTGAGCCTATGTTTAATTTCTTTGTGCATAGCTATAGAATCTTAAAATGTCAGGATACTGAACAGACCTGAAAATATGAGGAGCAGTACATTAGAGAAAAGAAAAGGTTACAGTGGTATGGTCATTTCAAAAAATGCTAGAGCAAATATTGCTTAAAATTGTTACGGAATGGATCCCAATAGAAAAGAGGAAGGGAGGAAGACTGAAGAAAACTTGGAAACAAAGGGTACGAGCAGTTATGAATATCAGAGGATTGGAGGAAGATCAATGGATGGACAGAGAGGAATGGTGTTTGGTTTCCGGAAGACGGTGGCAGCTGCCATGATACCGGATGATGATGATGGTGGTGGTGGAAATAAAGCTTTTAGGAACATTTTTGGACCAAGAGAGAAGAACAGACAGGTGAATGGAGCAGACTTACATAACAGTGTACTACATGATGTTTATAGGAAGCCAGATATAATAAGAACAGTTAAGTCTTGTAGACTGCGATGGGCAGGACATGTGGCACGAATAGGGAATGAAAGATGTGCATGGAAACTTCTTGTAGGAAGACCAGAGGGAAAATGCCCAGTTGGTAGACCAAGAACGAGGTGGGAGAATAACATTAACCATAATTTGAGGGAAGTAGATTATACAGGGAAAGATAGAAAATCATTAGTTCAGGAAATATATGTATGGAGAGCTAATGTCCGTGCGGCCATGAACCTACAGGTTCGTTAGAGCAGTGAGCTAGTTATTTAAAAAAAACTTTGTAGCAACGAGTGAGATGAACTGACAGGCAAATGGAGAAGACTACATAACAGTGAGCTACATGATCTTTATGGGAAACCAGATGTAATAAGAACAGTTAAGTACCCTGATTTCCTGTACAGACGATGTAGCTCACAGTTATGTAGTCTTCTCCATTCACCTATCTGTTCATCTATCTTTGGTCCAGAAATTTCCCTAAGAGCTTTATTCTCAAATACTCGAAATATCATTCCCTCCCTTAAAGTAAGAGTCCATGTTTCACATAGTCATAGTTATATGCGCAGAAATCTACAACACACACACACACACACACACATATATATATATATATATATATATATATATATATATATATGATATGAAAAGAAAAATGAATGCTTGAGTCGGGATTTGAACTCGAGTCTCTAAAGTCTGTACCTTTAGCGCTCTAACCAACTGAGCTACCCAAGAATTCCAACACAAACATACAATTTTCTTATACATGTAGTATTCTCAATTCACACAAGAGGTAGCGGAAATTTGTTCCAACTGACATCTAGCGGCTAACATATATTTATAATATCTATATATACAAGCGTTACTGCTATAAAGTAAATATTCTCTTTAAAAATTTGCTTAACTGTTATGTTAGCCGCTAGATGTCAGTTGGAACAAATTTCCGCTACCTCTTGTGTGAATTGAGAATACTACATGTATAAGAAAATGTTATGTTTATGTTGGAATTCTTGGGTAGCTCAGTTGGTTAGAGCGCTAAAGGTACAGACTTTAGAGACTCGAGTTCAAATCCCGACTCCAGCATTCATTTTTCTTTTCATATCATATTTGCCTTCATTGCCAAATGTCAAAAATATATATATATATATATATATATATATATATATAGAGAGAGAGAGAGAGAGAGAGAGAGAAACTAGGGTTGATACAAGAAAACTAAACAAATATTAAGCACGTGTGAAAAGAAGATCTTAAGAACTATTCAGGGGAAAACATTATTTGATAAAATACACAACACAGAAATTAGGGGCAAATGTCATATTCAAGACGTAACCAAATTTATTATCGATAGACGAAAATATTGGAAAGTCATATACAAAGAATGGAACACAACCGACTTGCAAAAAGAGCTAAAGAAGATGGACCAATGGACGGGAGAAGAACAAGAGGAAGACCAGCCAAGAGATGGATAGACAGTGAATGCACATCCAACACGTCTTCCTCCGAGGAGTGATTTTGGAAATAAACAGATAAAAATCCTACAAATTATGAACAATAATAATAAGATGATATATATTTTTTCCTCCTTGATCATGTTTTATCGCTACCAAGTCGGATATATGAAGATTTATAAGTTCTATCAACTTTTTTCATGACAACTGTCTCAATAGCTACACTTCTTCAGAATTCGCTAACAGAACCGAACAAAATTAATTTTCTAAATTAAAAAAAAAACTCCTGGCACGACAGGCCTAGAAGGCCCTTAGCCTACCAGCCGGCTGATTGCCTCGCATCCACGTGTGTCAATCACAGAGGTGGATGATAATCAGCCAGTGTAGGGGTGACATGTGGTCAGCATGTCGAGTCCCCCAGCCGTTATAACTGGTTTTCTCAACCTGGAGCCGCTACTTATTTTAGCTACCCAAATGCCTCACGATGCTGGGTGGGCGCCGGTCCCATACTGGCCGAAATACCATGAGAAAATTTCTTCCCCCATGGAAACTCGAACCAGCGCAAGTCCCGTAGCTCTGCGCCAAGGCTTCCTGCCCTAAACCGCTCGGCTACGGCGCGGGACAATTTTCTAAATTGAGTGGGTTAATTTTGGACAAGTATGAGAGAGAATGCTGTTAGTAAGGTAAGCTTGATCACCCCTGCAACTACTTGATACGTGATAAATATCCGTTACTTGGCCAACTCATGACGTGCATCATTAGCCGTTCTCTTGATACTTTACGACGTGGGAAAATCGTTTTCCAGTCGGTCCGAAAACAGACATGACCATCATTAAAGGGAGCAATAACTTCAAATGTACCGCATTCCTAACTAGGAACGAGGAACAAGCTGCAAATAGAAATATTACTAAATATCTCACTAGCACTGTCGAACACTTAGAAATACATTATGTAATGGAAATTGACAGCTAATGATAAATGAGGCAAATTTTGAGGAAGTGGCTGAATTCAAATACCTAGGAACAATAATCACAAATAGGAATGAGATGCACAATGAAATTAAACATAGGCTCAATTCTGGAAATGCGTGCTATTATGCATTACAGAGACTCTTGACGTCCCAACTCCTTTCAAAAAACGTTAAAGGGAAAAATATATAAAACTATTATTCTACCAGTTATATTATATGGATGCGAAACATGGACTCTTACTTTAAGGGAGCAAAGGAGATTACGAGTATTTGGGAATAAAATTCTTAGGATCATTTTTGGTCGGCCGCGGTGGACTAGTACTTATGGTCCCGAGGGTCGCGGGTTCAAACACGGCCGGGATCGATGGATTATTTAGGATGGAAAAATTCAAGGAGCAAGTCCTCCGTGGGTCCCGAGTCTGAAGATTTTCAGGCTCGTAAAAGATCCTTAAGCCTGAATGAAAACGCCTCTAAGCAAAATTTGCCGAATTTTCCCGTCCTAGCACTACCTTGGATTCCTAAATGTTAGTATGAGGCGGAACGCTGACCACGGACCACTCAAATGACATCTATACGAAAACAGGTGTAACTAAATTATTATGGTTCAAATTCCTCCCTGAAGCGGGAGAGCGGCTAAATCTCTGTTAAGGGAAACATGGGCTTACGAGATACGAGAGAGAGGATCATTTTAGGACCAAAGAGATGAACAGACAGGTGAATGGAGAATTCTTCATAACAATGAATTACGTGGTCTTTATAGGAAGCCAGATATAATAAGAACAGTTAAGTCTCGTAGACTGCGATGGGCAGGACATGTGGCACGAATGGGGAATGAAATACGTGCATGGAAGCTTCTTGTAGGAAAACCAGAAGGAAAACGCCCAGTTGATAGACCAAGAATGAGGTGGGAGAATAACATTAACTATGATTTGAGGGCAGGAGATTACACAAGGGATGATTGGAAAACATTAGCTCAGGATAGGGATGTATGGAGAGCTTATGTCCGCGTGGCCATGAACCTACGGGTGCGATAGTGCCAGTGAGTTAGGTAGTTAGTTAGCACTGTCGAACAACAAGGTCCATGGGCCGCGCGGACATAAGCTCTCTATACATCCCCGTTCTGAGCTAATGTTTTCAAAGCATCACCTGCATAATCTAGCCGTATATCCCTCAAATCATGGTTAATGTTATTATTCCATAATATTTTAAACCAAAAATAATTACATAAAACTATTATTCTTGGAGTTATATTAAATGGATGCGAAACATGGACTCTTATTTTAAGGAAGGAGGAAAACATTTCAGAATTAGAATAAAATTATTAGCAACGGACAGGTGAACGGAGAAGACTGCATAACTGTGAGCTAACTAACTCATGAGCACTATCAAACCTGTAAGTTCATACCGTGCGGACTTAAGCTCTCCATACATCCCTATCCCGAGCTAACATTTTGCAATCATTCCCTGTATAATCTACTTCCTTCAAATCATGATTAATGTTATTCTCCCACCTCGTCCTTGGTCTACCGACTGGGCGTTTTCTTTTTTGTTATCCTACAAGAAGTTTTCAAGCCCGTATTTCACTCATTATTCGTGCCACATACCCTATCCATAGCAGTCTCGAGATTTAACTACCCTTTTATTATATCTGGTTTCCTATAAAGATCATGAAGCACGCTATTATGTACTCTTCCCCATTCGCCTGTGTTTACCTCCATTTAGTACAAAAATGTTCTTAAGAACTTTATTCTCTAATTAAGAAACTCCATAGGCCCTTGGCCTACCAGCCGGCTGTTGCCCCCGCATCGACATGCGTTGAACACAGAAGTAGACGATCATACAGAAAGCGTAGGGATGAAATGTGGTCAGCATGTCGGGTTCTCCAGCCGTTATAGCTGGTTTTCTCAACCTGGAGTCGTTACATATTATCATCATCTTAAGGTGCGACAACTTCAAAAGTGAAAGTTTTGGCCTTCTCAACAATCCTCCTCCATGCCAATCTGTCTCTTGCCATATTCAAATTAGTCACTTTCATTTTCCTTAGATCGTTGATTGTGTCATCCTCCCATCTGATCTTCGGTCTTCCAACAGCTCTGCCACCTATAGGTTTCCATTTATAGAGCTTCTTAACTAGTCTCTGATCATCCATTCTTATCATATGTCTCAGCCAACTAATTCTGAGAGATCCTATATGGTTTACTATAATGCATTACTTATTGTAGCTACCCAAATTCCTCATGATTAAGGGTGGGCATCGGTCCCATACCGGCCAAAATTCCATGAGAAAACGACTTTCTCCCATGGGGACTCGAACACTGCATAACAGTGAGCTATATGGTATTTTTGGGAAACCAGACGTTATAAGAACAGTTAAGCCTCGTAGCCTGCGATTGTCAGGGCATGTGGCACGAATGGAGAATAAAAGACAGGTATGGAAACTGCATGCAGGAAAACCAGAGGGAAAGCGCCCAGTGGACAGGGCATGAATGAAGTAGCTCTGTGTCAAGGCATCTTGCCTTAACGACTAGGCTACGGCGCGGGACTTATTCTCAAATACGCGTAATATATTTTCCTTTTTTAAAGTAGGAGCAAATGTTACAACGTCTATAAATTAAATAGAAAAAAAAGTTATCTTAAGTCAAAGGTCTTGTGGTCAGCTAAGGTCTTGAGTATTCAATTCACTTTTTCTGTGGAGATCTTTTTCCCAGTAGAATGGTATTTCAATATTGCTTTTCGAGGTCCGCTAGTTACTATTCAGCGCACATTGTTCTGCCTGGTTACATTGGTATTCTTTTTCTATCTTTCTTCTTCTTCCTCTTCATTCTTTTACTCAACGTATATGGACTCAAGCCCCCAAGGAACGCAAAAGCTATTTTACTGCCTGTAGGCATGTAGTAGATATAGGAGTTTTCATGTCTAAAATATAGTATTGCTTCTATGGGAACGCTGCTGCCACTTGACGCCGCAGACTGAGTGAAAGATGGAAATCAAGATTTTTAATAGCGTATTACGATGCGAGGTTGGCAGACTGTAACTATTATTGATGTTGTTTTGCGATCCTTCTGACATCAGCTACCGACGACGCTGGAAGGTCGCTGATGTTAAAAGGGTCGCAAAACAATAACAGTTAATGTTATCGCCTCAATCTGATGGTTAACAGTTTATACAAAAGCGGGTGCCGCGCGGCAATGCTTGACATGCTGTGTTGTCACGTTTCTCACAGCGCTATGGGCGTTTATTACACAAGGACAGAAAACTTTTGATTATTTATGTAGCCGAGCGGTTAAGGTAGGAAGCCTTGGCGCAGAGCTACGGAACTTGCGCTGGTTCGAGTCTCCATGGGAGAAGAAATTTTCTCATGGTATTTCGGCCAGTATGGGACCGGTGCCCACCCAGCATCGTGAGGCAATTGGGTAGCTACAATAAGTAGCGGCTCCAGGTTGAGGAACCAGCTATAACGGCTGGGGGACTCGACATGCTAACCACATGTCACCCCTACACTGGCTGTTGATCATCTACCTCTGTGATTGACACATGTGGATGTGAAGGGCCAGCAGCCGGCTGGTAAAAGGGCAACCGCTGAAAAGTGGAAAGACCCTCAATCGGAAATCGGTTATTATTTGGTATTGTCTAAGTTTTAAAATAAAATTAAAATTATATATGTATTTATTTATTAAATAATTTAATTCCAACATTATATAGCTTGTAGGTCTACATAAATTTAATATTCATACAAAATCATGCTGAAAATATTATTATTGTTATTATTATTATTATTATATTATTATCATTATTATTATTATTGTTATTATTATTATTGTTATTATTATTATCATTATTATTATCATTATTATTATTATTGTTATTGTTATTATTATTATTATTATTATTATTATTATTATTATTATCATTATTATTATCATTATTATTATTATTATTATTATTTTATTGTTATTGTTATTATTATCATTATTATTATTATTGTTATTGTTATTATTATTGTTATTACTATTGTATTATTATTATTATTATTGTTATTGTTATTATTATTATTATCATTATTATTATTATTATTATTATTGTTATTATTATTATTATCATTATTATTATTATTATTATTGCTATTGTTATTATTATTATTATTATTATTATTGTTTATTGTTATTATTATTATTATTATTATTATTATTATTATTATTATTATTGTTATTGTTATTATTGTTATTATTATCATTATTATTATTATCATTATTATTATTATTATTGTTATTGTTATTATTATTATTATTGTTATTGTTGTTATTATTATTATTATTATCAGTATTATTATTATCATTGTTATTATTATCATTATTATTATCATTATTATCATTATTATCATTATTATTATTATTATTATTATTATTATTATTATTATTATTATTATTATTATTAACTGTTCGGTCTGAAATATTTTCCCCTGGCCGCCACATATTGAAATCACTTATATATTAAACTAATATAATATGTAGATGTTTTTTATTCTAGCTACATATCACAATAAATCACTGATAATTATAACATGAATTATGGTACACAATTTTATAACTCTATCGAATGTTCCACATCGTTCCGAGTTTTAATTGAAACTGAGTGAAGAATAGCAATGTGGCAACATCGTCGTAGTCGCGGCAGTCGAGATCTTTGTATTTTAATAACATATAACAGCTGCGGGGAAACAAAGCGAGCCGCTTGTTAAGCATCATAGTGAGGCGATAATACATCATATCCTTCTGCTGAAGATGGAAGTCTGTTTCCTAAAGGCCTACAGTTCTTAAAAGCTTTAAAAGATTAACTTAGTTGAAGTCTACGGCACCCGCCAGGCATTTGTTTTAAAATTTTACTTTGTGACTATTTAAGTAACTAAGTCAGTGGCACTATCGAACACGTAGCTTCATGACCGTTTGGACTTAAGCTCTCCATACATCCCTATCCTGGACTAATTTTTTCCAATCATATCCTGTATATTCTACTTCCCTCAAATCATGGATAATGTTAATCTCTTACTTCATTCATGCCCTGTCCACTGGGTGCTTTCCCTCTGGTTTTCCTACATGCAATTTCCAAACCTCTCTTTTATTCTCCATTCGTTCCACATGCCCTGACCATCGCAGGCTACGAGGCTTAACTGTTCTTATAACATCTGGTTTCCCAAAAAAGATCATATTAGCTCACTGTTTGCAGACTCCTCCAATCACCTGTCCATCTTTTTTTAGTCCAAACATTTTCCTAAGAACTTTATTCTCAAATACTCGTAATATTTTCTTCTCCCCTAAAGTAAGAGTCCATATTTCGCACCCAGGTAACTTAAAATGTTCCTATAGTATATGTGTAATTATTATAATATTTATAAAGGTTCCGGTTGGCCTCAAATTCCTAGCGAAAGTTTTATTCTTGCTTATTTATTTACTTTAAGGAATTTTTCGATCAGCAGCTAATATAATTGCAGGACATTTACTATTAACTCTTTTAGGTAATACAGGCCCTTCTCTTACAGCCTCTCTTCTTTGGTGATATAACTGAGGGAATAATAGTTGTATATACTCATAGACAAAAAACATAATACAGAAATAAGACAACAGCTAAAAGTAGAGGAATTAAACACAACAATAGAGAAATACAAAACAAACTGGAAAGAACACTTGGCAAGGATGACTGAGAATAGAATACCAAAAACAGCATATTGATATTCACCACGAGAAAGAAGAGGTTTGGGAAGACCAAAGAAAAGATGGAAACAGTAGCAATTTGGAGCCGGAATAGGCTAGTAAATAAGCCTAAACCGTGAAGAAGAAGAAGATATACTCGTATTTTCAGTTTAATGTTTTTTTTAGAAAAGTTGAGAGGACGAGAGTCCCTGCAATGCATAACAGATACATATTCATTACTATTCTATTTTTTTCAATTTGCATCACTGAAATTTCTACTTTTTCCAAAATTCAGTGCAAATAGTAAAAATTATACCTTTTGTTTCATTTCCATTCTATAAATGTGTTTTGAATGGAATAGACTATTCAATGTTGTTTCGTCAAGCATTGTTTGGTCTGCCGTATTTTTCTTTTTCGCCCATTCACGTATTATTTGAAATTTTCCTTTCTGCATTCACCGTACGTGTCCATACCACAGTATTCATTTATTTCTCTCACTCTTACTTCTTTCATTTCCACTGTTCTTAATTCTTTCTATTCCTGATTTTTTGGACGATATTCTTAAGAAATTATTGTTAATACTTCAATATTTTGTATAGGGTTTCCAGTATAAAACCGGACACTCTGCGGCTGGCAGAGTGAAATGCGGACGAGGAGAGAGCGCAGCCTGACGGGTGAAACCCCGTGAGGCGTGTCCGGTTTTATATTGGAAGCCCTGTATTATGTAGTTCATGGTCCACTTTTCTGCGCCGTATAATACAATGCTACCAAAAACCGAATTTAACCATCCTTTTAGATAATTGAATTTATCGGCTCATCGCAATTTAGGAACAAGATCACAAGATTCTTCTTTACTTTTGATACCACAACACAGGACGTGTCTATACTCTGAATCTTACACAATATCTATGACTAGAGCGTGGAACTCACTTCCCAGTCATGTCAGGGACTGTCATTATTTAAATACAAATTAGCTGATATCATAAGTTCCACACAATGAAAACATTAACCGCATAACAACTATATTCAGCATTTTGTAAATAATCATCCAGGAAGCTTTATTTACTTTATTTTATTTTATATTATTTTAATTTTGTTATATTCCATGTTTTGTTAGTATTAGATCTCATCGCCATTGTCTTTTGTTTAGCCTACATTTTAATAATATCTTAAAATTGTAATAAGTATGTAATGTTTGTATAATTTTACTATTCACTGGTTGAGTGGAAGAGAAGGCCTTATGGCCTTAACTATGTCGGCTTAAAGAAAGCATTATTATTATTATTATTATTATTATTATTATTATTATTATTATTATCATTATTTGTAATAATTATTCCTAAGTTTTGAATTCAGTCACTTCTTCAGGACTTCCCTCATTTATCATTAACTCTCCATTTACATTATATGATAATGTATTTCTCTATTGCTAATGGGTGATACGAGGGCGGATCGGAAAGTAATGCACAATAATTTTTTTCTGCCTTGGTATTGCAGCTAGAATGTTGAAATTTCACAGAGATATAGTTTGAAGTATTCACTACAGATGGTATTTTTTTCTCAGGTGCACCTCTTGCGAGAGAAGCTTGAACTATGCAACAAAGATGGCGCGCATGCTACAGTCGTCCACCTGTGAGGAACAGAGAAGTGTTGTTCGATTTTTGTGGGCCAAAGGGCATAAACCCCAGTGAATTCACAGGGACATGCGTGGCGTGTATGGGGATGATTGTATGGACCGTTAGTGCTCGCTGGGTGCCTAAGAACCTGACAGACGACCACAAGGGCCAGCGAATGATGGCAAGCTTGGACCACTTAACGCGGTACACCGCACAAGGACATGACTTTCTGGAAAGAATCGTAACAGGTGATGAGTCGTGGGCGTACCACTACACGCCCGAAACAAAGCAGGCATCAGCAGTGCGCGGATGGCTACACTCCAACCAAACGGACTTCTACGAACAGGGCATATTGAAACTGGTAACACGATGGGAAAAATGTGTTGAGAAAGTTGGTGACTATGTCGAAAAGTAGGTAAAAGATATAAGTTCATTTGTGATTTTTTCCCTTTTTTTTACTATTAAACTTTTAAAAAAAATTATTCTGCGTTACTTTCCGATCCGATCCGTTCCTCTCAGGTGGACGACTGTAGCATGCGCGCCATCTTTGTTGCATAGTTCAAGCTTCTCTCGCAAGAGGTGCACCTGAGAAAAAAATACCATCTGTAGTGAAAACTTCAAACTATATCTCTGTGAAATTTCAACATTCTAGCTGCAATACCAAGGCAGAAAAAAAGTATTGTGCGTTACTTTCCGATCCGCCCTCGTACAAGCGTTTAAAATAACTGTAGTTACCATTAACAAAATTCTCTGTAGGCATTTCGGGACTAATTTCATCACCAGCAAGAGCAGAAGACAGGTACAGACGGATCTACAAGGTAACAATTTTAAAATGTTATATTGTATGTAGACCTATGTTAGAGGATGTGAAGAATTTGAGTATCGGGGAGTAAAAGTGGATAGAGAGGATAAACAAGAAAGTGATATTAAGAACAGAATAAATAAAGATAGAGCAATTACAGCAATGATGAATGGAGTCTTATGTAGCACACATATAACCATAAAAAATAAGTTACAGATATATAATTCAATAGTTGAAGTACTGTCACATAAAAATTCAACAAAAAAACGTATGTCGATGCAATTAGATTTCTTGAGGGGAGCAGCAAGACGTTTAAAATTAGAAAAAATAAGAAATGCTGTCATACGTGAAAAGTGAATATTAGATATTCAATAGTATATTATATAAGAATCAAGCAATTAAATTGGTATGGGCACGTACGACGAATGGAAGAAGAAAGGTTGCCCAGAAAAACATTGGAATGGTGTCCACCTGAAAGAAGAAAAGGAAGACCTCGAAGCTCGTGGATGCAAGAAATAAGACCTGGAGTGAGAACAAGAGAACTGGAGGAAATGGAGTGGATGGATAGAGACGAGTTGAGAAGGAAAATAAAACTTTAGGCATAGAAAGATGTGTAAACATTGAAAATCTGTATATAAATAAATTGCAATAAGTCTGGTTGTTGGTATTAAAATTAATATTATTGATTTAATATCAAAGGCAGTTCCTGTAATGACGGCCTTTTAACAGCTTCTTTTATGGCTAATAATTCTGCTGTTAAATGGTGTGCAACAAATGAAATAAGCTCTCGTATACACAGCGATTCACAAACAGCCCTGAAAGCAATTAATGATAGATATAACAATAACCCAATAGCTTTTGAGATTAGGGAACAAATGAAGCAAAGTTCAAAACATATCATCTTGGGTACACGGGCATTACGGGATTTAGGAAATGAACGTGCGGATGTATTAGCCAAGTCTGCAGCAGATTCCAGTTTACAGTATGCGTATGATTTCTGCCATAATTCTTTCCTGAAGTCACAAATAAAGGAACATATAATAGCAAGATGGAAAAACGTGTGGCTCAATAGTACCACAGGTACATTAACACGACAACTGTTCTTTCCAAGTATTTATGACAGAATAAAATGCAAACACATTGTTCCTTCTTCTTCTTCTTCCTTCCAAGTATTAGGCCAAGGCCTGTTACGATCCTATAGAAAATTTTCCCTCCAGCGTTTCATAGGACGGCCCAGTGATCTTCGTCCTCTTGGTATATAATTATAAACAGCTTTGGGGATCCGATTTGAACTCATTCTTTCAAGATGGTGTTTCCAATTTAGTTGGTACTGTTTAATATATTCCAAAATTGGCGTAGTCTTCAATTCTTTTAAGATATCGGTGTTCCTTTTCCGATCCTGCGCATGAATCTCATTTCACAAGCCGTTATTCTGCTTTCATGTTGTTTTCTTAGTGTCCATGCTTCACTACCATAGGTCAACACTGGTCTAGCCAAAGTGTTATATAAACGTAATCTGGTGTTTTTTTTTTTTTGTACAAGGGATGGTTTCGTAACTTGATTAATAATTCCTAAACTTTTTATATAACTAGTAACTTTTCCAGGGATATCCTTTTCATCCCAGATAGAGAGATAATATCCAAGATATTTAAATTGATTAGATCTCTCTAAAATTTTATTCTGGAGACAGATTTTACTTTGTATGGGGTCCTTCCCATGAAATGCCATAATTTTAGTTTTGTTAATTGATATTTCCATATTAAATTTGGCACCTATTTTTGTAAATTATAAATTGATCGTTGCAAATCATTTTCGGAAAGTGCCAGAAGAGCTAAATCGTCTGCAAAAAGAATAGCATCGAGTTTGAGGTTCCTATTGATGGGTATATATCCTCGTTGAGTTTTCCTCCATTCATTTATTAATTTATTCATGTATATAATGAAAAGCACCGGTGAAAGTCCACATCCCTGTCTTACTCCAGTGTTGATCTTTTCCCAAGAAGATAATTTGCCATCTTGTTTAACAGAGATTTCATTATCTTTATAGATGTTGAAGATATTAGTAATATATTGTTGTGGAACGTTATCATCAGCTAAAATTTGTAGTAATATATTTCTGTCTACTTTGTCAAAAGCCTTTATGAAGTCAACGAAGGCGATGTGAGTTTCTATGTTGAATTCCTTGTGCTTTTCTAATAGTAGTTGTTCCTAATTTCATATTAACACAATTCCTCAAGAAAAATTTGGCCAATATCTACAGAAATTCAAAATCATAGAAATGCAAGCTGTAATTGTGGTATTGGCAACCAAAGTGTAGGACATATTACATTTGATTGTCCTTTGTTCTGGAACGAAAGATTCGAAATTACATGTTTTCTAAGTAACATCGCCTGTTTAAGTAAACCACCCTTTACAAAAGTGATTAGGACAGAAAAGAACTACAGACTTTTTAATGTTTTTAATAAATAAACTTCATAAAAGGACTTTAATTTTAGATTTTAAAAAACGTATATTCTTCTTGTATCTTGTAAGCCCATGTTTCCCTTAACAGAGATTTAGGCGCTCTCCCCCTTCAGGGAAGAATTTGAACCATACTAATTTACTTACACTTGTTTTCGTATAGATGTCATTTGAGTGGTCCGTGGTCAGCGTTTCGCCTATACTGACATCTAAGAAACCAGGGTAGTACTAGGACGGGAAAATTCGGTAAATTTTGCTTAGAGGCCTTTTCATTCAGGCTTAAGGATCTTTTACGAGCCTGAAAATCTTCAGACTAGGGACCCACGGCTTAAGGTCCCTCCTTGAGGTCTTGCTCCTTGGATTTTTCCATCCTAAAAAAAATCCTTCGACCCCGGTCGTGTTTGAACCCGCGATCCTCGGGACCAGAGGCAAGGAGCGTAACCACCGGTCCACCGCGGCCGACAAAAAAAGTATATAACGACACAAATTTGACAAAATATAACCCTAATGTACCATGGGTGAAATAGGATTTATACGTTTAGGATATTAAAAATTACTTTTTTGGACGATATTCTAACTCCATTAAACTGAATTCAGCATACAAGATATTTTTTCTCCATTTAGTAATACTTTTTTTCAATTTCCATATTTTATGTTCCTCTTTCTTCCAAAATTAAACTGAAGTTACAAAATTTATCCACTTTTTACACGCTTTATATTAGCTTCACCTGTATCTATCTATCTATGTAACGGAATCTTTCAACGCTATTTTCACCCACTTAAAATCATTGGATCGACTTGTAACTTTGTATACTTGTAAAGGACCCGTGACAATACAATAATTTCATACTTTTGTTATAAAATCCTGGCCAGAATCATCAGAAAATAAAAAAAAGTGTCTTTGTGTCTATGTAACGGAATCTTTGAACACGATTTTCACCCACTTAGAAACATTGGATCGACTTGAAACTTTGTATACTTGTAAAGGACCCGTGACAATACAATAATGTCATATTTATTTTCTAAAATCCTGGCAAGAATCGTCAGAAAAAAAAAAAGAGTTTTTGTATCTATGTAACGGAATCTTTAAACACGATTTTCACCTACTTACATGTTTCTTGTGATTTTTACATTTTCTTCTTAGAGACTTTACTTTTACCAATACCTGTTTATTATCAAATATATTAATTGATATAGAGCACCCCACGCTTTTGATGGTAAAATTATTTTCTTTTGTTGATAACTCTAGTTTTATTCTATATGTGTTGGAGATGATTTTTTTGTTGACCACTTTAATTTTATCCCAAGCGTGTTGGAAATTAAAATTATTTTTCATTTTTTTTAGTTCGGTTTTCTAATAAAGCGTGTTGTTTTAGTTTTTTAAAACTATTATTTATTGTATTATTATTTTCCTTCTATAAATATAACTTGCTGAACAGAAATCCTTCCAGTTCTTCTTTGTTATTTGATTCCAAAGGTTGGCAAAACTCTTGTCTCGTAATTTGCAGCGAGTAAAGTACGTCTGAAGATTGAAAAGAAGTGATTCAGAGACGTCAATCACGTATTCACACGCACTATAAGTTTCGCAATCCGACGAATCGATTCGCAATGGTGTGAACCGGCATTTGCAATGTTAATCCGTATAATATATGGGAGCTCTGCTGGAGCTTCTAGCGTCCTTACACTGCTGCCATATATTAACGTCAACTTGCGCTAAATTACATGTCATACAAGAGGAAAAATTCCCTGAATATTCTAATCAAGCAACCACTCATAAAAATACATATTAGTCACCCACTCCTTATTATTATTAACCCCTTAACTCATTGTTATCGTGTATATCTCCCCTAGCTCTTATGTTTCACAATAAACGTGACCTTGCGTCATTATCGAGACTACGTCATAGCTAATTAGTTCATTGGAACTATCGAAGCTTTGGGTTCACGGCCGCGCGGACATAAACTATCCACACACCGCCTATCATTAGCTAACGTTTTTCAATCATCCCCTGTATAATCTACTCCCCTCAAATCATGGTGATTGTTATTCTACCACCTCATTCTTAGCCTATCATTTGAGCGTTTTCCCTCTGGTTTTTCTACAATTTCCACCATTCGTGCCACATGTCCTGCCCATCGCAGTCTACGAGTCTTAACTGATCTTATTATATCTGGCTTGTTATGAAGATCATATTGCTCATTTTTATGTAGTTTTTTCTTTTCATTCGGCTGTCTGGCCATCACTTTTTGGTCTAAAAATTTAGAGTCTTTGTTATCAAAAACTCGTAATATTTTCTCTACACATGAAGTAAAAGTCCAGGTTTCGCATCCATATTATATAACAGGGAGAAAACATTTTTATATGGCCTACTTTCAATTTAACGTTTTTTGAAAGGAGTTGGTACGACAGGAGTCCGTGCAATGAATAATAGCAAGCATTTCCAGAATTGAGCCTATGTTTAATTTATTTGTGCATCTCATTCCTGTTTGTGATTATTGTTCCTAGGTATTTGAATTCAGACACTTCTTCAAAATTTCCCTCATTTGTCACTAGCTGTTTCATTTCTATTGTATAATGAATTTCTATGTGTGACCATATATTTAGTTTTATCGATGTTCACTTTCAGCTACAATTTCTTAGTGTTACTCAATAGTGTGTGCGTGTTGATTATTATTATTATTATTATTATTATTATTATTATTATTATTAATTGGCCTAAAAAACTTATGTCGATGGAAATGAATTTCTTGAGGAGAGCAGCAAGATGTTCAAAATTAGACAAAACAAGAAATACTGTCATAAGAGAAAAAATGAATATTGGTTATTCAATAGTAGATTATATACGGTATAAGCAATTAAATTGGTATGGGCACGTACGACGAATGCAAGAAGAAAGATTACCCAGGAAAACATTGGAATGGTGTCCACCTGCAAGAAGGAGGAGAGGAAGACCTCGAAACTCGTGGATGCAGGAAATAAGAACTGGAATGAGAGCAAGGGGACTGGAGGACATGGATTGGATGGAGGGAGACGAGTGGAGAAGAAAAATAAAACTTTAGGCACAGAAAGATGTATAAACATTAAAATTCTGTATATAAATAAAAATTATTATTGTTGTTATTATTATTATTATTATTATTATTATTATTATTATTATTATTATTATCGCTTTGGGAGAAAAGGAAATGGAGAATAAGAAAACTTATTTTTGGAACAAGGAGATTAAGAATGATGTAGATGATAAGAAAAGTAAATATCTTAAATGGTTCTTCTTCCGAATGCAGTATTGGGTGATGATGCCCGTTCTGCGACTACAAAAACGATCTTTCCATCGGTTGAAGGGTCTTCCGAGGTCTCTTTTGCCTTTAGGGTTGAGGTGGTAAATCATCTTTGGTAAACGGGAATTTGACATTCTCTGGATGTGTTGGAACCATTTAATCTGATTAAATGTTTAAGTACAACAAATTTGACGGACAAAATGGAGTATAAAAAAGCACAAGCAAAGGTAAAAAAGAAGGTGACAGAAGAAAAGAATAAATATTGGGTAAGAACCTGTCAAAGAATTCAGACTTATATTGGAGGAAAAATGTGTTCAGAGGCATGGAGAACTCAAAAATTTAAGAAACCATGGACACAATAAAATCAATATTAAGGGAATTTCTTTAAATTCATGGAAATTATATTTTAGCAAGCTATTGACAGAAGATCGTTTGGAATTTTTAAGTGGAATTGCAGAGGAAACTGATGATCAAAACGAACGAGTATACATTTAGATATTGAGACAGTAGAGATAGCAATTGGAAGTTTAAAAAATAGAACGGCTTGTGGGGAAGAAGGATTACAGCCAGAGTTAATTAAATATGGTACACGGAAATTATTTGAATTGTTAAGGAGCCTTTTTGAGAGATGCCTAAACGGAGAAGATGTACCAGTAAAATGGAAAATTGGCTTGATATCAGTCATTCATAAGAAAGAATGAGTGCAATAATTATATAGGAATCACCGTAATGAATGTTTCAAGCCGTATATATGGAAAAATAATCAAATACTATTTGGAAGAACATTATAAACATAAGGAGAATGAAGTACAAGCAGGCTTTAGGTCTGAGAGATCTACAATTGATCACATATTTGTGGTAAAACAATTGATTGAAAAGACGAATGATAACAACCAACAAGTTCATTTCACATTTGTGGATTTAGAAAAGGCATATGACACTGTACCTTTACAAAAGTTGTGGGAAGCATTAGAAGATATGTCCATAAACGAAACATTATTAATGCAATAAAAAAATTGTATAAAAATGCAGTATCTAAAATTAAAATTGGAAAATATGTATCAGAAGAAATTAAAGTAACAAAAGGCCTTCGTCAAGATTGTAGCATATCACCAACATTATTTAAGATATTTATACATAAAGCACTGTCAAACTGGAGCAAAAAATGTTCAGGAATGGGAGTACCAATTGGAGATGGATCAACAGATACAATATATACACTGTTATTTGCAGATGACCAAATAATAATTGCTCAAGAATATGAAGACATTGAGTTTATGTTCAGAAAATTATTGGACGAATACGATAACTGGGGTTTGAAAATAAATTTAGAAAAAAACATTTTATATGGGATGTGGAGCCGAAACCGAAGATTTTATATTAGAAGATGAAAAGGGGTATATTAGAGGATGTGAAGAATTTGAGTATATGGGAGAAAAAATAGATAAAGAGGATAAACAAGAAAGTGATATTAAGAACAGAATAAATAAAGGTAGAGCAATAACAGCAATGGTGAATGGAGTCTTATGGAACAGACATATAACCAGGAAAAATAAGTTACAAATATGTAATTCAATACTGAGAAGTACTGTCACATATGGAGCTGAAGTTTGGAAATTCAACAAAAACTAAGAACAAAAACTTATGTCGATGGAAATGGATTTCTTGAGGAGAGCAGCAAGATGTTAAAAATTAGACAAAATAAGATATAATGTCATATGAGAAAAAATGAATATTGGTTATTCAATATCAAATTATATACGGTATAAGCAATGAGATTTGTATGGGCACGTACGACGAATGCAAGAAGAAAGATTACCCAGGAAAACACTGGAATGGTGTCCACCTGGAAGAAGGAGGAGAGGAAGACCTCGAAACTCGTGGATGCAGGAAATAAGAACTGGAATGAGAGCAAGAGGACTGGAAGACATGGATTGGATGGAGAGAGACGAGTGGAGAAGAAAAATAAAACTTTAGGCACAGAAAGATGTATAAACATTAAAATTCTGTATATAAATAAATAAAATTATTATTATCATTATTATTATTACTATAATTACAGTAAATCATATAACAAAGAATAAAAAAATGTTTTTAAGTTATTATACTGTCACCATTGATTAATTTTACCTAAAAATATTAAACTGTTATATAAACCTTGACCCCCAAAATATTCATTCCAACCCCCATCAAAAGACTTTAATGAATTATACCCTATTATTATTATTATTATTATTATTATTATTATTATTATTATTATATTAGTCTATTGTTATTACTATCATGTTTAGTGTATGAAAATAAGGGTCGAACTATAGTTTCTACATTGTATTTTTTATGTCTTCCTAAATTTACTATAAATTATATACTGTATATATATCATTACAATTTTGTACTTTGCATATTGTTGGTTAAGTGGAAGAGAAATCTTAATGACTTTCACTCTATCAAAATAAATTAAATAAAATATTACAAACTATTATTATTATTATTATTATTATTATCATCATCATCATCATCATTATCGATAATCCACAAAGAGAATAACACAAAAATTAGTAACCTTCAAGAAATCGAAATACTAAAGTAAACTCCATGGTATCTTTACCTTGTTGTTGTGCTTAAATCATCCTGAGAGCTATGCCGGCGGTAGCTTTGCTGCCGATAGGGTTACCCATGCCGGACTGGTCGAAGGTGATAAGCCAGACGAAAAAAGTACCTTGGGCGAAAGACTGACGATCTTTCACCGTAAAAATACAACCGTCAAGAAATGCGGACATGGGTTCAACTGGGGTAAAATTTTCCGGAGGTCAAATAGTCCCCCATTCGGATCTCCGGGCGGGGACTACTTCAGGGAACCCATGCCAAAGGCTCAAACACAGCGACATGTTCCTAGGAACATGGAATGTTAGGACTTTATACAATAGCGAGGCACTAGAGATATTAACGCGGGAACTAGATAAATTGCCTTTGGATATAGTCGCTTTACAGGAAGTTAGGTGGCCAGGAGAAGGTAGTCAGGAATCAGGAAGCTTTGCATTATACTACGGGGGTGCAGAAAGACCTGCATTTGGTCCGCGCGGCCATGAACCTACGGGTTCGATAGTGCCAGTGAGTAAGTAAGTAAGTAAAGTAAACTAACAACATACACTTACTTAACGAGAACACACCCTGTGATCTCAACCCTCTTTACAAAATTCTGGCAAGCAACAGTGAGTATCATTCCAGAAGCAGAAGATATAACATACGTTTCGGAAAGTCCTTCAAAATATTTTACAGCGTTTGATATAGTCGAGGACAACTGTGATGACAGGTTATATTTTGAACTTTTATTATTATTTTATACCCTCTCTACCCTAATGTTACACAATGTAGCTATCCCCTAGCTCTTGTATTTCACAATAAACCTGACCTTGCGTCATTATCGATACTACGTCGTAGTCGACACGCCATATATTATATCGATACTAGACACACGCCATTTCTCTCGCACAATTATTGTGAAATTGTAAGGCAGAGTTACCACACCGCACTATACGTAGAGCTCTGCTATTCTCTCCTGGCCATTCGTAACTTGTGCATGAGTTACTCCATTGTAACCGAAGTCACATTTTTATCTGCTTTCTTTCATCCCTACAAATACACATGAACAAGTAAAATATGGACTTAAAGTAGAAAATTCGTATTACTACTCCTACTACACCACTTTCGAGCTAAGTTCAAGTTGTAATGTAAACAAATCAGTTGTATGGACCACATTTTCATTTGTCGAATAATTTGTCTACCTTTAACCCTTAAATTGGCAAAACACAAATGTTGTGTGCTAGTTATTTGAATGTGGCGGACCGCAGTGAAAATGGAATCTTGTATAACTGTTATTATTAGGTATATTGTATAATTACACACACATTTAAGTGGTTTCTTTTTGTTCGTTTTCTTCTGATTTATTTATAATATTAAATTAATTGAATCAACTGATGTATCCAGAAAGATACATTACGAATTTAAGGGTTAAGCGTGTAGGAAATTTATACCCCAGCCGCTGTATCTCCGGCTCTGAGGTTTAGGTTGTACGAGGGGTAAAGGGAGAACTCGCCCTGTACTGTCAATAAGGAAATGGTTGTAGTGGGAGTAAACGATTGCCACAACCAATCACTGCTCTTGACGCAGCTATAACGCGCTAGTACTTACTTACTCACTGGCACTATCGAACCCGTAGGTTCATTGCCGCACGGACATAAGCTCTTCATACATCCCTATCTTGAGCTAATGCTTTCCAATCATTCTCTGTATAATCTACTTCCCTCAAATCATAGTAAATGTTATTCTCCCACCTCATTCTTGGTCTACCAACTTCGCGTTTTCCCTCTGGCTTTCCTACAAGAAGCTTCCATGCAAGTCTTTCATTCCCCATACGTGCAACATGTCCTGCCCATCGCAGTCTACGAGACTTAACTGTTCTTTGCTGCCGATAGGCTTACCCATGCCGGACTGGTCGAAGGTGATAAGCCAGACGAAAAAAGTACCTTGGGCGAAAGAGTGACGATCTTTCACCGTAAAAATACAACCGTCAAGAAATGCGGACATGGGTTCAACTGGAGTAAAATTTTCCGGAGGTCAAATCTACATCAGTTAGGAAAAACCGGGTAAGTCAACTTTTGGTCGAAAATGACTTATTAACATCTCCCGATAGCTTTTGGTCCGATGCACGTTCGGTAAAAACGGGTAAGTCGTCAAGCGAATAGTGACGGTGTTATTAAGCATTGAATTTTCGATATATGCACTCTTTGATGTAAGTCACTGAACTAGTTTTTGTTCTCCTGTAAAAAATCACTTTGAAGACTTACCCGGTTTATCCTAACTGTGTAGAAATAGTCCCTCATTCGGTTCTCCGGGCGGGGACTACTTCAGGGAACCCATGCCAAAGGCTCAAATACAGGGACATGCTAGAGATATTGACGCGGGAATTAGATAAATCGCCCTTGGATATAGTCGCTTTACAGGAAGTTAGGTGGCCAGGAGAAGGTAGTCAGGAATCAGGAAGCTTTGAATTATACTACGGGGGTGCAGAAAGACCTGCATTTGGAACGGGTTTTTTAGTCAGAAGGAGGATCCTATCCGCTATCCGAGATATTAAGTTTGTTAGTGATAGGATATCATACATAATTCTAAAGGGTAAACGACATGATAGCGGGCTAGTAAGGTTTGAAATTGCTGAGATGTTGTCAGCTGTATGTCTGCTAACCGCATATATAAAGCGGCCACTCCCATTGAATATCCATATCGGCAACACTGTCGTGAAAACGTTAAGTCCGGAGAATCAGTGGCTGCAGTGTAGTTCGCTTTCTAAGTCGTAGTCATCACGTAACGTGTAGTCACACGTATTGTCACGCCAAGTTTGTCAAACAAAACGTTGCGTGTGTATGGCAAATTGGACGTTTTGCATGAACTGAAGCTTTGTGTGCAAGTTTGAACAGTATAGCCGCACGATTTTTTGCATCAGTCTTTTGTTCACGCAAGACTGACAACGAAACGTTACGTGTAGACCAGGCCTAAAAGTCGAAATACATTAGAAATTTAAATAATAGAAATATGTCTTATCTAGAATATGTAAGTTTTTTCATGCCACCGCGTTGTCATTTAGACATTCTGGTATTCTCTCCTGGCATGGGGTTATTGTAACCCACTTCTGAGGTTGGAGCGCCTGCCCCGATGATGTGATAGGTGATGTTGAGAATAATGATGGGCCTAATGATGATAATGACGGCCAGATGATGTTTGGGGACCGTTTGGCCTTAAAGTTTCCTGACATTGGTCTTACAAGTGAGGAAAAACCCCGAAAAAATCATTACCCAGGAAACTTACCCCGACCGGGGATCGAACCCGGGACCGCTGCGTGACAGGCTGCACGCTATCTCGAGACCACAGCCGTGGACGTGTCTACAGAAGTTATATGAGGGAATTTTGAAATACACAACTAAATTTTTAATAGAATGAAGAAATAAATATTTCATTTTTTAAATATTGCGCATGTGCAATACAGAATATTTCAGAGTTTCTTCTTCTTCTTCCTTCCAAGTATTAGGCCAAGGCCTGTTACGATCCTATAGAAAATTTTCCTTCCAGCGTTTCATAGGACGGCCCAGTGATCTTCGTCCTCTTGGTATATAATTATAAACAGCTTTGGGGATCCGATATGAACTCATTCTTTCAAGATGGTGTTTCCAATTTAGTTGATACTGTTTAATATATTCCAAAATTGGCGTAGTCTTCAATTCTTTTAAGATATCGGTGTTCCTTTTCCGATCCCATCTGGTGTAACCCGCTGTTCTGCGCATGAATCTCATTTCACAAGCCGTTATTCTGCTTTCATGTTGTTTTCTTAGTGTCCATGCTTCACTACCATAGGTCAACACTGGTCTAGCCAAAGTGTTATATAAACGTAATCTGGTGTTTTTTTTTTTTTTGAACAAGGGATAGTTTCATAACTTGATTAATAATTCCTAAACTTTTATTATAACTAGTAACTTTTTCAGGGATATCCTTTTGATCCCAGATAGAGAGATAATATCCAAGATATTTAAATTGATTAGATCTCTCTAAAATTTTATTCTGGAGACAGATTTTACTTTGTATGGGGTCCTTCCCATGAAATGCCATAATTTTAGTTTTGTTAATTGATATTTCCATATTAAATTTGGCACCTATTTACTTTTCAATTGTTTCAAATGGCTGCTTCTCCTATACAATTTTTGAAGTAACACATTCATATAATATAACCCACATGTAGGACTATGAAGATACTTTTGTATTAATCAGGGTATACGAAGAGGAGACTGTCTACTTTATACCCAGCCATTCAACCATCTAACCAATGGCTGATTTACTCAAATTCGAGCTTTGGCCTCCCTTAACTTCTGCCTCCAATCATTTCTATTTTGCGCAGTAAGCCTCCAGTTACGACACTGAAGTATGTTTGCAGCATCTTCCTTAACACCATCCTCCCATCGTTTTTTCGGTCTTCCAACTCGTCTATTCCCCATAAAACTTGCTGTAAGCACCTTTCTCGGTGCTCGGTCTGTTGAGAGCCTTTTTACGTGGCCGGCCCATTCCAATTTCTTAGATTTAATAAAATTTACAAGGACAGGTTCATTATATTTGTCATACAGTTCTTTGTTGTATCGCATTCTTCACTGACTAGTAATATTTATTGGTCCAAATATTTTCCTGAGCACACGCCGTAGCGTAGTGGTTAAGGCACTGAGCTACAAGCCGGAGGGTCGAGGGTTCAAGTCCCGTTGGGGTCAGGATTTTTAAACTGACCCAAACCCTCTGGCGGCACTATGGCCCTGGGGTCGACTCAGCCTCTAACGTATATGAGTACCAGACGCTTGTTCTGGGGGTAAAGGCGGCCGTCACGCAGGGTTGACAACCCGGCTGACATAAAGTGCCGATTGTCTAGAAAAAGTGGGAGCCTTAACCTCCTACTACCCCAAGGGCCTCCGGGCCTGTTGTGGGATCACTTTACTTTTTTTTTTAATTATTTAGGGCTACCTCTGATCTTTTACTGAGGCTCCATGTCTCACTACCATAAGTCAAAACTGTTCTTATGAAAACTTTATATAGCCTTATGTCCACCGCTGTGGTCTCGAGGTGCGTGCTGCATTGTCACGCAGCGAACCCGGGTTCGATTCCCGGTCGGAACAGGCTCCTGGGTGAGGTTTTTCGGGTTTTTTTCCTCACCTGTAAGACAAATGTCAGGAAGCTTAGGACCCAACGGTCCCCGAAAATCATCCTTATCATTGTCATCACCATCCTTCATCGGTGTGGAAAGCAACAGGAAGCTACCACACCTATAATTCCCTAGTAAAGCTGCAAAGCATAACGTGAAAATGCTATGACTGCAGTGAAAGACTGTCCTCGGGCAGAATTACTGTGGATGGATGGATATATTACCCATCCAAGTGTTTTGTGCAGGCGGAAAATATGCTAACTAACAAACTGTCTTTCATTTTCTATTCCTTACTATGTTGCCACTTCCTGTCCTCTGTATTATGTTGGTTGATTGGCGGGTAAAGAGCTGACAAATACTATGTATTTTAATGCTCTGTCGTTCTGCGCGGTCAGTGGTAGAATGACTAACTTGACAACCCTGTTACTTTTGGGGTTACGTCAAGGGATGAGCTGTCCCTTCCTTGCCCTTCTCATTACATGTTGCCACTTGTTATTTATTGCGAGGCTGGTAACAGAGAGACGACAAATACTGTGATTTAAATGATCCGTCCGCTTGAGCGTTCCGTGCTTAAATGACTAATTTGACAACCATGTTAAGATCTTTCACACGTGTTTAGAGATTCTCCTCCCACATTTGAAGTTGAAAAATTTCAATACGGGATCGGATGTACAGTTTTCTCCTACATCCCTTCCACAGATTCAGTAGATCGGCGACACTAGCGCTAAAACTCTTCCCCTCCGCCCATGAACTGTTAACTTGGATGTGTAATAGCCTTATTTTAGTTGCTGAGTGTATGTTATTACTCTTCACTATTTTATGAAGTGAGTAATAAGCTTTGTTGGCCAGTTTCAGTCTTATTTGTACTTCGAGTGTTGGTTCTACTTTATACCCACGTGTGGTAAAACTAGTAATGTCATATCGGCTTTCCACAAAACTAGCATTAACACGGTTTAGTTTTACCGTTTTCTTTCAGATCGTTTATGGTAACATATGGAGCAGAAAATTGGACCATTAACAGATCAGATAAAAGGTGAATAGACGGAAGTAATCAAATTCCTCAGATATGTTGCTGGATAAAATGTGAAAGATCTCATTACAAATAATACATTAAGATGTGAAATCAACGTTTTCAACTTAAAGCAGGCATCACAACACTTTAAAATAAACTAGATACACACATTTACGAATAATAATAATAATAATAATAATAATAATAATACTTTATTTATTCTGGCAGAGTTAAGGCCATAAGGCCCTCTCTTCTACTCAACCAGCACAAATACAAATAAATATTCGACAAATATAGATATACACTATACTAATTATAAACAGTTAAAGATACAATACATGTAGCAATGTAAATGTCATGTACAAACAACATTTTATAGGGTAATAACAATAATGATACGATAATAATAATAATAATAATAATAATAATAATAATAATAATAATAATAATAATATAAACATGATACATTATACGGGTAACACCAATTAATATATATAGGGTAATAACAATAATGATACGATAATAATAATAATAATAATAATAATAATAATAATAATAATAATAATAATAATAATAATATAAATATGATACATTATACGGGAAACACCAATTAATATATAAATATATATATATATATATATATATATATATATATCTTACACTACCCATCCGGGCTCTCAATAGACATTACTGTATCAATCAAGAGGTCATAAGGTCATTGGACGACCCAGAAGAAGATGGGAAAATAAACTCTTCTAACAAGGACACGAAAGTTACCTTGAAATTTCTCCCAGAAAAGTGTTGTGATGTACAAAGGCCGTGTCCAAACAATCATCTGCCGTTTTTAACTGTAAGGCACTAATATCTAGCGTCAAATCTCTCATTTAAACTAAAGAGAAGTAATACATCTCGTAAATTCATAGACTGGATAACCTTTACTACCTGCGGTTCGTGTCGACTTCCGCCATATTCCACTCCTCTCTTAGGGCGGAATTCATGAAACCATCTTTACGCAAAGAGCAAATATTTCCCCCTCTCTACGGGTCGTATTCTATGAACGCATTAGACCGTAAATGTCGTTCTCTGCTGAGAAAGATGCATCCAAAGACATTTTTGCGTACTCAAAAATCTGTTCATGCGATAATAATTGTCGAAATTTCTAAGCTACCTGGCGAGATTACATTGCAGAGAACGATCAACCCGATGGGAACTGATGGTAACCGATGTAGTTTGAAACCTTGCCACGTACCTTCTACCTTGCTGCTTTATCCGAGATGTCGGACCTTGAAGACTTCGATCATGTTTTCGGAATAGGCAGAAGAGTAATTTGATAGTCTACCAAAGAATTCAACTGGAAGAACAGGAGAATCGGCGTAATATCGCAAAATGCAGACGTCGTATACGGTATTATTTGCGGGACGCAAGCGTAAATGCGTTCCTCTAGCAGATGAAAATAACGGAAGTGGTTTTATCGCTGAGAATTCTGCGTAATTTCTTTCCAATATTACGAAAAAAACTACTTTCATGCATGACCAGTCAGTGACTCGCTAATTCGAACTTTGCACGTTGTCACGGAAAACTCAACTCACCAGAGACTAATTAATGTATTTGCATGCGGCCCTAAATCATAGAGAGGGGGAAAGAGTAGCTCTTTGCGTAAACATTGTTTCATGAATTCCGCCTTTACTCGTGAAGGGAAAATATTGCATTATCTGTCCAACGTAAGAAGCACACTTTGACATTTAATATCCGAATGTATTACTCCGCGCAGCACGTGTAAAGGTACGTACACATATGCGCGCCGCGAACACGAACGGCGCGCGCGCGGCGCGTGTTATGTTCGTCGAAATGATTTATTTCAACGAACCTCCTGCGATCCGTAGGAAACCCACAAACCTTCAGTAGACATTTTGCAGAGCAGGTGTAACCAACCATGTCTATTCCCTTTCCGTTCTCCCGCTTGTCCTGCATTCTTTCCCAAAAATAGGGACTTTTTTTTTAAATGCCGCGGGACAAATTGTTAAAAATCGGGACTGTCCCGCAAAAATCGGGACGTCTGGTCACGCTTATTAATTATTACATCTTATAACTTTATTCATACTTTTTCAAATATTATAGCATTAAAGGAATTTAAAAAATATATGAATTGTATATATATATATATATATTTAAAATTATTAAGAATCTATCTCACCATAACATGGCCTTAATTTTTAATAAAGATGTACATGATTATTATACTAGAGGTTGTACTTTATTGCACAAAGATACTAGTTTCTCAAAAAGAAAAAAGGTATAAAAGGGATTCGTTATGCATTAATCAACCATTACAATAACTTACCTATTGAATATCAACATTTCACGAATGTTAAACATTTTTCTAATTGTATTAAAAAATGTTTTTTCTCATTGCTTTCTTAGTTAATTTTGTTAATTTTATTATTATTAATATTATCCTGTTTAAATATTGTATTTACATGTGTATATATATATATATATATATATATATTGTGCATCTATAGTAGTTTGTATTACTTAAACTTATGCCTGAATTTGTTTTCTTGTTTTTATTGTTAATTGTTTTATGGCCATTATTTTTTGTATATTGCCCCTTAACATGAGCAGTCTTGCTCTTTGGAGTCTTCGAAGAAATAAATAAATAATTAGTAATAAATGTGTTTATATATTGTATTGTTTTGTGATACTTCATACATAATATTATGAAATGAACGTCTTAAATAAATAATGTTTTCTAAATAATTCTAATTTATTCATACAATTACAGTACACACGAAAAAAAAAACACATTGAAAAAAAACAGGCATCTCCTTTCAATGATTTTTAAAAATGATCCTTATGTTGATGATCCCACAATAATTGCTTGCTTCCATAAATATCAAATAAGTTTTAACATGTTTTCCTCTGACCACTCCATACTCAAATAATAGGTGCGCACCGAAAACAACGAACCTCTCAGGTACCCGTCCAAATCTAAACAGCGAATCATCAAAGTGTTTGTGGCCGACAATGAGTGGATCGTGGTGAGAGACGCGCGCGCCGTTCGCGCGCACCTTAAAACCCCGTCCAAATCTTACGAACATGGTGCGCGCGCGCAGCGCGCAAGTGTGTACGTACCTTAAGAGTGCAGGCGAACTCTGCCAGCTGTTTGTTACAAGCCGATAAATTAATGCACTGTATCGTTCACTATAGTGCCAGAATTATGCTCCATAAACGTACAAAATGCATTTAATATATTTTTCACCACTCTCTGACAATTTCCCATTGTGCTTCTAATAATTTTGATCATACATTTTATCATTGAGTTAAGTTAACATAAACCACCCGACAGCCGCCATATTTGTGACTGACATTCAAGTTCCTCTCAAGAATCGTTCAGTTTCAAACAAATGGGAATTTTTAGTTAGTCTCCGACCTTCGAAGAAACATGTAGGTGTATACTGTATTCTGATCAACTGTAGTTAAACATAAATAGCTTTAAATACGTAATTATATTAATCGAGTACATGATCTATTTTTTCGCTTCCGCTGAACTGTGCTTTGGTCATGAACGAATCGCAGTAACTGCAGCAGTCATGCAATAATATGAACCATATTTCACCATCCGGTATGTTAGGGTTTTAGTTACAATACAATTAATTATTTACAATAATTTAGAGTGTGGTTAATTTCTAGTGTTACATAATAACGTAATATGAACACATAAATGAATTAATTAACAAACCCAAGAAAAAACTTACTCAAAGTCTCTTAAAAATATGATGGATAAAATCACACAGCTTTCTATAGCAACACTTCTTACATAAAATATACTTAACAAAGGCAGTTGAAATCTATTATGGCAATAACCTAATTTTTTAATAAATTCATGTATTTTGGAATCAAAGACGGGACACTCAAATAACAGATGTGAGATAGTGTGGCTGGAGTTTTTGCAAATACAGGTATTTACAAATATCGTGGATTACCCGCCCATTTATTTTCCTAAAATGTTTTTCTTAGGCTGGACAAAGACTAGTCAAGAAGTCCGCTCCAATGCTATTGTTTATGGACCTTTTTCTCAAATGCATTCAAGGAAGAAAAAATGATGAAATTGTTCTAGTGGCAATCGTGTTCAAGGTTTTGTTCCCATTGGCTCTGAAAGTTACAAACTCTCTCAAAGGCATTTGATGCCTCATGGAATTAAAGAGAGAAATCAGTAGTTAATTTATTTTCTGAGGTTTTACTAGTGAATTTGTCGGTCTGCAATGACGTCACTGTTATATGCAGCGCCAATAAATAATATTCAGATGTAGAACATGGGTTCACTTACACCGATACGGATCTTTGTACCATTCAGAGAAGCTAATAGTATATTGTACATTACAGGAAAGGGAATTATAGCAAATCAATGAACAATTATTATTAATGACATCATGAAAGTGTGTCCAAAATGTATTCTTTCACGACTGTTTAACTCATATCCCAAATGGCAGTCAATGGCCAATCACGTTTCAATGAATTTTGTTTTACAACCAATGACATACCTGTTTCACCTCGCTCTTTATTGAATTATCTTTACCAGCTCCTGCTTTTGCGATAAAAATAGCTCCTCTTTTTTAACATTCTGAACAAGTAAGAGAATTGTATAACTGTAGGCTTTCACGGCCGGCGTCTTGATCCCTATTAGGTTCGTCTTCCGGGCATATAGGCCGTGGTCCAGTCGTTCTTCTACTCGACGTTTCGTCTACTGCTGCGGTAGACATCTTCAGGAGATACTGCGTGCTCTCTGTGAACTCCTCAACAGTCGGCTGCAGACTGGCTGGTCGTTGGAAACTCCCTCCCTATCTCTCTGTGAACTCCTCAACAGTCGGCTGCAGACTGTTGAGGAGTTCACAGAGAGCACGCAGTATCTCCTGAAGATGTCTACCGCAGCAGTAGACAAAACGTCGAGTAGAAGAACGACTGGACCACGGCCTATATGCCCGGAAGACGAACCTAATAGGGATCAAGTAAGAGAATTATTTTACAGTGGCTGACTCTGCAACAAATACGCTGAATATTGGAAATAATGTACAGATTCCTTCTAACTAGTGTGTTCAAAAATTGAGGGATCTAGTGAGAGAGGCAGCTATGACACTTTGAGGAGAAATGGAAAAATAAATTGGGTTTTATAAAGTACTAGCTTATTACGAAATTATTTGTACAATAAAGGGATAACTTTTTTCTTCTATAACTTACTGTAATGTAAACTATGCAAAAGGAGAAATATAAATTTTAATATAAATAAAAACTCCTGGCGCGACAGGCCTACAAGGCTCTTAGCCTACCAGCCGGCTGCCTCACATCCACATGTGTCAATCACAGAGGTAGATGATAATCAGCCAGTGTAGGGGTGACGTGTGGTCAGCATGTCGAGTCCCCCAGTCGTTATAGCTGGTTTTCTCAACGCTGTGAGCCGTTACTTATTATAGCTATCAAACATGTGCCACTTCTTCGCCATCACGATGTGCGGGTGGGCACCGGCCCCATACTGACCGAAATACCATGATAAAATTTCTTCCCCCATGGAGACTCGAACTAGCGCAAGTCCCGTAGCTCTGCGCCAAGGCTTCCTGCCTCAACCACTCGGCTACGGCGCGGGACTTTAATATAAATAGCACTGATTATTTCCGTTTCTTCTCAAAGTGCATAGCTCCCTCTCACACTAGACCTCTCAATTGTATTTTTAAATAATGATTC
The DNA here is from genome assembly GCA_030220185.1 of Diploptera punctata. Classification (NCBI taxonomy): domain Eukaryota; kingdom Metazoa; phylum Arthropoda; class Insecta; order Blattodea; family Blaberidae; genus Diploptera; species Diploptera punctata. The sequence continues at coordinate 228,875 of JASPKZ010007389.1, forward strand.
TACTGTATTGTTTACTAAAAAAGTAAATTAATAACATATCATGCTGATTATAATATGCAGTTTCATGTACGTGCTTCATTTTTCCCCACTAGGGTACATTCTTACAATATTGCGAACCTAGTTGGCAATAAATAATAATTATGAAACAAGTTGCAGAGAATAAACAAATGAAACATAACCACACATTTCTGATTTGTTTCCAAGCATCGCCGTTTACATTAAATATATAACTATTAATTAAATAAAAATAAAACTTAGTTTTATTTGATTTTCATATGTATTAAGATACAATTTAGTGACAGCTGTTTCAGTACACTGTACTTTCTTCAGACATGTTAACAAATTGTAAATTGTATTATAGTACAAATCAACTCATCTAAGCAACAATACAACAATAATTTTTTTAATTTAACAAAGGCGATTCATTATATTAAGTTGATAATTTAACAGTTTATTACTACTTTTCAATTTGTTAATTTCTACAGCCTCCAAAAAGTCCAACTTCTTACCCTTATCACAAACATGTAAAATTTCAAAATTTGGATCGAAACAATGATTAAATTGGAATAGGTGGTTAGCATATTTATCGATGATTGGAAATCACACATGACATTACTTATGACAACATCACTAAAAATACCATCATCATCATCTGCATTCATGGATTAGGTCTGTTGACCCGTTCCGACTTCAGCCCATCTCTTTCTAGGTCTGCCCACATCTCGGGTGCCTTTAGGTTTGTATTTTGTTATTTGTTTTGGATATCTATCTTCATTCATTCTGTCGATGTGTTGCTTCCATTTTTGTCTATAAGTATCTATTTTATCAGTTATTGCAAATATTTCAAGTTCCTGTCTTATTTCTGTGTTCTTGATTCTGTGTTCTTGATTCTGTCTTCCTTAGTGCACCCTTTAACAGATCTCAAAAATTTCATTTCTGCCGCCGTTATCCTACTTAGATCTTGTTTTTTACGTAAAAATATACAAATGAAATTACATTAACGTTTGAAATGGTATGGACACCTCATAAGAATGGAAGAAGAGAGAATGCCAAAGAAGATCCTTGATTGGAAAGCTAATGGAAGAAGTGGAAGAGGCAGGCCTAGAGAGCGATGGATGAATGGAGTGAAGAGAAATATGGAAGCTAGAGATCTGAGGGAAGGAGATGCTTTAGACAGGAACCTCTGGCGACAAATCACTTTGGATTGAAGGAGAAACACTGTATTGTGGAATATTCCTAAATAAAAAATTAAATAATTGTTAAAATTTTAATTATTATTTTTTACTTTATTTCTTTATTTATAGTCTTACTTTATTTCGATTTTTTTTTTGAAGATATTTTTTCTTCAAATTCCACAGTTTGTCTTCCGGTATATTAACAGGTATTTTCTTCGACTATTTAACTCGGCCCCAAATGGGAGTCAATGACCAATCACGTTTCAATGATTTCTGTTTTACAACCAATCAGAGTCGTGTTTCACGAAATATTTATCAGTGTTATATTTACCATATTAAAGAAAGCTCCTCCTTTTTAATATTGTGAACAGGTCTGACCATTATTTTGCAGTGACTGAGCCTATAAGAAATACGGCTACCAGATTGTATATATTTAGTGCATAGATGTCAAAACACATAGCGCTTGCAGGAGTTAATATAAAACATTTGTAGCAATTTACTATACCACCAAAAAAAGAAACCACTGTTTGCACTTTCTTAAATGTATTTTTTCCCAGGTAATAATCCAGAAAAATATAATTGCCATATTTACATCATACGACATCAGAAATGAATTAATATACAGTTTGATGTGTTTCATTTGTTCTCCATTAGAGTGCATTCTTACAATATTGCGTTCCTTTGGCAATAAATAGTATGATCTGGTTGCAGTGATAAACAAAAGAAGCAGATCGTTTCTCATTTGTTTTCAAACATCGCCGTTTACATTAAATATATAAATATTTTAAAATAACTATAGTTAAATAATGATTTGTGAGTAAACAGCTTAATTTTATTCGTTAAATAGTCCTAACAAATGCCACTCTTGATTTCCAAATTCTCTAGATAAATTCACTCCTCACGGGAAATCACTCGTGGCATTACTTATGATAATTTAACAGTTTATTACTACTTTTCAATTTATTAATTTCTACAGCCTCCAAAAGTCCAACTTCTTACCCTTATCACAAACATGTAAAATTTCAAAATTTGGATCGAAACAATGATTAAATTGGAATAGGTGGTTAGCATATTTATCGATGATTGGAAATCACACGTGACATTACTTATGACAACTCAGTACAAAGGAAATTACATTAACGTTTGAAATGGTATGGACACCTCATAAGAATGGAAGAAGAGAGAATGCCAAAGAAGATCCTTGATTGGAAAGCTAATGGAAGAAGTGGAAGAGGCAGGCCTAGAGAACGATGGATGAATGGAGTGAAGAGAAGTATGGAAGCTAGAGATCTGAGGGAAGAATATGCTTTAGACAGGAACCTCTGGCGACAAATCACTTTGGATTGAAGGAGAAACACTGTATTGTGGAATAGTCCTAAATAAAAAAAATTAATTATTGTTAAAATTTTAATTATTAGTTTTTACTCTATTTCTTTATTTATAGTCTTACTTTATTTCGATTCTTTTTTGAAGATAATTTTTCTTCAAATTCCACAGTTTGTCTTCCGGTATATTAACCCTTAAATTCGTAATGTATCTTTTTGGATACATCAGTTGGTTTAATTAATTCAATATCTTACATAAATCAGAAGAAAACGAACAAAAAGTAACACTTACATGTGGTGTCTAATTATACAATATACCTAATAATAACAGTTACATAGCATTCCGTTTTCACTGCGGTCCGCCACATTCAAATAACTAACAGAAGAAATCTGTGTTTTGTCAATATAAGGGTTAACAGGTATTTTCTTCGATAAAGTCGTGCGCCATCTGGGTTTTAATATAGAATTTCTCTATTTAACATTACAAAAAGTAATGAAATATTACCTGGTATGAGCAGTACATGAAATTATGCAATATCAACACGGCATAGAAGTCACGCAAGGCGGGTGGTCGCCCTAAAATACAAGCTCTTTAATTATTTCATAATCACCTGCATTTATTTATATAACCTTATTTCACATTTACCTCACCTCTCTAAGTTTCTAAACTAGATATAGTTTAATTTACATTCAGAGATTAATAAGGCGATAAACTTCTCGGGAAAGTTGTATTTAACCAACTTTATATTTCCATATAATTCCTTCCTCGGGATATATGTTTATGTATGAATTCCTGGATATGCACTTCTATTTAATTCTTAATTTAATGTCTTTTCTTTCCTAGAAATCTTCATATACATTCAGAGTCTATATAGAGTCGTTTTATTGACAGTGGTGTCATTTATTTTGAGGTTAATTTAAAATGATGCTCTTGTTTTATGAAGTACGTATTTTACTAACGATTTTAATAGGAGTTGCAAACAAACTCTTGTACATAATCTTGTGTTCCCACACTTCGATACTGTGACGTTATACAGAGTGACTCAAAAGGTGCGCACAAACTTCAGGAGTTTGTATGGGGGTCGAAATACAACTTTTGATTAGTAACTTATGGTCTGGAAAGTAATCCTGGGTCAGTACAAACCTGGAAAAGTCGGGAAATAAGCTTACTTTTCAGAGAAGTACTGGGTTCGATACACTACTTTATAATAATAGAATAAATGTGCACAAGTTGTGCAGAAAATATATGTTACATAAATTTTGTCATTAATTTGATTCATATAGCTTGTTATTTGCAGAATTCAACCAGGGATTTCCATCGTTTTTTTGCAGGTGGTTACATGGTAACGGTCGCATGGTTGCTCGCACAGTTGTTCCCGGGATCGTGGAAACACTTGGTCTTACATATCTTGTGGTGGTATCCATGCACTGCTATTGAGTTCACCAGGTGTCGGGAGTTCTTGATTGGTGTTGGTCCAGGATCTGGACTACTTTATGAATTTATGAAGACAGTACTTGCGTACTCTTCTGTTCACATCTGATAGTCATTCGTACGCTCTGTAGGTTGTTTTCATTTCAGTACGGTATCTTCAGTGTATTGTAGAGGTCTACTATAGCATTACTTTGAAGATTTGTGATTGTGGTGAAATGAAATACAAGTTGTCAGAACTTCGAGACATGCATTTCATGTGTGGTAAAGCAAATGGTAATGCACGCGAAGCTCAACGCCTGTACAGTGCACAATATCCGAACAGACGTCAACCACATCCTCCAAGTTTCACCGCCGACTCAGTGAGACAGGTTCGTTGCTTTCATCGCATCATATAGACCGGCCACGTACGAATCGAACAGTCGCTATGGAAGAGGAAGTTGTTGTTCACGTTGAAGAACATGCAAGTATTCAATGTGTAGATAGGTATTTTGAACACCTAGTTTTGTAAAACCAAATTGGCGAATAAATTTACATTTGCTTAAATGTGTGTAGAAAATAGTTTATTGTCCATCCAGACACCTCAGGGCTTATACTGACCTAGGATTACTTTCCAGGCCTTAACTCTTAAATTATCAATACTAGACTAGACCGACAGACTAGATTTTAATTAGGATTGGAAGTAAATATCAGTAAAACTAAATATATGGTCACACGTAGAAATTCAGTATATAATGGAAATGGACAGCTAATGACAAATGAGGGAAATTTTGAGGAAGTGGCTGAATTCAAATACCTAGGAACAATAATCACAAATAGGAATGAGATGCACAAAGAAATTAAACATAGGCTCAATTCTGGAAATGCTTGCTATTATGCATTGCAGAGACTCTTGATGTCCCAACTCCTTTCAAAAAACGTTAAGCTGAGAATATATAAAACTATTATTCTACCAGTTATATTATATGGTTGCGAAACATGGACTCTTACTTTAAGGGAGGAAAGGAGATTACGAGTATTTGAGAATAAAGTTCTTAGGAAAATTTTTGGACCAAAGAGAGATGACCAGACAGGTGAATGGAGAAGACTACATAACAAGAACTACATAGTCTTTATAGGAAGCCAGATATAATAAGAACAGTTAAGTCTCGTAGACTGCGATGGGCAGGACATGTTGCGCGTATGGGGAATGAAAGATGTGCATGGAAACTTCTTGTAGGAAAGCCAGAAGGAAAACGCCCAGTTGGTAGACCAAGAATGAGGTGGGAGAACAACATTAACTATGATTTGAGGGAAGTAGATTATACAGGGAATGATTGGAAAGCATTGGCTCAGGATAGGGATGTGTGGAGAGCTTATGTCCGCGCGGTCATGAACCTACGGGTTCGATAGTGCCAGTGAGTAAGTAAGTAAGTAAGACTAGACCAGACTATGTGGTGGAAGTGGATCACTTTTCCAAAACGTATCCCTCCCCCGAGCCTGTCAATGATGAATCCAGTTCCCTGGATGCATCCTCGGCCACCGAGAAAGGAACCGTATGGTCCATGAACCATACTTCCGGCTGTTTTAGGAATTTATGTACCCTCTTTAGCCCTTTGATGTATCGTCAATGTAGATAGCGAGCGTACGTCCTAGTGCCGACCATAACCAGCCGTAGACCGGGAGACAAAGATCCAGTGGTCGGACATTAACAAGCTTTGTTGACGCTGGTCGTCGCTGATGATCTGGTTGATGTTCTGGCCGATACTCCAAGCCGCCAACAGGAAGACAGCAAGCGCCGCAGAAGCCGCCAACCCCTAAAAGGGCAAGAGCGGGAGGCCAAGTCGACACTCCAATCAGAAACGGCTCTTATCGGATTTGGCTGATCTGTTGAATATTTTAGAATTTTGAAAATTGTTGGACATTTATATTTTACTGGTGGACTCTAGGGGACCACTCCGACATTTGTCTTAGCACCAAGGGAAACCACCTAAAACCTTGGTATAGTGGCTTGAATTTAATAATAAATTAAAGCCAAATTGATCAGCATTTTAGGCTCCCCTTAGAGCAATTATTTTAAGTTTGGAGTTGGTTCCGACCTTATGAAGGTCTTGACCCAATGTCTTTGTGTGCTTTTATTGAAGTGTTTGTAATTTTATATTGATAACAAGGAGAGTGTTCCTCTCTCTGATTTTTTGGCTTAAGTGTCTTGTTAGTGTAAGTATGCTTTGTGAGTATGTGAGAATTTAGCTTCATTTTTATAGAACATATGTGCAAGATTTTATTTTCGACGAGGAGTTGACATGAGTAGAAAGCATAAGTAACTCGGCCTTAAAATTCTTAGAGTATTTTCTGAAGTGTTTGGAATTAATGTGTAATGTGCATTGGTGTTTTAGGCTCCAATAATATATTCTCGCGACAGTTATTTAAATGTTCCGGACCGCAAGGAAAATAAATTCATGTAAAACTGTAGGTTATTATAATACATTATTGCATAATTAGACATAAATTTAAGTAATTTTTACTCGTTTGTTCTTCTATTGATCTAAAAACAATATTAAATAAATAAAATCAATGTATCCAATAAGATACATTTATAATTTAAGGGTTAAATTACTAATCAAAAGTTGTTGTATTTTGACCCCTCCACAAGCTCCTAAAATGTGTACGCAACTTTTTGAATCATCCTGCATAGAAGGTGTAACTAAATTATTACAGACATTGAGGACGTGTAGTGGGGACCAATACGGTTTCATTTAGCATTGGAACTCGTGTCCGAAAATATTCCGTTTTCCCGCTATACGCAAAATACCACAACGCACCTTGCTCTCTCTCTGACGCCTGCTGCTTGTCGTCTGGATCCACAAGAAGGGATCGATGTCACGACCACCTACATCAATACATATACGGTATCTTCACACCGTGTTCTGGTACACACGACCGTCAATCCTTAGTTCTGCAGTATCCGCCGCAGCCATCCCCCGTTCCTATGGGTTTTCCTCGGATTGCACAGGGGTCTTGTAAATCAAGGACTCCATGTGAACCCACAGGTAGTAGTCTAGTGGGGTCAAGTCGGGAGAACGTGCAGGGTGTTTGGTGCCAGAATTGCGGGTGAATTGAACGTGTTTTGTGGTATTTTGCATGTAGCGAGGAAATGGTACACTTCCGGACATCAGTTCCTATCCAAAACTTGGTCACTACTACATGTCCTCAAAGTTTGTAAAGAGATTTGGTTATACTCTGTATAATGATCTAAACTATGACTTGTCGCAGGGACTGCAGCGTGTTCATAACGCTTGCGTTCGTTTCATCTTCAATATCCACCGTTATAATATTTTCGACCACTTCAATAATCTGTCCTGGCTCCATCTTACCGACAGACGTAAATTGCGTTCGCTTTAATTTCTTTTCAAGCTTCTGAATTCATTCCTACACTTCTAGTTACATTGTGTACAGATTTGATAAGTTATCTTCTTATCACAATATTGGCACTAGGTCACAAGATAACAGTCTGCTAACAATCCCTCACCACAGCACTTCTCTTTTTCTACTTTTTTCACAGTAGCCTCTGCCCGCTCCTGAAATTCTTTCTCTCAAGATATCAGGGTTTGCCGCACACTTGACACTTTTAAGTCACGCTTATACAGTTACGCCTACTTGTTAAATAATTATTTTTTTCTCCAAAACTAAATTTATTATACGACATTCATTTTTTAAATATTTTTCTATCTGTACATATTATATTTCATTCCTTAAATCTACGGTGTCCACCGCTGTGGTCTCAAGATAGTGTGCTGCCTTATCACGCAGCCGGCCCAGGTTCGATTCCCGGTCGGGACAAGCTTCCTGAGTGAGGTTTTTCCTCACCAGTAAGACAAATGTCAAGTAGTTTTAAGACCCAGAAGGTCCCCGAACATCATTTGGTCATCATCATGATTATCATCACCGGTGTGGAAAGCAACGGGTAGCTACCACACCTATAATTCCGTAGTAAAACTGCAAAGCATAGCATGAAAATTGGATTCAAGGATTGTCCTAGGGCAAAACACTGTAGAACAGAATTAGAGAAATCTAGAGTAAATCAAATTTATAAAACTCTAATAAGACCCATTAGGCCTATAACACATGGTACTGAAACATAGGTCCTAAATAAAAATACATGCAAAGAACTAGCAGTATTTGAAACGAAAATCTTAAGAAGGATTTTCGGTACAATTGATACAAAGAATGGATGGAGTCCAGATACAACGATGAGATATATACATTGTATAAGGAATTGTATTTGGAGACTCATATAAGATGTCGAGATAGTTGGAACATATTTCAAGGATGGAAACCACAAGGAAAGTGAAGATTGTCTTCAACAACAATGTAAACGGAACCAGATTAAGAGGGAGACCAAGAACAAGCTGGTGGAATTGTGTATAAGCACACGTGAAAGGATTTGGAGGAAGATGGCGATGGATAGAGAACGATGGAAGAATCTCATCTCTCCTCCTGGCGCGACAGGCCTAGAAGGCCCTTAGCCTACCAGCCGGCAGCTGGCCTCACATCCACATGTGTCAATCACAGAGGTAGATGATCATCAGCCAGTGGGGGTGACACGTGGTCAGCATGTCGAATCCCCCAGCCGTTATTGCTGTTTTTTTCAACCTGGAGGCGCTACTTATTGTAGCTACCCAAATGCCTCACGATGCTGGGTGGGCACCGGTCCCATACTAGCCGAAATACCATGAGCAAATTTCTTCCCCCGTGGAGACTCGAACCAGCGCAAGTCCCGTAGCTCTGCGCCAAAGCTTCCTGCCTTAACAACTTGGCTACGGGGCGGGACGGAAGAATGTCATAGCGGATGTTATGGCCCACTCGGGCTGTAACACCAAAGAAGAAGAAGAAGAAGAAGTTGTTAAATAACTCGTAAGTCGATCGTCCTGTACCTATTTTATATTTAACATCTTAAATATCCAAGGAGCAAGTCCTCCGGGAGGGACTTTAAGCCGTGGGTCCCTAGTCTGAAGATTTTCAGGCTCGTAGAAGATCCTTAAGCCTGAATGAAAATACATCTAAGCAAAAATTTACCGAATTGTCCCGTCCTAGTACTACCTTGGTTTCCTAGATGTCAGTATGAGGCGGAACGCTGACCACGGACCACTCAAAAAATGACATCTATACGAAAACAAGTGTAACTAAATTAATATGGTTCAAATTCTTCCTTGTAGGGGGAGAGCGCCTAAATCTCTGTAAAGGGAAAACATGGGCTTACAACACAATACAAAAATCCAAGGAGCAAGTCCTCTGGGAGGGACTTCAAGCCGTACTTCAAGCCCGAGTCTGAAGATTTTCAGGCTTGTAAAGGATCTTTAACCCTGAATGAAAAGGCCTCTAAGCAAAAATTTACCAAATTTTCCCGTCCCAGTACTACCTTGGTTTCCTAGATGTCAGTATGAGGCGGAACGCTGACCACGGACCACTCAAATGTCATCCATACGAAAACAACTAAATTAGTATGGTTCAAATTCCTCCCTGTAAGGGGAGAGCGCCTAAATCTCTGTTAAGGGAAGCATGAGCTTACAATATACAAGAATATTACATAACCTCAACTGGGCTTTAATATGAATTTTAAAAGCGTTGAACAAGAAGAAGAAGAAGAGTAAATAAAAATTTATTGTAGATAACAACTGTATTGTAGATATAATATTATGTGGTCTATTAATTTTGTTTATTGTAATTTATATGTAGGATCGAATGTGAAGATATTGTAAGTCTCCGCCTTTGACCTGGATGTCTGTAATGTGCTTCTGTTAAAAGCAGAAGGATGAAACTATTAAACAATCATCATCATCATCATCATCGTCACTCCAGGGATTAGGCAATTGCCCGTTCCGACTTCATAATGCATCAGCCCAACGTCTTCTAGGTCTTCCAACATCACGCCTTCCTCTTGCTTGATAATTTCTTGCTAACAATGGATATCTCTCCTTACTCATTCCATCCATGTGATCAATCCATTTCTGTCTGTAATTCGTGACTTTATCGAATAAAGCCTGTACTTTCAATTCTTTTCTTATATCCTCATTTCTTATTCTACCAAGTCTTGTACATCCTTTTACTTGTCTTAGGAACCGCATCTTGCCGTCTGTATTCTATCCTTCTGTCTTTTCACTGGAGCCCAAGTTTCACATCCATGCAATATTGTGGGAACCGCCATAACATTATACATTTTTATACAATTAAACAATGCAAAAAAAAAAAAACGAAAATATGAAAACAAAAAATGCAGCTGACAAAATAAACAGAAATAACCCTTGAAGGTGGTGTGGGTGAGATTGTTATTGTAAACAGAGGAGAGCGAGATTGCTACGTTAATTACCTTTGAGTTAACATTTGTAACATTAACCTGCTATTCGTTTGTGTTACTTGTTGAATACGTAGAAACATTGTTACCTCTTTCCATTAATACTACAACATGTTAACAAATTACATACTGGGTACAGGAGGGAACAAAATATTGTATATACTTAGCCTAAGTAACAGCGTAATAATAGTAATAGTAATAATAATAATAATAATAAATAATAATAATAATAATAACAATAATAATAATAACAATAATAATAATAACAATAATAATAACAATAACAATAATAATAATAATAATAATTATAATAATAATAATAATAATAATAGTAATAATAATAACAATAATAATAATAAAAATAATAATAATAGTAATAATAATAATAAGAATAATAACAATAATAATAACAATAATAATAATAGTAATAATAATAACAATAATAATAATAGTAATAATAATAATAATAATAATAATAATAATAACAATAATTTGATAGAGTCTACCAAAGAATTGAACTGGAAGAACAGGAGAATCGGCGTAATATTGCGCGTCGCAGACGTGATTTTATACGGTATTATTTGCGGGATGCAAGCATAAATGCATTCCTCTATAGCAGACGAAAATAACGGAAGTGGTTTTATCGCTGAGAATTCTGGGTAATTCGTTGCCAATATTACGAAAACGTCAACATTCATGCATGACCGGTTAAGGCAGTCGTTAATTCGATCTCAGCTCACCAGTGATTGGAAGTAATTTGAGTAGAGAGTAATGTATTTGCATACGACCCTAATTTTACACTAATATAATATCTCACAAACTACAAACGAACTCTGAAACTGTCGCCACTGACAAAAATTACGTGAACAAAAGTGACTGGGCGAAAGTGGGGGTGGAGTTTTTCTAGCACTCCTAAGTAATTTTACAAGGGTAGCCCATTATAGTACACATGTCACTCAGATGTCTAGCGAAGGGTGGAAGAACAATTCTCTAGACAAGGATAGCAGAAATCCTGCCAACTTTTACACTATAGAATGTTGTACTTCATTGTTATCATCATCAAGATCATCCTTCACGGATTAGGTATTTGCCTGTTCCGATTTCACATCTGTTCAGCCCAGCGCTTTCTTGGTCTTCCCACCGATCTTCGTCCTCCAGGATTATACATCAGTGCCATCTTTGGTATCCTACCCTCTGTCATTCTATGCAGATGTTCTATCCAATTGTTCCTGTGTTCTTCTATTTGTTGGAAAAGTGGTTGTGAAAGGTTATACAAAGAATAACATGTATTTTTAAGCACAATTTTATCATATTCGTTAAAAATGCAGTTGGAACAGATTTTTCATTCAATGCCCCAGGTTATCATTTCGACATTTCTGGTGTTCTCTCCTGACATTGGCGTAATTGTAACCCACTTCTGAAGTTGGAGCGCCTAAAAGGCGGAGTTACGCTGCCGCGATATGATCGGTGATGATGATGATAGTGATGTGCCAGGAGAGTCCTTAACCTAAATTCCAGATCATAGACAACCACAGGAATATTTCCCTTCCATAAAAAAATCCTGATTTTACCGGGAATCGAACCCGGGACTCATGAACAGTAGTCAGAAACGCTGACTAGCCCATGAGGCTGGTTGGAACTAAATTTAATTTAAACTAATTTTTTTACGTCCTTTTTTCTGTTTTTAGGTATTTTTTGGGGTATCTTTAGGTCTTTTTAAAGGTTTTTTATAGGTATACTTTCTCAAATTCCGAGCCCTACCTATCTCCAACGTTCATCAAAATATATAAAAAGTAAAGTGATCCCACAACAGGCCCGGAGGCCCTTGGGGTAGTAGGAGGTAAAGGCTCCCACTTTTTCTAGACAATTGACACTTTATGTCAGCCGGGTTGTCAGCCCTGCGTGACGGCCGTCTTTACCCCCAGAACAAGCGTCTGGTACTCATTTCCGTTAGAGGCTGAGTCGACCCCAGGGCCATAGTGCCGCCAGAGGGTTTGGGTCAGTTTAAAAATCCTGACCCCAACGGGACTTGAACCCTCGACCCTCCGGCTTGTAGCTCATTGCCTTAACCACTACGCTACGGCGTGCCCCCGATCAAAATATATATTGACAATAATTGTACAAAGAATTGGTAAAGTCGCTGAAAATATGCGGCAATTCAAATAGAAGATAATTATTACCTCCGCCATTTACTATTCGCAGACGATCAGATGGTAATTTCTCAGGATCCAGATTATGCATATTTTATGTTAAAGTAATTAGAGATAGAATACAAAATGGGGATTACAGTTAAATTATAATAAAACCGAATTTCTTTCATTGCATACAACTGATGAGCTAAAATGTAATTTAGGAAAAATATGTAATGTTAAAAATTTTAAATATTTAGGATCTATTTTAGACAAAAAATGAGAATAAAACGACATAAATTGAAAGAAGAACAACTGATGGAAGAAGAATCATTGATACGTTGAACTCAGTGCTTTGGAATAGAAATATAATACACAGAACGAAGAAAATTATATTTCAAGTTCTGTTACAAAACATATTATCACATGGGTCCGAAACCTGGACAGTAAGTAGAAAACATTCCAACAAGCTGTTAGCAGTAGAAATGGATTTTTGGAGGCAATCGACAAGAATTTCAAAGATGTAATAAAGTCAGAAACAGCACAATAAGGGAAATTATGCAAGTTGAAAAAACATAGAGGTAAAAAATAGAAGAAAACGTTAGAAATTGTAGGACACCTCAGAAGAACGGAAGAAGATAGACTTCCAAAGAAGATCCTTGATTGGAAAGCTAATGGAAGAAGCGCAAGAGGCAGACTTAGAGAATGTTGGATAGATGGAGTGAGGAAAAGCATAGAAGCTAGAGATTTGAGGGAAGAAGATGCTTTATACAGAACCCCCTGGCGGCAAATAACTTTAGGCTGAAGCTGAACCACTGTAGTATGGAATATTCCTAATATATATTTTTTTTCTCCTGGCGCGACAGGCTTAGAAGGCCCTTTGCCTACCAGCCGGCTGCTGGCCTCACATCCACATGTGTCAATCACAGAGGTAGATGATCATCAGCCGGTGTAGGGGTGACATGTGGTCAGCATGTCGAGTCCCCCCAGCCGTTATAGCTGGTTTCCTCAACCTGGAGCCGCTACTTATTGTATCTACCCAAATGCCTCACGATGCTGGGCGGGCACCGGTCCCATACTGGCCGAAATACCATGAGAAAATGTCTTCCCTCATGGAGACTCGAACCAGCGCAAGTCCCGTAGCTCTGCGCCAAGGCTTCCTACCTTAACCACTCGGCTACGGCGCGGGACAATATAAAAAATAACATCTTTAATTCTTTTATCACTGTATATTTATTTATAGAACGGGATAAAATCCAAGATAATACAATAAGAAAATTATGGATTTCAAAACGAACCTAATTGAAAAATAGAAGAGAGACGAACTTAAATAGAATGCTGTGGGATTAAAAGGAAGAGATAGGCTAAGAGAACGTTGAATGGACGGAGTAAGAAATATGGAAGTAAGGAGTCTTAAGAGAAGAAGATATATTAAAGATGACAGGCGACAAATCCCCTGGGTTGCAAGGAAACCACTGTAGTGTGGAATATTCCTAGTAAAAATAAATAACATTTATCATCATTATTATTATTATTATTATTATTATTATTATTCTCCGTCCCGCGTCGTAGCAGAGTGGTTGACGCAGAGCTACGGGACTTGCGCTGGTTCCAGTCTCCATGGAAGAAGAAATTTTCTCATGGAATTTTGGCCAGTATGAGACCGGTGCCCACCCAGCATCGTGAGGCATTTGGGTAGCTACAATAAGTAGCGATTCCATGTTGAGAAAACCAGATATAACGGCTGGGGGACTCGACATGCTGACCACATGTCACCCCTACACTGACAAGATGATCATCTACCTCTGTGATTGATACATGCGGATGTGAGGCCAGCAGCAGGCTGGTAGGCTATGGGCCTTCTAGACATGTCGCGCCATGGAGTTCAGTTAAGTTTAGTTTTATTATTATTATTGTTCTTTTTATTATTATTTTTTTTATTATTATTATTATTATTATTATTATTATTATTATTATTATTATTATTTGTATTATTTTTATTTTTATTATTTTTATTTTATATTATTATTATTATTATCATCATCATTATTATTAATTACTCGCCACTGGAATGGACTACTGGAGACGTGCTTCAAGAATATCCAGGAAGGATCAAATCCGAAATGCATATATAAAAGAAAAAATGCAGGTACAATATTCAATATTAGATTTTATAAAGAAGAAACAATTAAATTGCTACGGACACATTAGAAGAATGGAAGAAGGAAGACTACCTAAGATAATCATGGATTGGGAACCACAGGGAAGGAAAAAGAAGGGTAGACCAAATATTACGTGGATTCAGGGAATCAATGAAACTAAGAGGGAATGGGAAATAGAAGAAGATATATGGATGAACAGACAAGAATGGAAAAATGTGTTGAATCAAATGTGTAGTTAACTGTGAACATGGGTACCGGAAAAATGTATATTCATTGTAAAAGCCGGAATAATAAAAAATGATGATTATTATTATTATATTAATATTATTATTATTAATTATTAATTATTATTATTAATTATTAATTATTTATTATTATTATTATTATTATTATTATTATTATTATTATTATTATTATTATTATTATTATTATTATTATTATTATTATTATTATTATTATTATTATTATTATTATTGAAATCTTAATACATTCTTTCCTTAAAAAACGTAACCATATTTTTGGAACACGGTGTAAACGTTGAATGCTATTTATTTGAGTGAAGGCGTCGAATGGAAATGTGTCCATTATTTTGTAGAGAGGACGGGAGTAATGACACTTCCACAAAGAGAGTCACACAAATAGGCCTACATGGAGTGGTAGTCAAGCACATTCACAAACGCAGGCACAATAAAATTAGTTTAAAGTGCTTAGGAATTATTTTTTTTTTTGATCGAAGAGAAACGAATTCACCGGTGAATGGAGAAAAGCAAATAATAATAAGCTGCTTCATACTTATGGGAAACATGATGTAATAATAATAATATATTCTATAGTAATTCTGCCCGAGTGCAGGTCTTTCACTGCAATCATAGCATTTCCATACTATGCTTTGCAGCTTTACTAGGAAATTATAGGTGTGGTGGCTTCCCGTTGTTTTCCACACCGATGAAGGATGATGTGATATTGGTAAGGACGATGACGATGCCCGGATGATTTTCGGGGACCCTTGGGCCCTAAGCATCCTGACATTTGTCTTACAGGTGAGGTAAATCCTGAAAGAAATCTCATCCAGTAGCCTGTCTCGACCGGAAATCGAACCCGGCCCGTAGCGTGAGGAGGCAGCACTACCTCGAAACCACAGTGGTGGACCATAATAATAATAATAATAATAATAATAATAATAATAATAATAATAACAATAATAATACTTAATTACTTACTCACTGGCACTATCGAACCCGTAGGTTCATGGCCGCACGGACATAAGCTCTCCATACATCCCTATCCTGAGCTAATGCTTTCCAATCATTCCCTGTATAATCTACTTCCCCCAAATCATAGTTAATGTTATTCTCCCACCTCATTCTTGGTCTACCAACTGGGCGTTTTCCCTCTGGCTTTCCTACAAGAAGCTTCCATGCAAGTCTTTCATTTCCCATACGTGCAACATGTCCTGCCCATCGCAGTCTACGAGACTTAACTGTTCTTATTATATCTGGCTTCCTATAAAGACCATGTAGTTCATTGTTATGTAGTCTTCTCCATTCACCTGTCTGTTCATCTCTCTTTGGTCCAAAAATGTTCCTAAGTACTTTATTCTCAAATACTTGTAATCTCCTTTCCTCTCTTAAAGTAAGAGTCCATGTTTCACACCCATATAATGTAACTGGTAGAATAATAGTTTTATATATTTTCAATAATAATAATAATAATAATAATAATAATAATAATAATAATAATAATAATAATAATAATAATAATAATAATGAGAGAAGGTGCGACTGAATAAGCATTAGGATATTTCAGCTTTTTGATCTTGCTGAGTTCGGAGATTCTTCTCTTCTTCCACACTTCATGATATGATATATTTCACATTGTTTCTTTTAGTTCACATACACAGCTTTCATAAGGCACAATTTATGATGGAAACACCATGGGTCGCTAACCTTTAAGATAATGTCTCTGGGGTTGATTTGCCTTGGTCGTAATATAATAATAATAATAATAATAATAATAATAATAATAATAATAATAATAATAATTGTATTTTATATACAGATTTTTAATGTTTACAGATTTTTCTGTGCCTAAAGTTTTATTTTCCTTCTCCACTCGTCTCTATCCATCCACTCCATGTACTCCAGTCCTCTTGTTCTCAATCCAGCCCTTATTTCTTGCATCTACGAGTTTCCAGGTCTTCCTTTTCCTTCTTCATCCAGGTGGACACCATTACAATGTTTTTCTGGATAACCATTCTTCTTGCATTCGTAGTACGTGCCCTTACCAATTTAATTGCTTATATCTTACGAAATCTACTATTGAATTTCTAATTCATTTCTTTTCTCTTATGACAGTATTTATTTTTTCTAACTTTGAACATCTTGCTGCTCTCACTCAAGAAATCCATTTCCATCGACATAAGTTTTTGTTGAAATTCCAAACTTCAGCTCCATATGTGACAGTACTTCTCACTATTGAATTATATATTTGTAACATGTTTTTCCTGGTTATATGTGTGTTACATAGGGGCACGCCGTAGCGTAGTGGTTAAGGCAGTGAGCTACAAGCCGGAGGATCGAGGGTTCAAGTCCCGTTGGGGTCAGGATTTTTAAACCGACCCAAACCCTCTGGCGGCACTATGGCCCTGGGGTCGGCTCAGCCTCTAACGGAAATGGGTACCAGACGCTTGTTCTGGGGGTAAAGGCGGCCGCCATGCTGGGCTGACAACCCGGCTGACGTAAAGTGCCGATTGTCTAGAAAAAGTGTGATCCTCCGGGCCTGTTGTGGGATATTAATAAAAATAATAATAATAATAATAACAATAATAATAATAATAATAATAATAATAAGTACAATTCTGGAAATGCGTGCTATTATGCATTACAGAGACTCCTGCCGTCCCAACTTCTTTAAAAAAAACGTTAAACTGAAAATATATAAAACTGTTATTCTCCCAGTTATATTTTATGGGTGCGAAACATGGATTCTTACTTTAAGGGAGGAAAGGACATTACGAGTGTTTGAGAATAAAGTTCTTAGGAATTTTTTTGACCAAAAAGAGATGAAACAGACAGGTAAATGGAGGAAACTACATAATTGTGAACTACATGATATGCATAGGGAACAAAAAAAAACTCCTGGCGCGACAGGCATAGAAGGCCCTTGGCCTACCATCCAGCTGCTGGCCTCACATCCACATGTGTCAATCACAGAGGTAGGTGATCATCCAGCCAGTGTAGGGGTGACATGTGGTCAGCATGTCGAGTCCGCCCCGTTATAATTGGTTTTCTCAACCTGGAACCGCTACTTATTGTAGCTACCCAAATGCCTCATGATGCTGGGTGGGCACCGGTCCCCTACTGGCCGAAATACTATGAGAAAATTTCTTCCCCCATGGGGACTCGAACCAGCGCAAGTCCCGTAGCTCTGCGGAAGGCTTCCTGACTTAACCACTCCGCTACGGCGCGGGACTATATGTATAGGAAGCCAGATATAAAAAAGAACAGTTAAATCGTAGGCTGTGATGGGCAGGACATGTGCCACGTATTGGGATGAAAGAGGTACATGGAAACTTCTGGTAGGATAACCAGAAGAAAAGCGCCCAGTTGGTAGACCAAGAATGAGGTGGGAGAATAACATCCATGATTTGAAGGAAGTAGATTATACAGGGAATGATTAGTAAATATTAGCTCAGGATAGAGATGTATGGAGAGCTTATGTCCGCGCGGCCATGAACCTACGGATAATAGGTTACTTTGTTAACATTTTACCAGTGGTTGTGTTCCTACGCCTGACGATTTTACTTTTCATATCCGAGGATTAGTCGGCCGCGGTGGACCAGTGGTTATGCTCCTTGCCTCTGGTCCCGAGGGTCGCGGGTTCAAACCCGGCCGGGGTCGATGGATTTTTTAGGACGGAAAAATCCAAGGAGCAAGTCCTCCGGGAGGGACTTTAAGCCGTGGGTCCCGAGTCTGAAGATTTTCAGGCTCGTAAAAAATCCTTAAGCCTGAATGAAAAGGAATCTAAGCAAAATTTATCGAATTTTCCCGTCCTAGTACTACCTTGGTTTGCTAGATGTCAGTATGAGGCGGAACGCTGACCACGGACCACTCAAAATGACATCCATACGAAAACAAGTGTAAATAAATTAGTATGGTTCAAATTCTTCCCTGTAGGGGGAGAGCGCCTAAATCTCTGTAAAGGCAAAACATAGGCTTACAATACAATACAATATCCGAGGATTATTTATAATGTAATATGCTTATCTCTGACACGGATCAATGCAGTGTTGACTCCCCAACTCTAGGAATCTGCGTCCACGAATTTCCTTCACCCAAAGTATGTTATAAACTTTGGCTAGGATTGAACCCCGCGGCTCCCGGGATGCCATAGAACGCGCTGTTTCAGCAGATCGTTCGATCAATGTGCAGCGACTCTTGGGAAAGAGACACCGCTGTTCCAATGGTTGCATTTCTATTCATTAGAACTCTCCAAGGAATTTACTCTTAGTAATGTTCAAATTTAAAGCAGCATAATAGAAAAATTGACTAAAGAACTCGTCTTTCCTACGGTACACCATAGGCTGTATATAAAACATGTTATTCCAAATTTCATTTTAACAGAATTTATGACTGGAAATTTGGAAATTATTTTAGGAGATTTAACATTTACCCAGACAGTAATCATATCTATTTTTTTTTCAAGTGCACTAGGTTGTTTTTCCACATTCCTGGTTTCTCTCCTGGCATGGCGTACTTGTAACCCAGTTCTGAGGTTGGGGCGCCTGGAAAGCGGGGTTACGTTGCCCTGATGATATGATTTGAAGGGTGGTGATGATGATAATGGTGCGCCAGGAGAGTCCCTAATCCTAAGCTTAACCTAAGATGAATATGAATGATGATGATTGCGATGGCCATATGATTTCGGGGACCGTTTGGGCCTTAAAGTTTTCCTGACATGTGTCTTACAGGTGAGGAAAAACCCCCATAAAAACCTCACCCAGAAAAACTGTCCCGACCGAGAAGCAAACCCGGGCCCGCTGCGTAACAAGGCAGCACCACTACCCCGAGACCACAGCGGTGGACGTAATCATAATTGTAAATGTCAAGAATCAATACAATCTGTAAAACATGTTTTATTTGATTGTCCTGTAATCGAAAGACAACGATTCTGGTTAAACTTACTTTTAAATGGTGATGAGGCTTCTGCCTCAATTTGTGAAGTGATTTTTAAGAACAAAAATTATTATAAACATTTTATGAACTTCATAACACACATTCATAACAATATGTAGTATTTTCTAAGACACTTATAGACGATATATGTAATTCGTAACACTCATTCAAAACCATAATATAATATTTCTGTTTTACAATGTATAGTATAATATTGTTATAGTAAGATACAACCCTAACATGCCTTTGTGGCGAAATAGGGTTTCGAAATATTTGGAGCTTCAATAATAATAATAATAATAATAATAATAATAATAATAATAATAATAATAATATTCTTCCTTCCAAGTATATTAGGCAAAGGCCTGTTACGATCCTATAGAACATTTTCCCTCCAGCGTTTCATAGGACGTCCCAGAGATCTTCGTCCTCTTGGTATATAATTATAAACAGTTTTGGGGCTCCGATTTGAACTCATTCTTTCAAGATGGTGTTTCCAATTTACTTGGTACTGTTTAATATATTCCAAAATTGGCGTAGTCTTCAATTCTTTTAAGATACCGGTGTTTCTTTTCCGTTCCCATCTGATGTAACCCGCTGTTCTGCGCATTAATCTCATTTCACAAGCCGTTATTCTGCTTTCATGGTGTCTTGTTAGTGTCCTTGCTTCACTACCATAGGTCAACACTGGTCTAGCCAAAGTGTTATATAAACATAATCTGGTGTTCTTTGTACAAGGGATGGTTTCGTAACTTGATTAATAATTCCCAAACTTTTATTGTAACTAGTTTTTTTCGGGGATATCCTTTTCATCCCTAATAATAATAATAATAATAATAATAATAATAATAATAATAATAATAATAATAATAATAATAATAATAATAATAGAAAAATTAATGCAAGTAAAATCTACGTATTCAAATTAATACTTCAAACAATAGACGCTATACACACGAAGTCAACATCAATTCGAGTTACATTATAAAATTATAAATTGTTTATTTTGTGGGTCCATCTCCTCAATGTAGTAAAATATTAATTCACTCTAGGCCTTTCGAGACTAGTCCCATCTTCAGCAGAGTAGGAGATAGGTCTGTATCTACTGACCAGTCATATACCATCTCCACTTCTCACAACTGGAATTCCCTACCACACGAAATAAGGAGCTGCCGGACATTGGCATCTTTTAAAAGAAATCTAAATTTATATTTGCTCTAAACTCGACTTCATTATTATCCAGTGTAAGGTATATATATTAATTGGTGTTTCCCGTATAATGTATCATATTTATATTATTATTATTATTATTATTATTATTATTATTATTATTATTATTATTATCGTATCATTATTGTCATTACCCTATAAAATGTTGTTTGTACATGACATTTACATTGCTACATTTATTGTATCTTTAACTGTTTATAATTAGTATAGTGTATATCTATATTTGTCGAATATTTATTTGTATTTGTGCTGGTTGAGTGGAAGAGAGGGCCTTATGGCCTTAACTCTGCCAGAATAAATAAAGTATTATTATTATTATTATTATTATCTTATCATTATTGTCATTACCCTATAAAATGTTGTTTGTACATGACATTTACATTGCTACATTTATTGTATCTTTAACTATTTATAATTAGTATAGTGTATATCTATATTTGTCGAATATTTATTTGTATTTGTGCTGGTTGAGTGGAAGAGAGGGCCTTATGGCCTTAACTCTGCCAGAATAAATAAAGTATTATTATTATTATTATTATCCAACTCCTGCTGATGATGGGATTAATCCGAAAGACCTACTGTGAATTAATATTTTACAAAGTTGAAGAGAGTGTTTAAGGAAGAAATGTGGAGCAATACAGGAACAAGATGTATCAAGAATTAGAAGGAATCAGGAATTGAAAGAATTATATAGGGATTTAGATATGGTAAGATCGGCCGCGGTGGACTAGTGGTTATGCTCCTTGCCTCTGGTCCCGAGGGTCGCGGATTCAAAGCCGGCCGGGGTCGATTCATTTTTTAGGAAAGAATAATCCAAGGAGCAAGTCCTCCGGGAGGGACTTTAAGCCGTGGGTCCCGAGTCTGAAGATTTTCAGGCTCGTAAAAGATCCTCAAGCCTGAATGAAAGTCCTCTAAGCAAAATTTACCGAATTTTCCCGTCCTAGTACTACCTTGGTTTCCTAGATGTCAGTATGAGGCGGAACGCTGACCACAGACCACTCAAATGACATCTATACGAAAACAAGAGTAACTAAATTAGTATGGTTCAAATTCTTCCCTGTAGGGGGAGAGCGCCTAAATATCTGTTAAGGGAAAAACATGGGCTTACAATACAAGGAAAAATATAAGAAGAAAGGGGTAGGATATGTGTTGCGGATGGAGCAAGAAAGAGGTGCAAGAAATATTTTAGAAGGGAAACCGGAAGGAAGAAGAAAGTTGGAAGACAGAAACTAAGATGGTTAGGTAAGGTTGAGGAAGACTTAAGACAACTGAAGTTGAAAGGTGGATACAGAAAGCTAGTAATAGAGAAGAATGGCCAGTTGTTATGAAGAAAGCCAAGGTTCTTAGATGACCGTAGAGTCAAAGGAACAAGAAGAAAAACCCCGAGACAGAAACTCACCCAGGATCCTGTCCCGACCGGGAATGGAACTAGGGCCCGCTGCATGACAAGACAGCACACTACATTGATAAATGCCAATCACATACTTAAATCTCACGCACTATAGTTATTGGATTTGATTCTATCTCAATAGTGTAGGTCAGAACAAAACATATAGCTTCTTCGCTATTATCCATTTCAGTAGCAATGGAGATTGCAAGAATAAAGTTGTAAAGAAGATATATTGACGGAATTGTTTGCGAATCTGCGACCGGAAAATATATGAGGTTTCCGGTGTTTCCCGCAGTCCCTGAGGCAAAATCGAATTAAAATTTCATTCCCACCTACAATACCTGTTGATCACGTACCACAGATCTCTCTCTGTCAACATTGCACTTCAAAGATTTTGTCCTGCTACTTGCCCAGTGACTTGTAAGTTACAATAAGATATTCTCTTCATAATTAACAAGATATAAACAAATGAAGGAATTAATAAATAGAGAAAATTAATAGAGAAAATTAATCGAGAAAAATAAGAAAGAATATAAAAACAGAGAAAGAAGGCAAAAAGAAATATGAACAGGAAGAAAGTATAAAAGAAGAAGAAATAAACGAAGGTTAAATACTTAGGATACTAAGATATAAACAAATGAAGGAATTAATAAATAGAGAAAATTAATAGAAAAAATTATTCGCGAAAAATAAGAAAGAATATAAAAACAGAGAAAGAAGGCAAAAAGAAATATGAACAGGAAGAAAGTATAAAAGAAGAAGAAATAAACGAAGGTTAAATACTTAGGATACTAAGATATAAACAAATGAAGGAATTAATAAATAGAGAAAATTAATCGAGATAAATAAGAAAGAATATAAAAACAGAGAAAGAAGGCAAAAATAAATATGAACAGAAAGAAAGTATAAAAGAAGAAGAAATAAACGAAGGTTAAATACTTAGGATATAATCTAACTTATAATGAGGAGTGTGATATATCCTTTAAAATACAAAACTATAATAAAGCTTTAAGAATTATCAACCAAGTTTTTAAACCATCAAAAGTGCAGAGACACACAAGAATGAAAATCTATAAAATTCTCGCTAGACCCATAATCTGTTATGGCAGTGAAGCAGAACTCAGGATGGTCATATTATAGCCACGGAGATGAAATTTCTGCGACGAACTGCAGGTTATAGCCTTCTAGACCACCAAAGAAATTCAACAATAGCCAGAGAGTTAAACATCGTACCTATATCTGAATACCTCCAAGAATATAGAAACAATTGGCTAGCCCATATTCAGCGCATGGATCGTCACAGAATACCAAAACAAATTCTTCACTACATTCCTCGAGGCAGAAGATCTGTGGGTCGACCTTTTCGGAGATGGCGGGAGACCGTAACGGGCCACTGGGCCTAATACTTGAAAGGACGATGATGATAAACGAAGGAATAAATTATAATGTTAAGTGATTCCGGGTTGTCGTGGCGAGGCGGTGGGAGATTGTGGAGATCAGAAGCTCCCTTCTCTTGGTTAATCCCGAAGACCTGCCCCATGGGCGATGAGCTCCCTGGATGCCTACATTGCTCAGTGGGCTGACTCACAGCAGCGGCACGACTAGGCTTAGTCTTGGGACAATACCGGGCGTAATGCTGGGAATTACCACCAGGTCGATAAGCTCGAGAAAGGAGAAAGCGCGGTCTTTTTATGGCTTTTTGGGACTTAGCGCCGACTCTGGAACCGAGTGACCCAAGGACAATCTGTGAGGTCGTCAGGAGTTGAGCGACCTGACGTACTAATGCTCAGGCTGGACCCACTTCAGCAACCAAACACGTCCCCAGCTGGTGCACTGGGGGAAAGATCGGTGGATCTGCTAGACAGTCCTCCCGGTTAAGTCCATGGGACTCGTGAACCATTAGTGGGGTCGGCAAGAGTTGAGCGCCTTGTCGTACTATTTGCTCATCTGTTGGAGCTTGCGAGCTCCGTGCTGGACCACAACAGCTGCAGAAGGCGTCCCTGGGGGCACACCAGGGCTCGGCTCGGACCAGTCCAGAGGGGAGCTACTGTACTGGTTCCTGGCTCGGCCTACGGGCCCGTCGACAAACTGTGGGGTCGCCAGGAGATGAGCACCTGGATGTACTAAAAGTCTCACACTGTTGGGCTTGTAGCCCTAGCCGGTCTCACAACGGCTGCAGGACACGTCCCTGGAGGCAGAACAGGGGAATGGTCGGTGGATCTGCGACAGCAGTCCTCCCGGCTAGGCTCATAGAGCCCGTGGACCAACTGTGGGGTCGTCAGGATTGAGCGACCTGATGTACTATAAAACAAACAAAACAAACAAACTCCTGGCGCGACAGGCCTATATGGCCCTTAGCCTACCAGCCGGCTGCTGGCCTAATATCCACATGTGTCAATCACACAGGTAGATGATCATCAGCCAGTGTTGGGGTGACATGTGGTCAGCATGTCGAGTCCCCCAGCCGTTATAGCTGGTTTTCTCAACCTGGAGCCGCTACTTAATGTAGCTACCCAAATGCTGGGTGGGCACCGGTCCCATACTGGCCGAAATACCATGAGAAAATTTCTTCCCCCATGGAGACTCGAACCAGCGCAAGTCCCGTAGCTCTGCGCCAAGGCTTCCTGCCTTAACCACTCGGCTACGGCGCGGGACCCTGATGTACTATGTAGCTCAGCAATTCCCAGAACTGCAAACTCCAACACTCTCTCCCTGGGGTGTTGGTTTAAGGACCGTGAACTTGAACGTGGACGCGAACATAGGATATGGAGGACTAGAACTAGGACTTGGGAGTATGGTCATGACGACCGAGGTATCCCAAGGGGTGGATGGATGGGCCTAGATGTAGATGTGTCCGTTTTCTTCTGATTTATTTATAATATTAAAATTAATTGAATCAACTGATGTATCCAAAAAGGATACATTACGAATTTAAGTGTTAAAACTTTTTTGAATGAGAATCTATGAGATCGGAACAAGCCACATGGGCTTAATCCGTGATTGTTGTTGATGATGATGATGATGAAGAAAGAGAAGGAAGAAAAAATATGTGAAGAAAGTATAAATGAATTAACAAATAAAGAATAGATGGTTGAAAAACAAAGAGATAATTAAGATAAAAACAATTAAGAGAGGAAGAAACATAAGGAACGCTAGAGATTGCAGAAACGCCATTACGTTGTAATTGTATACAATTTGCAAAGGATTGTTACTTCCGCACTGAGGATTTCGTGGAATTTGTTTCACCTGAAATTCCCACAAAGCACTGTGACAGGAACAGTTGTTTTGCTGACAGCTAACATCGCTGTCACGTCTGTCTGCAGACTTAACACTTAACAGCATATGGTCAAGATGTACTATTCTATTCTTCTTTATAAAATCAGCGTGTCTGTCTGTTTGTACTTTATGGACTGAAAAATTACTTGACCGATTTAAATGGGTTTTTTCCATCAATTAGGGAATTTTTCTGGGACAATTTACAATTGAATAGTTAAATGTTTTTAAAATAATAAACTCCGTTGAGGTTACTGCGTTATAAAAATTGTAAAACAGTACCTGATATCTCAGTCGTCCTCAATAATTTGGATTGCAATAGATGTTACACATTTTATATTGGAAGAACTACTAGAAACTTCACGACAAGATTTAATGAGCATTTCAGAGATTTCATAAAGAATGAAGGTAAATCCAGTTTTTCAAAACATATAGTAGAAGAAGGACATCAATTCGACACATTCGACAACGTATTATCGATCCTGCATAGAGAAAACGATATATCGAAAATCAACGTTCTCGAAGAGTTAGAAATTATCAAGGAAACCACAAATAAACACCTACTGAATGAGAACGTACCCAGCAATATAAACCCTCTGTACAAAATAATTACCAACAACAGTCAATACCAAAATTAAAGCTGAAGATGATACATAAGTTATCGAAAGGCCTCCTAAAAAACAACACTGCAAATTATTGAGGTACTATTTTACAATTATTAAAATCTTAATTGAATTGAAAAATGGGGACTTGAGAAAACTAAATATCTGTGTATAGGAGAAGAAATAGAAAATATAAATTTCAACAATGGAGAAGAACTAAAACCTAGTATTGAATGCACTTATTTAGGAACAAAATTAGACAATTCAGGCGATAACACAGTGGAAATTAAAAATAGAATCGCACAAACAAAACAAGCAATAAATGCTTTATACTCTGTTTGGTGGAGCAACAATATTACAAAAAATAGAAAATTACAAATATATCAAACAAT
This sequence comes from Diploptera punctata, assembly GCA_030220185.1. Lineage (NCBI taxonomy): Eukaryota > Metazoa > Arthropoda > Insecta > Blattodea > Blaberidae > Diploptera > Diploptera punctata. Next base: position 255,487 of record JASPKZ010007389.1, read on the forward strand.
AATTCAGAGCATTTTAACATATGGTGCTGAAGTCTGGTAAATTCCTACCAGGGAAATGAAAAGAATTTTAAGTATAGAAATGGATGTTTTAAGAAGATCAGCTGGAAAATCTAGAATGGATAGAATACGAAATAAAGAAATAAGGGAAATTATGGGTGTACAAGAGGAGCCAGACATCATAGACATTATAGAAAAGAAAAGATTACAGTGTCATGTCAAAAGAATGCCAGAGCAAAGTTTGCCGAAAATTGTTATGGAATGGATCCTAATGGAAAGGAGGAAAAGAGGAAGTCTTGGATAGAAGGTGTACAAGCAGCTATGCATATCAGAGGAATGGAGGAAGATCAATGGATGGACAGAGAGAAAATGGCGTTTGGTTTCCGGAAGACAGTGGAAGCTGCCATGATACCGGATGATGATGATGATGAATAGTTGCCCTGAAAAGAGTTCTAACCCACAAACTACAAATTGTTGGGGGAAAAAAAGTATAATGTTCATTTTGAGGTTATTACCTTCATTATATCACATACATTTTAATCTCTCATCCTATTGAAATCATATACAGCCAATTTGAATGCAAAAAAACATGCTAATAACTAAATATTAACAATTTAATACAGAACTGAGTGCAAAAAGAGTGGAAAATTTATCTAACACATATTTAACTAAAATTGCTATAATAAAAAATAGAAAATACCTATTGAACACTGATTCAGTTAGAAAAAATTCTAACTTAATCAGTTTTAAGTATTTATTTTCCATTTAATGTAATTCTGTTACATTCTTTGCGCATTTCTTATTTTCACTCAATTTCTCTAAGATTCTGATTAGAATTCACGGAACTGTGGTGGAATGAATTTGCACATGTGCAATAATTTTCTGCACTGCTACTAATGACTTGACTGTTTCCGCCTTTTTGTTACATATAGACCATTATTCGCTTGAAAGTAAGCTATTAAAATAAACAAAACAGGTCTGGAAGAGAGTGTGGATAATTTTACATGCACCATACCGTGATATTCTCCGGATAGATCAGTAATCCACTGAAAACTCAACTTCCGAATTTTTGTGGGTTAGATCTCTTTTCTTCGGGGCAACTATCCAATTATAAATTCGATCGATAGATCATCGGTTGATTAATGTCTTTGACATCGTCCGATTCCTAATAGCCAATTTTGTCGGTCCATCCAATCTCCTGGTTGTAGATGTTTCTCCTTCATGTATAAACATATTCCCTGACTCCAAGAGGTTTTAGGTCTTCCACTGCCTCGTCTTCCCTCAGGTTTCCATTCCAAAACAGATTTTGGTAGTCGATCTTCTTCTATTCGCTGGATATGTCCGTACCATCTTAATTAATTATTATTTTTGTGCCCAATCCCACCTTCACGTGGTGCAGCTGTTATTAACTTATACGTATAACTTATGTGGTGAACGGGCGGGATGGGCTACTCACCAACTGCACTGGTCATCATGGTGAGATATTGGCCGATATGGTATTACTTCCACTTCCATACCATATCTCTTTTATATCTTTCCTATCCAGTCTCTCTGGACTGAACACTTGTTTTCCGACCCCGATGGTATTAGAGTTTTCGAGGCCGAGGGGATCATTTCATCTTATATTTTCTGTCAAATTCTTCCTAAAGGGCAGATCAGGCTCTTAGCTGCAGTGAAAGCAACTAATCTAAGGATGGACATCTGAAAAATCCCTGGTCCTCCAGGTTGGGGGTTGATGAGGTAGGCCAGCTCCCTCCCATCAGAAAAAAATTGCAATGCTAAAAAACCTAATAGAGATAAGCCGGTCAGAAAATTATAAATTCACGTCGTAATTATCTTTAGATACCCCGTGCTGATTGCCCGGCTTTGCCCGGGAATCTACTCATCCCGATCCTATTGGCATCAATGAGCTGAAAGACAAGCATGGTTACTGTGAGTTATCCTTAAAAAATAGGCATATTCCGTCGCAGATTTTTTCTTTTTAGATTTTTTTAGACAATGAATTCTATGTTTATTAATTTAGTGTCTTTGTTATAGTTTAGGCAGCATAAGCCATTTAAGCATTAAAAAAATTACTTTTTTTAGTGTACCGATCCCCCCCCCCTTTTTTAGCTTCGCCCCTATAGTACATAAGGTAATATTTTAAATACGTAAGTATTTATGTGTTGCTGGAACAAAACATATAAATTTGGAATAAGAATATCAGAAAATAGAAAATTAAACACCCTATTGTTTGCAGATGACCAAATAATAATAGCAAATTCCGAAGATAATCTACAGAAAGGTCTGTATGAACTTAACAAAATTACAGAAGAATATGGATTAAAGATATCTACAGAAAAAACAAAAATTATGGCATTTCAAGGTGTAGATCCTGTCAGAAGTAAAATTGTACTGGACAATAAAATTTTGGAGCAGGTGAATAATTTTACATATCTAGGATGCAATATCTCATATGAAGAAGAAAAGGATGTAAATACAAAAAAATCTAAATTTCTAAGAATTTTAGGGTTAATAAATTCTATCTTTAAGCCACAGTTAGTCCAAAAGCATTCAAGACTGAAAGTGTATAAAACACTGGCTCTTCCAACTCTTTTGTATGGCAGCGAAGTAAGGACGTTGAAACAGAAGGATATACAGAGACTTAGATCTGCTGAAATGAGATATCTTCGGAGGACTGCAGGATACACACTACTAGATCACAAAAAGAAATGAAGACATCTTAGAAGAATTACACATGGAACCTTTAGAAAACAAAATTTCTGATTATAAGTCAAGATGGATACAACATGTTCATCGAATGGAAGATCAAAGAATACCCAAACTAATGTTAAGATATCAACCTGCAGGAAGAAGAAGACCAGGACGTCCACTCAAAAGACTTCTGGATGGTGTTTCTCTTGAGGCCGAAACAGGTCAACAAATGGCCTAAATTCGTGAATGTACTATGATGATGATGATGATGAAGTATTTATGTCCCAGAAAAATCCTCTAATTGATAAAAAAACTGATTCAAATCGGACAGGTAGTTTTTGTGTCCATGAAGAACCTGGCAGCGGACGAAACGAGAATAATAGATTTGTATATGTGGAAAGAATTGTCAGTGTTTGTACCGAGTCTAGAATGGTGTAGTGGACTGCACACTCCTACGAAGGAGAGGTCCACGGTTCGATTCCTGTTCAGACAGTTTTTCTTTTTACAATATCATAGCCGGAGGGTCGAGGGTTCAAGTCCCGTTAGGGTCAGGATTTTTAAACTACTAAGAGCCCAAAAGTATCTTTAATAGAGAAGTAAGGGTGGAAGGGAATTTTATCAATATTTCTATTTCATCCTATAGGATTATTTGGCCCAAACCCTCTGGCGGCACTATGGCCCTGGGGTCGACTCAGCCTCTAACGGAAATGAGTATCAGACGCTTGTTCTGGGGTAAAGGCGGCCGTCACGCAGGGCTGACAACCCGGCTGACATAAAGTGCCGATTGTCTAGAAAAAGTGGGAGCCTTAACCTCCTACTACCCCAAGGGCCTCCGGGCCTGTTGTGGGATCACTTTACTTTTTTATATTTCATAAATAACAGACAGTCAAATAGAATCAAAGAGAGATGATCAGACAGGGGATTGGAGAAGACTACATAACAGTGAGCTACGTTATCTTTATAGCAAATCAGATAAAATAATAACAGTTAAGACCAGTAGACTGCGATGTGCAGGGCATGTGGCACGAATAGGGATTCAAAGAGGGGCACGGAATCTTCTTGTAGTAAACCAGAGGGAAACGTCCAGTTGGTAGACCAAGAATGAGGTGGGAGAATAACATTAACCATGATATGAGCGACGTAGATTATATAGGGAATGATTGGTAAACATTAGCTCAGGATAGGAAATGATGGGAGAGCTTTATGTCCGCGTAGCCATGAACCTACGGGTTCGATAGAGCCACTGAGCTATGTTGTTGTGGTGTTAAACATGTCGGCCATTTTAAAGACTGGAATGAGATATACTTAGTATGAAATGAAAATGATATAAAAAGTTCTTTATCATAAAATGCCTATTAACATGCATATCATGTGTTGGCTATTTGCACGAACCTACCGGTGAAGTTATGAAACTCTACTTCGGTATATCAATAGTTTTACTCTTGTAAGTTGTGTGCATATCGGCAATAATAAATTATACTCAGTGTTATGTGCTTCTTTTGTCAACTAAACTCAGATGTCAGAGGTTCCAAAACGAGTATAGACCGGTATTCAATTACACTGGTGGACAAGATTTTCTTCACAAGAAATCTGATTAGTGAATCTAGTGCATTTTTACACGCTTTATATTAGCTTGACCTGTATCTATCTATCTATCTATCTATGTAACGGAATCTTTCAACGCGATTTTCACCCACTTAAAATCATTGGATCGACTTGAAACTTTGTATACTTGTAAAGGACCCGTGACACTACGATAATTTCATATTTTGTTTCTAAAATCCTGGCCAGAATCATCAGAAAATAAAAAAAAAATTACAACTGGAATAATAGGTTGCGGACTTGTCGACTTTTTAGTCAATCGTTGTAAGAGCTCAGTTGGTAGAGTGATGAACTCTGGTGGTATATAATTTCAGTAATCCATACGTCGCTGGTTCAAATCCGACAGGGAGATTTTTTTAGAAGAGTATTACTTTTAGCCCATACTACAATAGTATCGAATTTAAATATATTTACATTTTTATCTTATTCTGTAAAATATTAAAACTAAAAAAGAGTTTTAAAAAACTAAAACAGCACGCTTTATTAGAAAACCGAACTAAAAAATGAAAAATAATTTTAATTTCCAACACTCTTGGGAGAAAATTAAAGTGGTCAACAAAAAAATCATCTCCAACACATATAGAATAAAACTAGAATTATCAACAAAAATAAAATTTTACCATCAAGAGCGTGGGGTACCTTTTATGATTTTTACATTTTCTTCTAAGAGACTTTACTTTTACCTATATCTGTTTATGATCAAATAAATTAATTGATATAGAGCACCCCACGCTTTTGATGGTAAAATTATTTTCTTTTTGTTGATAACTCTACTTTTATTCCATATGTGTTGGAGATTATTTTTTTTGTTGATTACTTTAATTTTATCCCAAGCGTGTTGGAAATTAAAATTATTTTTCATTTTTAAGTTCGGTTTTATAATAAAATGTGTTGTTTTAGTTTTTTAAAACTATTATTTATTTTTTATTTTTACAGAATAAGATAAAAATGTAAATATCTTTAAATTCGATACTATTGTAGTATGAGCTGAAAGTAATACTCTTATAAAAATAATTCTCCCAGTCGGATTTGAACCAGCGACCTATGGATTACTGAAATTATATACCACTAGAGTTCACCGCTCTACCAACTGAGCTCTTACAACGATTGACTAAAAAGTCGACAAGTCCGTAACCTATTATACCAGTTTTCATTTTTTTGATTTTCTGATGATTCTGGCCAGGATTTTAGAAACAAAATATGAAATTAACATATTGTCACGGGTCCTTTACAAGTATACAAAGTTTCAAGACGATCCAATGTTTCTAAGTGGGTTAAAATCGTGCTCAAAGATTCCGTTACATAGATACAAAGACACTTTTTTTCTGACGATTCTGGCCATGATTTTAGAATCAAGTATGAAAATATTATATTGTCACGGATCCTTTACAAGTATACAAAGTTTGAAGTCGATCCAATGTTTCTAAGTGGGTGAAAGTCGTGTTCAAAGATTCCGTTACATAGATACAAATACACTTTTTTTGATTTTCTGATGATTCTGGCCAGGATTTTAGAAAATAAATATGAAATTATTGTATTGTCACGGGTCCTTTACAAGTGTACAAAATTTCAAGTCGATCCAGTGTTTCTAACTGGGTGAAAATCGTGTTCAAAGATTCTGTTACATAGATACAAAGATACTTTTTTTTTATTTTCTGATGATTCTGGCCTGGATTTTAGAAAAAAATGTGAAATCATTGTATTGTCACGGGTCCTTTACAAGTATACAAAGTTTCAAGTCGATCCAATGATTTTAAGTGGGTGAAAGATTCCGTTACATAGATAGATAGATACAGGTCAAGCTAATATAAAGCGTGTAAAAATTATAAAAAATGTAAATGAATATCATAGAAAACTCTTGCCTGATAGAAAAAAAAAAAACTGAAACGATATTTAAATTCAGGATGAAAAATATTTCTAAAATCTCATATTTTTATTCTTGTGAAAGAAAAAAGTTAATTTGTGTAGACTAGTATAATCAATGTATCTAGACCATCTTTCAATTGTTCCCGGATTTTTTAAAATGATGTTAAATAGAGTGAGCCAGTTAGAGTAGGTTCTGCATGACTCACATAATTACCTCGGAGAGACGGGCAGAGTCGCTCTTCGTGGAAAGTTTGGTTCTTGAATTTCGCCCAAATTAGAGAATTCCTAAAGCATGTCGAGTCCCCCAGCCGTTACAGCTGGTTTTCTCAACCTGGAGCCGCTACTTATTGTAGCTACTCAAATGCCTCACGATGCTGGCTGGGCACCGGTCCCATATTGGCCGAAATACCATGAGAAAATTTCTTCCCCCATGGAGACTCGAAACAGCGCAAGTCCCGTAGCTCTGCGCCAAGGCTTTCTGCCTTAACCACTCGGCTACAGCGTGGGACATATATATAACTTTAATTTGCTTACTTGATATAGTCAGCTACTAGATGGCAGTGAAGACAGTGTTCTCGCGACATCTAGTAATAATGGAGAGTATAATACATATATAAGAAAAATAAGTGTTTGAATTGGATTCGCCTGGTAGTGTAATGGATATCACGCTGAGGTACAGACTCAGAGATCCGGGTTCAAATCCCGTCCAGGCATTTATTTTTCTTATCATACCATAGTATATTATATTTCTACAAATCTTCGTCCTTGGCCAAGGATCTTCTAGGCCTGTCGCGCCATGAATTTTTGTTTTACTAAGTAGATTTGACGAAGTATACTTAATATGATATGATATAAAACTTTTTTTAATCGTAAAATACCGTTTAACGTGGATACCATGTGTTAACCACAGTGATAGACTATGTCGAATCCCAGAGCCATTATAGCTGATTCCCTCAACCTGAAACCCCTACTTTTTGTAGCTCCCAAATTCCTCACGATGCTAGATGGACACCTGTCACATAATGACCGAAATTCCATTACAATGTGTCTTCGCCCATGGTCACAGAGTACCAGAGAAGAAAGTAGGCAAGTTTCGCGTACATGCCATAAGTGGCGCTAGTGTAGAACAACTAACTACATCTAAATTTTTTCGATTTTTTTCTGGTGCTAATATGAAATTCAGCACCGCCTGGTGGTAAAATAATGAATTATAATTATATAACGCCATCTGGTGAATAATCATGGAATTGAACTATTATAGGAATAAATAACGTATTAATCAATTTTAAATTGTGGAATTATGTATACCTAGTCTCTCAGACCTACAGATTTTCTTTAATTTTAACAGAAAGGAAGAATGGAAATAAATAAAACATGTTAATTTATTTTTCGTTTATTAAAATTTTAAAACGTGCATTATGAGCTCTTTTAATAAATATGTACAATTGACCTACCCCCTCATTCTCACATACATATTTTATACAATATTTATTAAATAACCTTAGCCATGTCGTACATCTGTCCATTATAAAGTCACATTTTTAAAATGTTTATTAGAAATGGCTGTACACTAACATCACTCTTCCTAACCTAACAAATCTTAGAATTTTATCACTTCTAGGAGGTTTATCTTTGAAAATAGATTCACATTAAAAAATGTGAACAAGCTTTGAATTTACTTACAAACTAGAGTAAAATAAAATCTAAGTAATGATTTTAACTTTCGATAATTTACAGTACCGTCTACATAGAACGAAACGATAGCAGTTAAAAATTTTAATTTACAAAATGGCTAACTTCCCATAATCCCGAGTGAACACCGTTAAACACGCCGTGAACGACGCCGTGTGCCTTGCATTTGTTTTATTTAGTTACATATTCTGTTACTACGAAACAGCGCTACCATTGTAGTTTGCTCATTGTAGTTCATCGTAAACGACCGAAATTTTTTAGATGTCACTGTACTCAGTTTCCCCTCTATTCGAAGTTTCTCTATGGCCCATGGTGACTCTAACCAGAGCAAGTCCCGTAAGTTCATGGCCGCGTGACATAAGCTCTATACATCCCTATTATAAGCTAAAGTTTCCCGATATAAACATTCCCCTGTATAATTTACCCCACTGCAGTGACAAATGATTAAAAGTAAAGTATTTAATTAGTATTCGAAGGATTAAGGCATTTGAATTAATAAATATACCTCGCCATTGTTAATGTAATTATCATTCCTCATTCTTTGCTACCTGTTCGGCAAGTATTATCATGCCTGAAGAAGGTACAAAGTACCGAAACAGCTTTTACAAATTTATATTGTAATAAATAGAGTCCGGATGGTAGGCACTTATCATAAGTAATGCCACGAGTGATTTCCAAATTATCGATAAATTCACGACTCACGAAGTGAGGATTGAATTTATCTAGAGAATTTGGAAATCAAGAGTGGCATTTGTTAGGACTATTTAACGAATAAAATTAAGCTGTTTACTCACAAATCATTATTTAACTATAGTTATTTTAAAATATTTATATATTTAATGTAAACGGCGATGTTTACAAATGAGAAACGATAGGTACGCTTCTACTGCTTCTTTTGTTTATCACTGCAACCAGATCATACTATTTATTGCCAAAGGAACGCAATATTGTAAGGAGGAGCTTTCTTTAATATGGTAATCATAACACTGATAAATATTTGGTGAAATACGACTCTGATTGGTTGTAAAACAGAAATCATTGAAACGTGATTGGTCATTGACTCCCATTTGGGGCATGAGTTAAATAGTCAAATTAACTCCTTTAAGTGCCTAGGTACAATACTAAACGATAATAATACTGTTGAAGAAGAAATCAAAACAAGAATATCGCAAGGGAATAAAGCATATTTTGCTAATTTCGATATATTCAAAAGCAAATTAATATCAAAAAATGTTAAATTCAAATTATATACAGCAATAATAAGACCAATCATATGTTATGGAGCTCAAACCTGGGTACTAAAAGAAGCAGATAAACTAAGGCTATTAACGTTTGAGAGGAAAATATTTAGAAGAGTGCTAGGTCCAGTAAAGGAAAATGGAAATTGGAGGTTGAGAAGGAATGACGAATTATACCTCAAGAATAATAAAGAAAATATAGTTAGTTTCATCAAATCCAAAAGATTACAATGGTTTGGACATACACTAAGAATGCCAAAGGGAAGATTGCCGAATGATATTTTGAATTGGAAGCCACAAGGAACAAGACCAAGGGGGAGACCCAAGGATCGATGGGAAGATGACGTAATTGAAGATTTGAGAGAGATGGGGATTTTTTGATTTGAAATCCACTGCACAAGATAGGAAGAAGTGGCGTAAACTGGTTGAGAAGGCCAAGACATTCCACTGGAAGTCGTAGAGCCTGACGAAGAAAAAGATGGTAGGCACTTAAAAAGTTAAAAATAGGTAGGCAAAAAGGCACTAAAAATCATTAATATAGGCACTAAAAAATCAAAACAGGCTCTTACAAAAATGGACTACAACATAAAATTTTACAGCCTTTGTAAAGATTATAAACATATGCTATCAATACCATACGAAATATCAGAGATGATTTTGGAACTTGTTTTGCTTTTTTACAAAGAGCATACTTATGTTTTGAAGTGTGTACGTGCTGTGAAACATGGCACTTCATCGCGCAATTCACTGAAATTTTACACACTTTGCGAAAGAAGGTCACTTGAGAATATTTCTGCACCAAATTCTTTCACGAAATTGGTCAGTTTGTCTTTCACTGTTTTACTCTTGTCCGTTCTTTAGGCATGGTGAAACAACTATTCTGAAAGTGGTCACACAACTTTGTCTTTGAAGCACCTGTCTGTGAACGAGGAGTACAGACTGAATTCAGTGTTATCAACATCAAAAATAATATTTCCAGTCAATTAAAGGTTTCTATATAATGATATGTCATGAAGTTTGTCCATTTCAATTAATTTCATTGAAATACTAAGTTAATTTCTAGAAAAAATGGCAAATAGGCATGTATAGGCATTGTAAGCTGAAATAGGCATTTATAGGCAAAATTAACATATGGTTGTGAATGCCGAACAGAAACTCAAAAAAACAAAACAAATCAATCAAACAACCGAAAATGAAAGTTTTAAGGAAAATCGCTGAGAGAGAAAATTCGCAGCTCTGTTATTAGAAAAGAATATGAAATTGAACCTATAAACCTTTGGATAAATGATAGAAGACTAAATTGGAACGATCACATAGATAGAATGGAGAACAGTAGATTAGTGGAGAAAGTACGTGACTGGACACCTCAGCAGAAAAGGCCGTTAGGAAGACCACAACTACGATGGAAGGATGTCACCATACCCCGGACCTGTAGTGAATGAACACACAACAAGCTGCCAGCTTTCATGCGTAGAGGAAGAAGAAGAACTTTTACAATATCTATAATAAATAACGGTAGGCATTTTCCTAAATTTTGCACTAGAGCATGCCATTAAATCTTTAGAGAATGAGGAAGGCTTACAACTGAATGGTATCAATAAGCTGTTAGTTTATGCTGATGATGTAGTACTACTGGCCGATAGCAAGGAGATACTAAAGGCCAACACGCACACACTATTGAGTAACACTAAGAAATTAGGACTGGAAGTAAATATCAGTAAAACTAAATATATGGTCACACGTAGAAATTCAATATATAATGGAAATGGACAGCTAATGACAAATGAGGGAAATTTTGAGGAAGTGGCTGAATTCAAATACCTAGGAACAATAATCACAAATAGGAATGAGACGCACAAAGAAATTAAACATAGACTCAATTCTGGAAATGCGTGCTATTATGCATTGCAGAGACTTTTGATGTCCCAACTCCTTTCAAAAAACGTTAAGCTGAAAATATATAAAACTATTATTCTACCAATTATATTATATGGGTGCGAAACATGGACTCTTTCTTTAAGGGAGGAAAGGATATTATGAGTATTTGAGAATAAAATACTTAGGAAAATTTTTGGACCAAAGAGAGATGAACAGACAGGCGAATGGAGAAGACTACATAACAATGAACTACATGGTCTATATAGGAAGCCAGATATAATAAGAACAGTTAAGTCTCGTAGACTGCGATGGGCAGGACATGTTGCGCGTATGGGGAATGAAAGACGTGCATGGAGGTTTCTTGAGGGAAAAGCCAGAGGGAAAACGCCCAGTTGGTAGACCGAGAATGAGGTGGGAGAACATAATTAACTATGATTTTAGGGAAGTAGAATAAATAGGGAATGATTGGAAAGCATTAGCTCAGGATAGGGAGGTATGGAGAACTTATGTCCGCGCGGCCATGAACCTACGGGTTCGATAGTGCCAGTGAGTAAGTAAGTAAGTATCCGGTCTCTAGTAATAAATATGAAAATCATAAAACTTGAATTTTTATCTTTATTTAATTAAATATTTTATTTCTGATGCGCATAGAAATGACCTAGTAAGGTTATTGATAAACAAACAGTGAGGAATGTTTCACAACTTCTCCAGCAGGTTCGTGCGATTACCCAACGCATTCATTTTATAAAGTATTTTATTATAATACAAGGTCCTTCTTTTTATAACATTCCTGGCCTCTATTTAATGTTAACGCTTTTATGAAGACAAATTACGTGTTTATTCTTATAAAAGCATTTTAAAATAAATATACCGATTTAAGTTATTCCATCTGATATTGCTATTAGTGATTTTACTTCTATTTATTTTCTTAACCTGCCCACGGTTCAGGGCATGTTGCATGTTTGTCATTTGTATAATTTATAATCTTTTTCTTTTTCAGAATAAAACATTCACGTCATTTTCTATTTTCGTCATAAATAAAGTTCAAATAGTGAGTCAAAATATAACCTAACTGTTTCTCTGTAGCAGCTACAACGTTATCGCAGTTTTAAAAAACAAAAAAGTATACAAAATAACGATTTACTATATCGGGAATTATTTATACTTGGCACGCCGTAGCGTAGTGGTTAAGGCACTGGGCTACAAGCCGGAGGGTCGAGGGTTCAAATCCCGTTGGGGTCAGGATTTTTAAACTATAAGTGGGGGAAAGCCGAAGAAGAATAAAGTTCAAATAGTAAGTCAAAATATAACCTGTTTCTTTGTAGCAGCTACAACATTATCGCAGTTTTAAAAAGCAAAAACAGTGTACAAAATAACGATTTACTATATCGGGAATTAAAAAATAATATATAACGAGGGATACCTCACGTATTATTATTATTCCCTTCATTGTATCTTTACCTTGTCGTGATGGAGTGGCTTGCATGCTTGAAATGGCACCGAGAGCTATGGTGGCGGTAGTATTGCTGCCGAAAGTTACAATATTGATAATGATTGATAACACTGTTCAACATGATTTTTGTCTCATGAGTACCAATAGCTGTACTTAATGCAGTTTTTTATCGTGTTTTCAAATCTGTATTCGGAATTTCTCCATCACCCACAGTTTTTTTTTAAATTTCAATTAATGGATTTAAATAATTATTTTTTAATAAACGTTTTTTCGTCCAATTGTCCATTGTAAAATAAAATCAAATGAGGTAACTCAGGAGATTTCAGCTGTGGAAAAGAGATATCAAGGCAAATGGAATCCTAATATGCTGGCCGATTATTGTTGGACCATCAAGAAGGATGCTCCACAGGCGAAATATAGCAGAAAATCGTAATTTCTTACTTTCTAGGTGAGTCCGAATGTTCGAATATTGTGCAGTTTCGAATGTAGAAAATATTAAAGTGTTTGAAATTATAAATTCCTGTCTCTCGAAAACCTTGCATGATGGAGAAAACCCGATATCATATTTGAATTCAGGAGAAAAAATACTATCAGAATCACTTTTTTTTTTCTTTCTGAGACAAACAAAAACGTTTATTTTTTGTTGCTCAGTGTTATCAGAGGATTGGAGGGAGATCAATGTATCAACAGAGAGGAATGGCGTTTGGTTTCCGGAAGACGGCGGTAGCTGTCATGATACCGAATGACAATGATTATTCTTCTTCTTCGTCAGGCTCTACGACTTCCAGTGGAATGTCTTGGCCTTCTCAACCAGTTTACGCCACTTCTTCCTATCTTGTGCAGTAGATTTAAAATTAAAAATCCCCATCTCTCTGAAATCTTCAATTACGTTATCTTCCCATCGATCCTTTGGTGTTCCCCTTGGTCTTGTTCCCTGTGGCTTCCAATTTAAAATATCAATTGGCAATCTTCCCTTTGGCATTCTTAGTGTACGTCCAAACCATTGCAATCTTTTGGATTTGATGAAACTAACTATATTTTCTTTATTATTCTTGAGGTTTAATTCGTCATTCCTTCTCAACCTCCAATTTCCATTTTCCTTTACTGGACCTAGCACTCTTCTAAATATTTTCCTCTCAAACGTTAATAGTCTTAATTTATCTGCTTCTTTTAGTACCCAGGTTTCAGCTCCATAACATATGATTGGTCTTATTATTGCTGTATATAATTTGAATTTAACATTTTTTTATATTAATTTGCTTTTGAATATATCGAAATTAGCAAAATATGCTTTATTCCCTTGCGATATTCTTGTTTTGATTTCTTCTTCAACAGTATTATTATCGTTTAGTATTGTGCCTAGGTACTTAAAGGAGTTAATTTGATCAATACAGTCACCATTTATAGTTAGTTCAAGCAAATTCGTTTTATTTCTCATACATCTTAAATATTTTGTTTTGTTTAGATTGATTACAAGCCCATATTTTATACTTTCATTTTTCAATTTGTCAAAGGACAATGATTATTATTATTATTATTATTATTATTATTATTATTATTATATTTGCTCTAATGGGAATATTTTTAACATTGCTTTTTATGGTTGAAATGTCAGCTTTCTGTAATTATATACATGCCTACGATTTGTGTAGAGAAAGCCATGGACGGCGACTGATATACGTAGGCGCCAGGCTGTGACGATAATTATACTAGAAACTATAGCTGTGAGCTACTGTGGCCTACATATCAGAACACATAAAGAGATGAAACCATTTTACAATTAAGCAAACGGACGGGCGGATGGAAAATGCGTGTACGCTCCATTTATATTACGACGTCCATGAAATATAAACTGTAAATGGCTCCCCACGGTTTCAAAAAAAGTCTTCACCCAATAAGATTTTTAATAACAAAAGTTATTTTGATTTTACAACATTCATATGGAGAATTTTTCCTTCGTATTTTTCTTATGCAGTATTTTCCGTTTTGTTTCTTACACTCACTTTTATTTCCTTCCATCTTCTTAACCAAATAAATTATGAAAAAAATGACATTCTGTGAGTTTTCTTCGCGCATTTTTTTTTTTTGTGTATGTGATCTCGGTAACAGTGGTAATGTGGAGTCCTATTTTGAATTTGTTTTCTTTTAATTAAGGGATTTGAATTTTGTTTAATTACAGAGAATAGGTCCACCGCTGTGGTCTCGAGGTTAGCGTGCTGGGGTGGACTGCCATGCACGGGGCCCGGGTTCGATCACGGGTCGGGGCACAAGTAGTTTTTTGGGATGAGGTTTTTAGCGGGGTTTTTCCTCACCTGTAAGACAAACGTCAGTCAGGAAAACTTTTTAAGGCCCAAACGGTCCCCAGAAATCATTATGGCCATCATCCTTATCATTCCCATCCTCATCCTTCATCGGTGTTGGAAAGCAACGGGAAGCTACCACACCTACACAATTCCCTAGTAAATCTGCGAGAATAGCATGAAAATGCTTTTGATTAAGATTGCAGTTGATAGGACCTGCCTTCGGGACAAACAAAATACTATGGATGGACCAGTGATTATCTTTGTGGACCAAAGAGAAATAAATAGACAGGTGAATGGAGAAGACGCACATTAACAATGAAAAATACATGGTCTTTATAGGAAACCAGATATATAATAAGGAAAAGTTAAGTCTCGTAGACTGCGATAGTAGGCAGGACATGTAGCCCCGTATGGGGAAGGACAATACTTGTCCATTTGGAAGCTTCGTTGTAGGGAAAGCCAGAGGGAAAACGCCCAGTTGGGTAGACCAAGAATAAGGTGGGAGAATACGATTTGAGGGAAGTAGATTATACAGGGAATGATTGGAAAGCATTTTAGCTCAGGATAGGGATATATGGAGAGCTTATGTCCGCGCGGCCATGAACCTACGGGTTCGACAGTGCCAGTAAGTAAGTACAGTGATTATCATTAGTGTTCACGCAGCAGGCCCGGGTTCGGTCCCCGCTCGGGACAGTTTTTCTGGGTAAGGTTTTTATCGGGGTTTTTCCTCACCTGTAAGACAAATGTCAGGAAAACTTTAAGGTCCAAACGGTCCTCGAAATCATCCGGCCATCATCATCATTCTTATCATTATCATCATCCTTCACTGGTGTGGAAAGCTACTGAAAGCTACCACACCTATAATTCCCTAGTAAAGCTGCAAAACATAGCATGAAAATGCTATGATTGCAGTGAAAGACCTGCCCTCGGGCAGAATTACTATGAATGGATCATTAGTGTTGTAACTATGAAATAAAATTGTTATTTTATTCAAATATAGAAACATCTTCATAATTTATAAACTTTTTTACATTGCAACAAAGTTTCACTTTAACCTCCATATTCGGATAAAGTGGACCTCAGAGTCCACCTCAAGCTTTTAGACTATTTTTAAGTTTATTTACTCTATTAATTTATACAGACGGGCACAAATGTATCTGAAAGTATTTATGGCTGATCATTATTAAAAAGCATTAATATTTATTTAATGATTTTAAAAACATATTTACTAACTGCGGCAGAAATGAAATTTATGAGACGTACTGCGGGCTATTCAAGGACAGACCATAAAATGAATTCTGGCATTCTCAAAGAATTACAAACAGAATCAGTCATAGAATATGTACAAAAATACAGAAACAACTGGAAATCTCACGTACGAAGAATGAGCAGAACAAGAATACCACATCAGATCTTAAATTACCAGCCACCAGGCAAGAGATCTTTGGGCAGACCCTTCAAACGTTGGATTGAGACCGTAACAGACCACTAGGTCTATCACATGAAAGGAAGAAGAAGAAAAATATATTGTTGATTATAACATTCACACCTCATTCATTTATAGACAGCGACGGTCTTTGGCTTTAGTAAAATGACAAGGATATTAAATAAAATTAATTAAGTGAAGAGTTAGGAGGTCAAAGAGCACGCAGAATCCCCTGAGGATGTCTACCACAGTAGTAGACGAAACGTTGAGTGTTAATAAAACCAAACCACGGCCATTTAGCCCAAAAGACATAAAATACATTAATCAAAACATCTGTCGTGAAAGTATACAATTTTATATAATTAAGTGAATGTTTTTTACATATAGCATCCTCATTGATAAAATATGCGTATTCAAGTGGACCCAGATGCTCGTGAGGGTCCACATTAACCGAATCCCTTTGTTAATGTTTAATTATTTTATACATCCGCCGTATCACTTAATATCAAACCAAACCCGTCAGTATATTAAAACATCATATACATAATATAATATATTTATAATAATAATAATAGCTTTATTTTACCTGGCAGAGTTAAGGCCTTAAGGCCTTGTCTACCACTCAACCAGGTTTAAAAAAAATACAAAAAAAAATGTCTTAAATCTAAATTACAATATATATATATATATATATATATATATATATATATATATATATATATATATAAACGATTACAAGTTATGAATACAATACAATTAATATTTATAATGCATTTTGATTTACTCTAAATTTAACGAATTAAATATATATATGTACAAGATATATAAAAAAACGAGGAAAAGATTAATGACATAGTATAAAATTAAATAAATAGAGAAAAATTAATTATTAGAAAACAGATAACTGTATAAGCATGTTTGAAGAGAAAAATTATACGCTCAGACCGGGACTTGAACCCGGGACCCTTGATTCTCTAGACCAAGTGCTCTACCAACTGAGCTACCTGAGCAAGTACCGATCTAAACGCAAATCCTTCTCTATATACATTGTAATTCCCGTCCACCAAATGCTATGAAGCCATGCTTCTATCTTGCAAATGGGGGCTCCTTTATTAAGAAGACATATTTGGGAATTATACATTACAGCCAGTACGGCTTTTTCCAAAGCATGACTTAAAAGTGCCAAGTGTGTGGCAACCCCTGATATCTTGAAGAAGGAGATTCCAGGAGCGGGCAGAGGCTACTGTGAAGGAAGTAGAATAGGACGAAGTGCTATGAAGTGGAATTGTTAGCAGACTGCTATCTTGTGACCTAGTGTCAATATTGTGGTAAGAGGATAACTTCTCAAATCTGGACGCCAGGTAAGTAGGAATGTAGGAATTCAAAAGCTTGAAAAGTAGTGAAAGAGAGTGCAATTTACGTCTGTCAGTAAGACGGAGCCAAGAGAGGTTATTAAAGTGTTCGGAAATATGGTCATAACGGCGGATATTGAAAATGAATCGAACGCAAGCATTATGAACACGCTGCAGTCTCTTTAGGGTATTTTTCAAAATTTATAATATTCAATAGTAGAAATTAAGAATTAATTCTCAGCTTGAAAAACTTTTATAATGGTCATTTTCATAAATATCACAAATAAATCCTTCTTCGAACAAAGAATAAAAGAAACTGGTCTTGAACACGTCAAAGTTGATGAGTAGAAGTTAAAATAGTTTATGTTCGAGGGCAGCACCATTTAAGGAAGATATTAACAGGGTTCACTCAAATCGAAGGATCCACATTATCCGAACTTTCTGTACTCGTACATAATGTATGTATTGTATTGTAAGCCCATGTTTTCCCTTTACAGAGATTTAGGCGCTCTCCCCCTACAGGGAACAATTTGAACCATACTAATTTAGTTACACTTGTTTTCGTACAGATGTCATTTTTGAGTGATCCGTGGTCAGCGTTCTGCCTCATACTGACATCTAGGAAACCAAGGTAGTACTAGGACGGGGAAATTCGGTAAATTTTGCTTAGAGCCTTTTCATTCAGGCTTAAGGATTTTTTACGAGCCTGAAAAAATTCAGACTCGGGACCCACGGCTTAAAGTCCCTCCCGGAAGACTTGCTCCTTGGATTTTTCCGTCCTAAAAAAATCCATCGACCCCGGCCGGGTTTGAACCCGCGACCCTCGGGACCAGAGGCAAGGAGTATAACCACTAGTCCACCGCGGCCGATCGTACATAATGTAAAATGTTAAAATATATACCTTTTGTCAGGTGCCATCGTCCTCAAATGTGTTAAAAAAATAAATTTAGTAACTGAAGGACTTTCCATCATCAGCAGAAGAAATATATGCATCTTATCCGAAGACTGTCTTCAAGGTGAGCGGCCGTTAGTCTTGAGCGATATTCGTGCCGATGCACTGCAAAGGAGCCACTTACGTATCAAAGTGTATGTTGGCACACGCCAAAGGAGCCGTACCACAAAGGAGGCACTTCCATGTCACAGGTCCCCGGCGCCGAGTTTCATAAAGTGGTATTAAGCTTTCGTTCGAATTACGAACCCAAACATTGTGTTTAAATGAATAAGACTGTTCCGATTAAAAGTGGCTTCAGATGTTACCAAAGTCAGAGAAAGATTTATAAAATTTCGTATTTCATTAAATAAAGTTCTTGCATCGCATTCGGGCGTTCATAGCTTTTATGTGGATCAACATCAACGTAACATAATATGCTGTTCCGGCCGGTTAGCTTCTCCCTTCCGCCCCCGCTCTCCAGCGAACTCTCATGCGCTGCACAGCTTAGCAACTACAATGAATAACGAAATTGTTTTCTCATATTTGAAATGTTGAAAGGATATAGCTACTTAAATAAATATTGTGAAAGGTTGTACAAGAGGAGAACATATTAGAAATGAGAACATTAGAGAGGGACTAAAAGTACAACCACTTCAACAAATAGAAGAACATCCCGCCAACTCCTTAGTTACCCCCATTCATATTCAACCAGAATGATACTTTTTATTTGCCTACGCCATTTTACGGAACATTTGGATAGAACATCTGCAAATAATGACAGAGAATAGGATACCAAAGATGGCACTGATGTATAATCCTGGAGGACGAAGATCGGTAGGAAGACCAAGAAAGCGTTGGGCTGAACAGATGTGAGATCGAAACAGGCAAAGGCCTAATCAGTGAAGGATGATGACGATGAAACAAATATTGTTTGTATTAACCTAATTGGAATTTTTCTTTTTATATTTTAGTTCATTCATTTTATGTATTTTTGTGAATTGAGTATGAAGTCGTTTTTGGCTACCAGTTTTTTGACCTTCCGCGGTCCGGACTTGGACCACGGTCCGCGAGTTGTCTACCGTTAGTATAGTGTATAGATGGAGTTAGAGATACCTTTCTAGTACGAACAGCGTGTATTAAATATTTCAACATATCTCGGACTGGATGACTGACTGCCCAACTAAATAACTAAAGGGCATACGAATTAAGGCATATATTCAGCTCCAATACTAGGCTATGCAATCTGCACTGCAGTGTTGTCTGATTGTTTGAGAAGAGAGATTCAGAAAAAAAAAACATTGAGTTCCGCAAAGCATTGCCCACTGACTCACTGACACTATCAAACCCGTAGGTTCATAGCCGCGCATACATAAACTCTCCGTACATCCCTATCCTGAACCAATGTATATCACCTGCCTCAAACCATGGATGTTATTCTTCCAACTTATGTTTGACTTACCAACAGTCTGATTTCCACTTGGTTTTCCTACAAGAAATGTTCATACCCCTCTTTCAGTTTCTATTCGTCTCACATGTTCTGCCATAGCATTATACGAGACTCAATTGATATTGCATCTGGTTTTACATAAATTAAAGTGATCCCACAACAGGCCCGAGGGCCCTTGGGGTAGGAGGAGGTTAGGGCTCCCACTTTTTCTAGACAATCGGCACTTTATGTCAGCCAGGTTGTCAGCCCAGCGTGATGGCCGTCTTTACCCCCAGAACAAGCGTCTGATACTCATTTCCGTTAGAGGCTGAATCTACCCCAGGGCCATAGTGCCGCCAGAGGGTTTGGGTCAATTTAAAAATCCTGACCCCAACGGGACTTGAACCCTCGACCCTCCGGCTTGTAGCTCAGTGCCTTAACCACTACGCTACGGCGTGCCCCTGGTTTTCCATAAATAATATATAAAAAAACTCCTAGCGCGACAGGCCTAGAAGGCCCTTAGGCTACCATCCGGCTGCTGGCCTCGCATCCACATTTGTCAATCACAAAGGTAGATGATCATCCAGCCAGCATTGGGCTGACATGTGGCCAGCATGCGGAGTCTCCCAGCTTGTTTTCTCAACCTAGAGCCGCTACTTATTGTAGCTACCCAAATGCCTCACGATGCTGGATAGGCACCGGTCCAATACTGGCCGAAATACCATGAGAAAATTTCTAACCCCATGTAGACTCGAACCAGCGCAAGTCCCGTAGCTCTGCGCCAAGCTTTCCTGCCTTAACCACTCGGCTACGGCGCGGGACAAATAATATATAGTTCTCTCTTATCTAGTAGCAGATGTTTTCCAATCATTCCCTGTATAATCTACTTCCTTCAAATCATAGTTAATGTTATTCTCCCACCTCATTCTTGGTCTACTAACTGGCTGTTTTCCCTCTGGTTTTCCTACAAGAAGCTTCCATGCACATCTTTTCATTCTCATTCGTGTCACATGTCCTGCCCACCACAGTCTACGAGACTTAACTATTCTTATTATATGCAGACCATGTAGTTTACTGTTATGTAGTCTTCTCCATTCACCTGACTGTTCATTTCTCTTTGGTACAAAAATGTTCCTAAGAACTTTATTCTCAAATACTCTAATCTCTTTACCTCCCTTAAAATACCTGTTTTTTATTATTCTATTTATTGTCTATTAAGTCTGAGTTAGCAGTTACATTGTGTACTCTCAGTTTGATTGCAGTAACAGGGTTTATATGATGATAGGTCCACCGCTGTGGTCTCGAGGTAGTGTGCTGCCTTGTCGTGCAGTGGACCCGGGTTCGATTCCCGGTCTGGACAGACTCCTGGGTGAGTTTTTTCTGGGTTATTTTTTCACCAGTAAGGCAAATGGGAAGAAGCTTAGGGCCCAACGGTTCTCGAAAATCATCCGGCCAGCATCATCATCATTACCATCCTTCACTGGTGTGGAAGGCAATGGGAAGCTACCACACCTATAATTCCCTAGTAAAGCTGCAAGCATAGCATGAAAATGCTACAGTCAGATTCAACCCAGGAAGTTACTGTGTATTTAGAACAGGGAACTGTGTTGCCATTTTAACAGTATTTTCTTTAGATAAATCCTTATATAAAATTGAAAATTGCAACACAGCAGGTACATAGTTGTAAGTTGTAGCCGCCCAAGCCACCCCCTCTTAAAGAAAAAAACAGTTACCACTTGTCACTGAGCTCGTGCGGATCTGTACTATCCTGTGTGAAAGTGTCGACTCTCATATTTACTATAAACTAGTTTGCATGCTGTAAAAGAAAAACAATTTTTTTTAAATCAACTTTTATAAGATTCATGATGTGTTCCGTTGAGGTATTATTCAAAATTAAAATATAAAATTATGGAATATTCACCTGAAAGGTCCGTCTCTTCAACTTAACTGTATACATGATGTTGAGTGATTCCGGGTTCTGTGGCCGTGGTCCATAGTTGGTGTTGATACCAGACGTTTCGCCCTCAACTGCGGAGGGCATCTTCAGTGGCGAGTGCTTCTAGGCGTGTTTCCTGGTCGGAAGCTCTACTTAGAGTGAACGCTGCGGGTGTTGTATTGATACTAGTGGTGGGAGCAGGGTGAGCGGGCGTGGCTCTTGCTGATTGGCTAATGGTCGTCTCCTTGTTGTCCCTAGTGTTGATGCATTTATTTTCTAGTGTACGGTACCAGGCCTTAGACAGTTTAATACCTTCCTCTTTTCTGTTAATATTTTCCTTATGCTTGTGTATTTCTATAGCCTCTCGATATAATCTAGGGAAATAATAGGAAGTTGTGGCTAAAACTTGTGTATCATCGAATAGAATCTGTAGCAGAACATGCCATTATGAATGGACACCAGATTCTATTCGATGATACACAAGTTTTAGCCACAACTTCCTATTATTTCCCTAGATTATATCGAGAGGCTATAGAAATACACAAGCATAAGGAAAATATTAACAGAAAAGAGGAAGGTATTAAACTGTCTAAGGCCTGGTACCGTACACTAGAAAATAAATGCATCAACACTAGGGACAACAAGGAGACGACCATTAGCCAATCAGCAAGAGCCACGCCCGCTCACCCTGCTCCCACCACTAGTATCAATACAACACCCGCAGCGTTCACTCTAAGTAGAGCTTCCGACCAGGAAACACGCCTAGAAGCACTCGCCACTGAAGATGCCCTCCGCAGTTGAGGGCGAAACGTCTGGTATCAACACCAACTATGGACCACGGCCACAGAACCCGGAATCACTCAACATCATGATTACCGGCCGTGAAAGCCTGCATTCAAGCATTTAACTGTATACAGTTCGAATGCAACAATATGTGTACAGTTAAATAATTAATTAAGTAGAGGAGACGGTCCTTTCAGGTGAATATTCCATAATTTTATATTTTAATATTTTTTTAAATGTATAGTAGATAGATTTGGAAAAAGTACTGCTAACCTTGTCGCTCTACCCCTCCTCTAAACAAATGCCGTTATTATCATTTTGGCAACATCTACCCTCTGTAGGTAGGGGGACACTGGCATAGCCCGTAAGGTCTGTATTACACATCCAAGTTAACTGTTCACGGGCGGAGGGGAAGAGTT
Organism: Diploptera punctata; assembly: GCA_030220185.1. Lineage (NCBI taxonomy): Eukaryota > Metazoa > Arthropoda > Insecta > Blattodea > Blaberidae > Diploptera > Diploptera punctata. The sequence continues at coordinate 278,483 of JASPKZ010007389.1, forward strand.
TTAGCGCTAGTGTCACCGATCTACTGAATCTGAGGAAGGGATGTAGGAGAAAACTGTACATCCGATCACGTATTGAAATTTTTCAACTTCAAATGTGGGGGGAGAATCTCTAAGCACGTGTGAAAGATCTTAACATGGTTGTCAAATTAGTCATTTAAACACGGAACGCTCAAGCGGTCGGATCATTTAAAATCACAGTATTTGTCGTCTCTCCATTACCAGCCTGACTATACATCACAAGTGGCAACATGTAATGAGAAGGACAAGGAAGGGACAGCTCATTCCTAGGCGTAACCCGAAAAGTAACAGGGTTGTCAAGTTAGTCATTCTGCCACTGACCGCGCAGAACGACGGATCATTAAAATACATAGGGTCGCATGTTTGGACGCATTAGACAGTAAAATGCCTTCTCTGCTGAGCAAGTTGTATGCTAATACGATTTTGCTTACTCAGAAATCTGTTCATGCGATAATAATTGGTTAAATTTGTAAGCTACCTGCGGAGGTACCTTACATGAGCAACTCAAATTAAAATCCCGAAGGGAACCGAACGGGAACCGATGGTAATCGATGTACTTTGCTGCTTTATCCAACATTTATCCAAGATGTCGGACCTTGAAGACTTCGATCATGTTTTCGGTATACACGGAGAAGAGGAATTTGATAGAGTTCTACCAAAGAATTCAACTGGAAGAACAGGAGAATCGGCGTAATATTGCGTGTCGCAGACGTGCGTGTCGCAGACGTGTTTGTATACGGTATTATTTGCGGGATGCAAGCATAAATGCATTCCTCTATAGCAGACGAAAATAACGGAAGTGGTTTTATCGCTGAGAATTCTGGGTAATTCGTTGCCAATATTACGAAAACGTCGACTCTCGTGCATGACCGTTAAGTCGGCCGTTAATTCGTTCTCAGCAATTGCTCACTGTGAATCAGCTCACTAGTGATTGGAAGTAATTTGAGTAGAGAGTAATGTTCTAACATACGACGTTTGTCAGCTCTCTACCTGCCAATCAAACAACATAATTCAAAGCACAGGAAGTGGCAACATAGTAAGGAATAGAAAGAGAAAGACAGTTTGTTAGTGAACATATTTTCCGCCTGCACAAAACACTTGGATGGATAATAGTAACTTCCTGCGTTGAATAAGAGTGTGTGCTTGCAGTGAAAGACCTGCCCTCGGGCAGAATTACTATGGATGGATGGATGGATATGATAGTTAAATAATTGAAGAAAATGAGTTTCCGAAGATAATCTACAGAAAGGTCTGTATGAACTTAACAAAATTACAGAAGAATATGGATTAAAGATATCTACAGAAAAACAAAAATTATGGCATTTCAAGGTTTAGATCCTGTCACAAGTAAAATTGTACTAGACAATAAAAATTTGGAGCAGGTGAATAATTTTACATATCTAGGATGCAATATCTCATATGAAGAAGAAAAGGATGTAAATGCAAAAATATCTAAATTTTTAAGAATTTTAGGGTTAATAAATTCTATCTTCAAGCCACAGTTAGTCCAAAAGCATTCAAGACTGAAAGTGTATAAAACACTGGCTCTTCCAACTCTTTTGTATGGTAGCGAAGTATGGACGTTGAAACAGAAGGATATACAGAGACTTAGATCTGCTGAAATGAGATATCTTCGGAGGACTGCAGGATACACACTACTAGATCACAAAAAAAATGAAGACATCTTAGAAGAATTACACATGGAATCTTTAGAAAACAAAATTTCTGATTATAAGTCAAGATGGATACAACATGTTCATCGAATGGAAGATCACAGAATACCCAAACTAATGTTAAGATATCAACCTGCAGGAAGAAGAAGACCAGGACGTCCACTCAAAAGACTTCTGGATGGTGTTTCTCTTGAGGCCGAAACAGGTCAACAAATGGCCTAAATTCGTGAATGTACTATGATGATGATGAAGAAAATGAGTACAAAGAAAAGAATGTCAGTCAGCAGGTATCTCTTCTGACAAGAGTTCTTAAAAAAAAGTACATACCTTCTCATTAATATCATAGCTTCCGCGTTCGGATGCAACAATTTCCCTTGGGCATGTTTTTAACTTGATGCTGGTGCTGGGATTAGATAAAGGCATTGTGTTATTAACAATAAGAACATTTAAAATAATAACAATTTTAAATAACTTTAGGCTATATTAACTAATGAAGGTAAATATCAAGCATAATTATGATTTCTTTTGTCTGTTATAATTAGACCTTCGAATATAAAATTAAAATCATTCTCAGTGATCTGCATTTTCTTTATAAAGCAAAAGGTAATCAGAAGTCATTTTGCTTGGATTGTCATCTCATAACTAACTCTATCGAACCCGTAGGTTCATTGCCGCGTAGACATATGGATTTATGAAGATACATCCCTATCTTGAGCTAATGTTTTCCAATCATCCCCTGTATAATCTACTTCCCTTAAGTCATGAATAATGTTATTCTCCCGCCTCATTCTTGGTCTACCAACTGGGCGTTTTCCCTCTGATTTTTCTACAAGAAGGTTCCAAGCATGTCTTTCATTCCCCATTCGTACCACGTCTTGTTCATCGCAATCTACAAGACGTGTGGCTTTCTATAAAGACCATGTAGCTCATTTATGTAGTTTCCTCCATTCACCTGTCTGTTCATCTCTCTTTGGTCTAAAACATTTCCTCAAGAACTTTAGTTTTTTTACACACTTTATATTAGCTTGGCCTGTATCTGTCTATGTAACGGAATCTTTCAACACGATTTTCACCCACTTAAAAACACTGGATCGACTTGAAACTTTTTTATACTTGTAAAGGACCAATGATAATACAATAATTTCATAATTTTCTTCTATGATCCTGACCAGGATCATAAGGACATCAACAAAATAAAGACCGGTATAATAGGTTGCGGACTTATCGACTTTTTAGTCCATCGTTGTAAGAAATTAATATTATATTCTCTGGTAGCTCAGTTGGTAGAGCGGTGGACTGTAGTGGTATATAATTTCAGTAATCCATAGGTCGCTGGTTCAAATCCGGCCCGGAGGATTTTTTAGAACTAAAAATATCGTAAGCAATTACATTTTCATGGGATTCCGGTTTATGACAATCAATTAAACTAAAATTTTAAAAATTAACAATAGTTTAAAGAAACTAAAACAACACGCTTTATTAGAAAACCAAACTAAAAAAATAAACAATAGCTTAAAAAACTAAAACAACACGCTTTATTAGAAAACCGAACTAAAAAAATGAAAAATAATTTTAATTTCCAACACGCTTGGGATGAAATTAAACAATAATAATTTTATTGCAGCCAAATAAGCCAGGATTAAAATAGAATACATTTTAAATTTACATATTTACATATTCACACATTGTCTTTGTTCTTTTTATGCATAGCTCAATGTGATATCGGTCACACGATTTTTTGCATAGCGTACATTTACAGTCTATATTTGCTTCATGAAATTTTGTGTTCTTGCATATCAGGTGGTGGAATCCATGGACTGCCAACCTAGTGATGACGTGTCTCATTTCGAAATTTTCTTTTGTCCACGCACGGTCCACCATTGCCCCGGTGCTGTAGAATTCTGGATAAAATTAAAGAGGTCAACAAAAAGATCATCTCCAACACATATAGAATAAAACTAGAGTTATCAACAACAAAAAAATTACCATCAAAAGCGTGGGATGCTTTTTATGGTTTTTGCGTTTTCTTCTTAGAAACTTTACTTTTACCAATATCTGTTTATTATCAAATATATTAATTGATATAGAGCACCCCACGCTTTTGATAGTAATTTTTTTTTGTAGATAACTGTAATTTTATTCTAGATGTGTTGGAATTTTTTTTTGACCACTTTAATTAAAATTATTTTTCATTTTTTAGTTCGGTTTTCTAATAAAGCGTGTTGTTTTAGTTTTTTTAACTATTTTTCCCCCCGCGTTGGAAAGATGAAGGTAAAAGACATACCGCTTAAGAAATGTGCCCTCTATTTTATATACCGATGAAAAATACAGACGGGTTTCAATCACGAAAACGATCGAAATTCTGTCAATCTTCTCTCGAATTACATTTGTGGAAAGAAGTTTTCCTTGTTTAAAGCGTATAAAAACATGCCTCAGGAATGCAATTTCAGAAGAGAGACTTTCTTCTTTGGGGTATAATACAATTCAGAAATAACTTCTACTGCAGTTAACGAATACACACCCACTCCATTAAGATGTAACCGACAAGTTTGCAGCCTTAACTCATTCCTCTCAAAAGACGACGTCACCGGCAATTAAATGGCCTTCAACTCAGAAGACTGTAATTCGAACTAGCTTAACTCTGCTGTTATATATTTTGCAATACTTTGTGCATCCCTTGGCAGGGTAATCTTTTGTTAACATTTATTAATAGTAGAGGATCAGGGAAATGGACAGCTAATGACAAATGAGGGAAATTTTGAGGAAGTGGCTGAATTCAAATACCTAGGAACAATAATCACAAATAGGAATGAGATGCACAAAGAAATTAAACATAGGCTCAATTCTGGAAATGCGTGCTATTATGCATTGCAGAGACTCTTGATGTCCCAACTCCTTTCAAAAAATGTTAAACTGAAAATATATAAAACTATTATTCTACCAGTCCACCGCTGTGGTCTCGAGGTAGCGTGCTGCCCTGTCACGCAGCGGGCCCGGGTTCGATCCCCGGTCGGGGCAGTTTTTCTGGGTGAGGTTTTCATCGGGGTTTATCCTCACCTGTAAGACAAATGTCAGGAAAACTTTAGGGCCCAAACGGTCCCCGAAATCATATAGCCATCATCATCATCATCATCATCACCATCATCCTTCACCGGTGTGGAAAGCAACGGGAAGCTACCACACCTACAATTCCCTAGTAAAGCTGCAAGCATAGCATAAAAGTGCTATGATTGCAGTGAAAGACCTGCCTTCAGGCAGAATTACTATGGATGGATGGATTATTCTACCAGTTATATTATATGGGTGCGAAACATGGACTCTTACTTTAAGGGAGGAAAGGAGATTACAAGTATTTGAGAATAAAGTACTTAGGACATTTTTTGGACCAAAGAGAGATGAACAGACAGGCGAATGGAGAAGACTACATAACAATGAACTACATGGTCTTTATAGGAAGCCAGATATAATAAGAACAGTTAAGTCTCGTAGACTGCGATGGGCAGGACATGTTGCACGTATGGGGAATGAAAGGCTTGCATGGAAGCTTCTTGTAGGAAAGCCAGACGGAAAACGCCCAGTTGGAGACCAAGAATGAGGTGGGAGAATAACATTAACTATGATTTGAGGGAAGTAGATTAAACAGGGAATGATTTAAAAGCATTAGGGATGTATGGAGAGCGTATGTCCGTGCGGCTATGAACCTACGGGTTCGATAGTGCCAGTGAGTAAGTAAGTAAGAATACCTTGGCAGGGCAATCTTTTGTTAATATTTATTAATAGTAGAGGATCAGGATGTTGAAAAATCTAAACAGAATGTTGTTCTACAATGGATTCCAGCACATTGTGGCGTGGAAGGTAATGAGAAGGCTGATATGCTTGCAAAAAAAGGTACACTCATCCAACAGAGTAAGATCAATTACCTATCTTACAAATCAGTACAACTCTACACCAAAATGAAAATAAAATCCCATATAGCCGAACAAAACCAAATCCAATGTGAAACCAAGATATGGAAGACATTACTAGAACCAGATACAATACCAAACAGCCCCAGATCAATGCAGTTGCATCATTTCGTCTTGAAACTGGTCATGATTGCTTGGCAGCACACCTACATAGAATTAAGCTACTAGACTCTCCACACTGCATAGTATGCAAGGACACAAATACGATAATGAACAAGGATCACTTGATGTTCTGAGCTGATCTTCAGAAAATAGTTGGAACACCATTCCAAATTGCTGAATATTATTGGGAAGCCCGCAAGCGAATGATGACAAAAGAAGAGCTTCATAACATTTGAATACTACTACTGCTTAATAGTAGAGGAATGTGTTTGGCCTTCGCTATTATTGTAATCTCAAGTACCGTTATCTTTTGCTTGTTTTGAATGTCTGAAAATAGACAATATAATTTAGGAAGTTAAATCCGGTTTCTGTGGAAATGCATTGAGCATTTGAAGCTGAAGCGAATGGGGTAAAGGGCTGAAGGGTCGATTTGATATGCAAAAAACCTGTGATTATTAGATTGAAGTTCTATAAAACATTTGCGGTTTCTGCATTACTTTTTGGCAACGAAACATGGGTAGTGTCCAAAAAAATTACAAAGTAGAATACAAAGGTAGAAATGAACTTCCTTAGAAAAACAAAGGGCTGCACAAGATTGGATCGGATAAAGAATGAAAATGTAAGAACAGTGTAGCCGAGTGATTAAGGCAAGAAGCCTTGGCGCAGATCTACGGGACCTGCGCTGGTTCGAGTCCCCATAGGGAAATAAATTTTCTCATGGGATTTCGGCCAGTATGGGACCACCCAGCATCGTGATGCATTATGGTGGCTACAATAAGTAACGACTCCAGGTTGAGATGATCAGATATAATGGCTTGGAGACCCGACATGCTGACCACATGTCAATCCTACACTGGACTATAATCATCTACCTCTATGATTAACACATGTGGACGCGAGGCCAGCAGCCGTTGGTAGGCCAAGGGCCTTTTAGGCCTGTCGCACTTGGAGTTAGATATATCCATCCATCCGTCCATAGTAATTCTGCCTGAAGGCAGGTCCTTCACTGCAATCATAACATTTTCATGCTATGCTTGCAGCTTTACTAGGGAATTGTAGGTGTGATAGCTTCCCGTTGCTTTCCACACCGGTGAAGGAGGATGATGATGATGAGCCTTTGAGCCTTAAAGTTTTCCTAACATTTGTCTTACAGGTGAGGAAAAACCCCAATAAAAACCTTACCCAGAAAAACTGCCCCGAACGGGGATCGAACCCGGGCCCGCTGCGTGACAAGGCACCACGCTACCTCGAGACCACAGCGGTGGACACACACACATATATATATATATATATATATTCACTGAGTGAAAAAATCAAAGAATATAGAGATAAATGGTTTAGACACGTAGAAAGAATGAATGTAACAAGATTATCAAACGCAGCATTTAAAGCCAAAAGGATCAAGGAATGAAAAGATGGACGGAACAACTGTGAGGCAAAACAAGCAGTTTGCCTAGCTCTTGAAGTGAAGAAGAGAAAACCGATGAAAATTAAGACAAACGTGTGTAGAATTTTTTTTTTCTTTTTACTTACAGTGGAGCCGTTCTAATATCCGGCGTGACCACACCTACCCGATTTTTGGCGGGAACGCTGCACGTGGTTTACTAAACAAAGCGACGTTGTCAAGTCAGTACGGTCTTGTGAGGTGGACGAATCAGTTTGAGTATTATTAGTGTGGTGAAATCTGTGAATTTAAGCGTCATAATGCCACGGAGGAGACAGGAGACTATCAATTCGCAAACCAGAAAACAATTGAATAGTTTGTCCGAAAAGAAATATAACCCACAAAAATTCGAAAGTTGAGTTTTCAGTGGAAAAGTGATCTATCCGGAGAGTATCACGGCATGGTGCATGTAAAGTTATCAATACTCTCTTCCAGACCTGTTTTATTTATTTTTAAAAGTTGGCTTTCTAGCGAATAGCGATCTATATATAACAAAATGGCGGAAGCAGTTAGTCAAGTCATGGGCAAGCAGTCCAGAAAAACAATTACTGCACACGCGCAAATCCATTTCATCACAGTTCCGTGAATTCTAATCAGAATCTTAGAGAAATTGAGTGAAAATAAAGACACAAAGAATGTAATGAAATAACATTAAATGGAAAATAATTACTGAAAACTGATTAATTTAGAAATTTTTCTACCTGGTTCATTGCTCAATTTGTATTTTCTATTTCTTTTTTTATAGCATATGTGATATATTTTTTTTCACTCTATAGAGACAGATTACTTTTGCACTCAATTCTGCATTAACTTGTTAATACTTAGTTATCTTGTTTTACATTCAAATTGGCTGTATATGATTCCAATAGGATGAGAGATTAAAATGTATACGATAGAATAGACTAGACTAAAGGACTTTATTAGACTAAAAATAAGATACATACAATGCTATTTACAAATATGGGTCGCACGGGCAGTAAGCCGTACGTGCTGTTGACAGTCCGTTACAATAAGTTGATGTTTGGTAACAATATACTTAAAACAAAAAACAAAAAAAACACAATAATATTACAATTAGATATCAATACAATTACATTATACATTAACTTAGTTATGTAGAATTATTAATAATTAATGGCATTGCAATTTGTTAACACATTTATTTATTCATGAATGAGTGTTGTTCTTATTTTCCGCGTTTTGTCCAGAAATCTACCCAAGTTTATCCAATTTTCTGGGCTTACCAATAACTCGTAGCAGCCAATCTTTCACGATTTGAATTTAGAAATCTTTCCGGTAATAACAGACGCCTCCAATATTCCAAATCGTTACATTTTCCTAATATATGTATCTCGTTTTCAAAGCTCCCGCACATTGGACATATTCGCATATCGTGATATGATAGAATAAAGGCAACAGCATCAAAATGGACACTATACTTTTTTTTCGTTTTCCTAACAATTTGCAGTTTCTGCGTTAGATCTCTTTTTCGGGGCAGCTATCCAATTATTAACGTTAGAGATTACTTCGAAAAAAGAGCATGAGAACAACGGTAGTAGCAGAAGGGTAAACTTGGCAATACTGTAAATACGACGTGTGTCTGTGGTCCGTAATCTTGACGTCAACCTCTGTTAGTGAAGCAGCTGGTCAGCTGATCAAAATCTGTCGTGTGATTGGCTGCCGGTTTTTAACAGCGACTCTACTGCAGATCTTCACCTAACTTCAAAGTCACGAGCCGCCTCTGGAGAGTTAGAGACAGTCGTATATAATATTTACACTATGAATCATTTAAAAATGTGTCAACTCTCCCACATTTACCCTAATTAAAGGCGTGCACTCTAGATAGAGGCTGAAATAATATTTATAGTAAGGGAAACAGGTGGCAACTTCGAGCGGCACGAAAGACTGGGAAATGAGTGCAATGAAAAGCTAATGATTAATTGTAAAATGCTACACTATACCACGTGACTCTTATTATTCCATTTAATAGTCCAGGTCTACAATTTACACGTAATAAATTACAAAATGTTTGAAAGTAATGTAGGCATATCGATTTAGACGCGATATTTCCCCGCGTTACCTCACTAGGTAGCATGTCTGAGTCCTAATTCGATAATAAATCAACCAAACAAGCAATTTTGGACTATTTCAAATCGAAGTTAGCTTTTTTGCCTTATTCATAAAGATCCTACACAACTCTTGTGTTGTCTGTTTCATCCAATTATTTAATTTTACAATATCGTAAAGATATAACGAAAATAATGTCAACATCATCAAACTGTTATATTAATTGCGATAAACGCATCCATCCATCCATCCATAGTAATTCTGCCCGAGGGCACTTCTTTCACTGCAATCATAGCATTTTCAAGCTATGCTTTGCAGTTTTACTAGATAATTGTGCGTGTGGTATTATAGCCTCACTCTGATGGTTAACAGTTTATATAAAAGCGGGTGCCGCGCGGCAATGCTTGACATGCGGTGTTGTCACGTTTCTCATAGCGCTATGGGCGTTTATTACACAAGGACAGAAGACATGGATTATTTATGTTATTATTTAATTTTTATGTTATTATTTGGTATTATTTAAGTCTTAAAATTAAAATTATATACGTATTTATTTATTAAATAATTTAATTTCAACATTATATAGCTTATGAATTTAATATCCGTACAAAATCATGCTGAAATTATTATTATTAACTGTTCTGTCTGAAATATTTTCCCATGGCCGCCACATGTTGAAATCACTTATATATTAAACTAATATAATATGTAGATATTGTATTATTATTCTAGCTACATATCACAATAAATCACTGATAATTATGCCATTAATTACGGTACACAATTTTATAACTAGATCGAATGTTCCACATCGTTCCGAGTTTGAATTGAAACTGAGGGAAGAATAGCAATGTGGCAACATCGTCGTAGACGCGGCAGTCGAGACCTTTGCATTTTAATAACATGTAACAGCTGCGGGGAAACAAAGCGAGCAGCTTGTTAAGCATCATAGTGAGGCGATAATAGCTTCCCGTTGCTTTCCACACCGGTGAAAGATGATGATGATGATGATCATATGATTTCGGGGACCGTTTGGGCCTTAAAAGTATTCCTGACATTTGTCTTACAGGTGAGGAAAAACCCCGACAAAAACCTCACCCAGAAAAACTGCCCCGACCGGGGATCGAACCCGGGCCCGCTACTTCGAGATCACAGCGGTGGACCGATAAACGCATGATATAATGAAAATGCTGGAATATGAATTAACAGGGGGTTCTAAAATAAGTTGCAATGTTTACAGAGGGGCTAGTATTCGATAAAGAGAAACACGTTTTTCCATAATCATAGTTCCTAAACTTAATAACTTCCGGTTATTCTATTATCTGTAAGAACAGCGTATCATATTTCCCGAAGACTTTTGGCATGAAACAAATAGCCCAGTACTTTGACCCTATCCCATTTTGTAAAGAAATAGATGGCCAAGTATGATAGTTTCATCTTTTCCCTTTATATTTTTTGGTTTATATAGTTTAAAACTCAGAAACATTTGCGAATGAAGTTTGACAATATTCGAACAAATGAAGTCGGACAATTTCAATTCGACAATATTTCAATGACAGTTGGCCCTGTTTCAAACTTGCAAGGACTGTGAATTTGGATTGTCAATATTGAAGAGAACAGTGTATGAAAAAAAATAGTATCTTTAATACGCTTGTATTATCATGTAAACTAGAAAATCTTATTCAAAAGATAAAACCGAGTTAAAGAACAAATATTTTTTATTATATACAACTTTCCTCATTAGAGGATTGCCTCATGGACAAAGTGATACAGACAATTAATTTTTGGAATTGGTTAAATACATTTTGTAAATATGATGAAAGTTAAAAATTAAATTGTACCTGTTGGTAGGTGCCATCGTCCTCAACTTTGTTAATATATCTTAATATATAAAAATTTCGTGTCACGTTGTTTGTCTGCGATGGAATCCTAAACTACTGAACCGATTTTAATAAAATTTTGAACACTGTGTGCAGTTTGATCCAATTTGAGACTTAAGGCAGTTTACAACTAAATTTATAGTCGCATAATTTTTTTATTGCAAATTATTTGTTTATTATTTAACAAAGAGTTATAATTTTCTGTGAGTATCATACGATTCTAAGAGATGGCGGTGTAAGGTAATTTGGTAAGGTAATTGGTTTATTATTTAACAAAGAGAGATCCAGATGACTGTGCTTTTTGTTGCAACCGCGAATTTCAATTTCATTACAAATATTGATTATTTCATAATTTAAGCGTGTTCAGTGTTTATTTTATTTTCAATATTATTAATTTTGTGTCTAAATATTAGTTTTAAGTAATCTGGCTGAAAGACAGCAACTTAATTTAAATTTTTAACGTATACCTTAGCCACAGCAACGCGTGGCCGGAACTGCTAGTATTGTACATAAAATTAACTGGAGCGCTTTAGGAAGTTACCTTCCATCTTCTGCAGGTTGAGTTTCCGCTACTTCTTGTGTACGGTGATGTATACTCCAACTGTTTGTAGCAGCAACTGACTTGTTTTTGACGATCTCGTATAATGGGTTTGACTCAACCTGCAGAAGATGGAAGGTAACTTCCGAAAGCGCTCCAGTTAATTTTACATACAATATATTAACAAAGTTGAGGACGACGGCACCTACCAACAGGTACAAATTTAATTTTTAACGTTCATAATATGACTTCACCTCAACGGAATTTGATATGAATTTTACTGGTAACTTATTGATTTTGTAAATACATTAAAAAAAATTCAAATTGTAGGCCTAATTAAAGTATACATACTATAAAGTAGAAATTTTGTAAATATGGTTTCTTAAAATTGAAATTGATCAACTAATCGCAGCGATGGCAATTTTAGAAAGATACACCCTGTCCAAATCTACTTCTTCTTCGTCAGGCTCAACGACTTCCAGTGGAATGTCTTGGCCTTCTCAACCAGTTTACGCTATTTCTTCCTATCTTGTGCAGTAGAAATAAAAAATCCCCATCTCTCTCAAATCTTCAATTACGTCATTTTTCCATCGATCCTTGGGTCTTCCCCTTGGTCTTGTTCCCTGTGGCTTCCAATTCAAAATATCATTCGGCAATCTTCCCTTTGGCATTCTTAGTGTATGTCCAAACCATTGTAATCTTTTGGATTTGATGAAACTAACTATATTTTCTTTATTATTCTTGAGGTATAATTCGTCATTCCTTCTCAAGCTCCAATTTCCATTTTCCTTTACTTGTCCAAATCTAAGGAATTCCAACATTTGGCTAAGAATCCTACAGTATGCTTGTTTGTTTGTTGGAATTTAATTACAGAAAACTGAAGTTGTAGAATGATAGTGCTATAATCTCTGATAACATATAAACCAAATCAGGATGAGCGCGTTGATATCGGTTCTTCGTATAAAGATTTCATACGGAACGTTTTTCTAATATCTTACACGCACTTATAAGAAAGATAAAGTCACATACTCACCTCCAACTCCAAAACGCTGAATGCGTAAATCTGCAGTATATTCCGTATTCCGTACTTCACAATCTGTAAGAGAAAACAAAATATATTAGAATTTGACCTCGAGATGTAGACTGTATTGCGAAGAAACACTCTGCGTGCAAAAATAATAATTAGAAACGAAATTATTGAACAAGTATCCCACTTTAAATATTTAGGATGTGATATCAGCTATGGATATGATAAAGATATTGGACATAAAACTCATCAGTTTCAAGCTATTTGTGGCACAATAATTACAATTAAATTTGAAACACTTTAGGTTAAGTAAAACATAGAACAATAGTATTATATAGTAAACCATCTAGCTTTAAGAAAGATTAATTGTAAACACTGTTTAATTTTATAGTTGTATAATAAGAACACCACAATGCATGTAGTATTACTCCACGTAATGGAGCATGCAGTTGAATAATAACATAAATAAAAAAAAAAATAAAAAAAATAGAAAATTGTATAATAAAGCCCATATCCATACATTGTAATTCTACCCGAAGACAGGACTTTCACTGCAATCTTAGCATTTTCATGCTATGCTTTGCAGCTTTACTAGGGAATTATAGGTGTGGTAGCTTCCTGTTGTTTTCCACACCGGTGAAGGATGATGATGGTGGCCCTAAGCTTCCTGAAATTTGTCTTACAGGCGAGGAAACCCCCCGAAAAAAACCTCACCCAGGAGCCTGTCCCGACCGGGAATCGGACCGCGCCCGCTGCGTGACAAGGCAGCATGCTACCTCGAGACCACAGGGGTGGACCAAACAAAATTAAAACTTTATAAAACAATGGCAATAGCTGTCCTTTTGTATGGGAGTAAATCTTGGATTATCACTACAAACAAGACAGTAAAATCCAAGAAGCTGAATTGAAACTTTTAAGAAAGGAAAAAAGATGCACTAATGACCAGATAAGAAACGAGGATATCCGTGAAGAACTGGAGATCTACTCCATAAAAGAAAATATATTTAACAACAAGAATCAGAGGAAAGAACATGTAGAAAGAATGGAAGAAAGCAGATTACGGGAGGAAGAAGAGATGCCGGACGTCCTCGGAAGAAATGGTCTTAGATCTATTAGTGAAGACGGGACATGCAATTAATGCCTAAACCAGGAAAAGAAGAAGATTTAGACCCTAAAAATGTGGATTTTAGCACCTACGAAAGCTTTGAAACTAAAATATTTAATTAGACGTTTAAAAATGAAAACCAGAGGGAAGAATCCCAGTAGGTACACCCTAGAATGAGATAGGAGAAGTATAACCATGATTTGAGGGAGGTAAATTATACAGGGGATGATTAGAAAACGTTAGTTTAGGATAGGGATATGTGGACAGCTTATGTACGAGCGGTCATGAACCTACAGTGCCAATGAATTAGTTAAACTTTTAAAACTCTTTAATACTACATAATATCACTATAATAATAATAATAATAATAATAATAATAAACTTACTGGCACTATCGAAACCGTAGGTTCGTGGCCGCGTAGACATAAGCTCTCCAAACATCCCAATCCTGAGCTAATGTTTTTCAATCATTCCCTGTATAATCTACTTCCCTCAAGTCATAGTTAATGTTATTCTCCCACCTCATTCTTGGTCTACCAACTGGCCGTTTTCCCTCTATTTTCCTACAAGAAGCTTCCATGAATTTCTTTCATTCCCCATTCGTGCCACATGTCCTGCCCATCGTTATCTACGATATTTAACTGTTTTTATTGTATCTGGCTTCCTATAAAGACCAGTAGTTCACTGTTACGAAGTCTTCTCCATTCACCTGTCTGTTCATCTCTCTTTGGTCCAAAAATTTTCCTAAGAACTTTATTCTCAAATACTCGTAATCTCCTTTCCTCCCTTAAAGTAAGAATCCATGTTTCGCACGCATATAATATAACTGGTAGAATAACAGTTTTATATATTTTCAGTTTAAATTTTTTAAAGGAGTTGCGACAAGAGTTCCTGTAATGCATAATAATAATAATAATAATAATAATAATAATAATAATAATAATAATAATAATAACAATAATAATAGTAATAATTGTAACCATACAGTTTTTAATTATTCTGGCAGAGTTTCGGACGTAAGGCCTTCTCTTCCACTTAACCAGCACAAATATTACAACTGCATACAGGTAATGGGTCAACTTGTTAATAGTCTATTGTTATCATATTATTTCTTGTTGCTAAGCGACAGAAAAACAAACCCAAACTGAAACCGAACCCAAACCCGGAACTAAACCTGACCTAATGCGGACAAAACACTATCCTAACCCTTGACCTAACCTAACCTTGATCGAACCGAATCTAACCTAACCTAACCGAACCTGACCTGACCGATAACTAACCTAACCCGGAAACATAATCTAAAAAGTCCAATCAAACCGACCAAACTACGTCTATAACGACCAACTTACCAGTAAACCGATCAAACTATCTCTGAAACGATAAAATTACCCTTAAACCGATGAATCTATCTAAAACAAAAAAAATAAACTTTTTTTTTGTCTCAGAAAGAAAAATGAGATTCTGATAGTATTTTTTATCCTGAATTCAAATATGATACCGGTTTTCCTCCATCGCGCAAGGTTTCCGAGAGACAGGAATTTATAATTTCAAACACTTTTATATTTTCTACATTCGTAACTACACAATATTCGAACATTCGGACTCACCTAGAAAGTAAGAAATGACGATTTTCTGCTATATTTCGCCTGTGGAGGATCCGTCTTGATGGTCCAACAATAATCGGCCAGCATATTAGGATTCCATTTGCCTTGATATATCTTTTCCATAGCTGAAATCTCCTGATGAAAGTGTTCCCCGTGCTCATCGCTCACTGCGCCAAGATAATAAATGGACGAAAAAACGTTTATTAAAATATAATTATTTTAATCCATTAATTAAAATTGAAATAAAAAAACTGTGGGTGATGGAGAAATTCAGAATACATATTTGAAAACACGATAACAAACTGCATTAAGTACAACTATTGGTACTCATGAGACAAAAATCATGTTGACCAGTAAAATCAGCCAATTTACCACTGACCCAACTAAACAACCGCTAAACTGTTAATTACAATATAAATGTATAATTATATTTCTTTTTACTTATTTAACTAAACATAAAACATATTTAATTGATTTAGCTACAGCAGCGTGCGCCGGGTATTGGCTAGTATTAGATAAAATACCAGGTCAACAGACATTTTGAAGTATTTTTAATGCTTGTGAGAAAATTGTGTATGACAGCATAGAAGAGGCTGCGAGTGCAGCTTGTCAATTCCTATTTCCAGAGAAATCGAAGAAAATATATGAAATTGCGTGCAAGTGCTTCCAAGAATGGTGTTCTGAAAATGCTATCAATATTTGTGAAAATTCCTTGTTCTCATATTTCCTAGAAAAGTCTACAGAAAAGTCCCTTGGGAGGTAATTATGGAGATATTTTAACTTACTTCCCTTGGGTTGTAAATTCTAGTTATTCATTCAATACAGAACATTCTAATATTATACTTAGCATAGCGTGGATGGAGAAATCTAGGTAATAACAATAGCTTTATGAGCCCCTAAGGCTAATACTCATCCAGGTTAGAAAATGAATACAAAAAGTTTCTCATACATCTATATTACAATAAACAAAATTATTACATGGTATATATACAATACAATTAATATTTACAATTAGCTGATACACGGCGTGCGCAGCTACGCCTAAATATTTTTTTCTTTTTATGTTTAGTTGAATAAGTAAATAAATAAATAAATAAAAATAAATAAATAAATAAATATATATGTTATAATTAAATGTTTAACATTGGGCAATGCAAGCTGAATATGGCATAAGAAAAATAAATGCCTGGACGGGATTCGAACCCGGAACTCTGTGTCTGTACCCCAGCGTGTTATCCATTACACAATCAGGCGAATCCAATCCAAACAATTATTTTTCTTATATATGTATTATATTCTCCATTATTACTAGATGTCGCGAAAATTCGGTCTTCACTGCCATCTAGTAGCTGACTATAACAAGTTTTACCTTATAGCAGTGACGCTTTATAGATGCTATAATTAAATGTTTAACATTGAGCAATGCAAGCTTAATATGGCATGATAAGAAAAATAAATGCCTGGACGGGATTCGAACCCGGAACTCTGAGTCTGTACCTCAGCGTGTTATCCATTACACCAGCAGTGAATCCAATCCAAACACTTATTTTTCTTATATATGTATTATATTCTCCATTATTACTAGATGTCGCGAGAACACTGTCTTCATTTATTTTTCTTATCATGTCATATATATATATATATATATATATATATATATATATATATATATATATATATATATACATGAAGTCCACCGCTGTGGTCCCGAGGTATCGTGCTGCCTCGTCACGCAGCGGGCCCTGGTTCGATCCCCGGTCGGGGCAGTTTTTCTGGGTGAGGTTTTTATCGGGGTTTTTCCTCACCTGTAAGGCAAATGTCAGGAAAACTTTAAGGCCCAAACGGTCCCCGAAATCATATGGCCATCATCATCATCCTTCACCGGTGTGGAAAGCAACGGGAAGCTACCACACCTACAATTCCCTAGTAAAGCTGCAAGCATAGTATTAAAATGCTATGATTGCAGTGAAGGACCTGCCTTTGGGCAGAATTACTATGGATGGATATATATGATATGAGGGGGCACGCATAAGCTTAGTGGTTAAGGCAGAAGGTCGCGGGTTCAAGTCCCGGTGGGGGTCAAGATTTTTAAACTAACCCAAACCCTTTGGCGGCATCATGGCCCTGGGGTCGACTCAGCCTCTAACGGAAATGAGTACGAGACGCTTGTTCTGGGGGGAAAGGCGGCCGCCATGCGCAGGGCTGACATCAAGTGCCGATTGTCCAGAAAAAGTGGGAGCCTTAACGTCCTACTACCTCAAGGGCCTCTTGAGGCCTGTCGTGTGATTACGTTACTTTTATTTTATATATGATATGAAAATAAAAATGAATGCTTGTGTATAGATTTGAACCCGAGTCTCTAAACTCGGTACGTTTAGCGCTCTAACCATCTGAGACACTCAAGTATTCCAACACAAACACACATTTTTCTTATATATGTAGTGTTCTCAATTCACACAAGAGGTAACGGGAAGTCGTTCCAACTTCCATCTAGTGGCCACCATAACGGATAAACAATTTTTTTAAAGAGAATATTTACTTTATAGCAGTAACGCTTGTATATTTAGATGTTATAACTATATTTTTGACATTTGGCAATGAAGAAAAATATATGCAAAAGAAAAATTAATGCTTGAGTCGGGATTTGAACCCGAGTCTCTAAACTCTGTACGTTTAGCTCTTTATACATCTGAGCCACTCAAGTATTCCAACACAAATATACATTTTTCTTATATATATATATATATATATATATATATATATATATATATATATATATTGTCCACCGCTGTGGTCTCAAGGTAGCGTGCTGACTTGTCACGCAGCGGGCCCGGGTTCGATTCCCGGTCGGGACAGGCTCCTGGGTGAGTTTTTTTTTTTCAAGGTTTTTCCTCACCTGTAAGACAAATGTCAGGAAGATTAGGGACCAACGGTCCCCGAAAATCATCCGGTCATCATCATCATCACACTTCACCGGTGTGGAAAGCAACGGGAAGCTACCACACCTACAATTCCCTAGTAAAGCTGCAAAGCGTAGCATGAAAATTGCAGTGAAAGACCCGCCTTCGGGCAGAATTACTATGGATGGATGGATGGATGTGTATATATCATCATCTTCATTCATGGATTAGGTCTGTTGACCCGTTCCGACTTCAGCCCATCTCTTTCTAGGTCTGCCCACATGTCGGGTGCCTTTAGGTTTGTATTTTGTTATTTGTTTTGGATATCTATCTTCATTCATTCTGTCTATGTGTTGCTTCCATTTTTGTCTATATGTATCCATTTTATCTGTTATTGCAAATATTTCAAGTTCCTGTCTTATTTCTGTGTTCTTGATTCTGTCTTCCTTAGTGCACCCTTTAACATATCTCAAAAATTTCATTTCTGCCGCCGTTATCCTACTTAGGTCTTGTTTTTTATGTATCCACGCTTCTGAACCATAGAGCAGTACCGGTACTGCCAACATTTTATAAAATTTCAGTTGGGTCTCTCTTCTTGTTTTGTTATTTAGTGTTCGTTTTATCGTACCACATATTCCCTGGAATTTTGCTATTTTATTATTTATATCATTATCATAATTAAATGAAATGTCACATCCTAGATAATTGAGATGGTTCACCTGTTCTATGATTTTGTTTCCTAGATATATATATCATAATTATTGGATACCCCGTGCTGATTACCTGTCGTTGCCCGGGAATCCACTTATCCCGATCTTCTTGGCATCAATAACCCAAAAGACAAAAATTATTATTATGAGTTATACGTAAAAGATAGACATACGCTGTCGCGGACTTTTTTTTTGTAGAATTGTTTGAGATATTAAATTCTGTGTACATTATTTTGGTGAATTCGTTATGGTTTAGGCAGCGTATGCCATTCATGCGTCCAAAAAGTGACTCTTTTAGTACACGATGCCCTTTTTTCATTTAGATCCGACTCTATACTTACTTACTCACTGGCACTAACGAACCCGTAGGTTCATGGCCGCACGGACATAAGCTCTCCATATATCCCTATCCTGAGCTAATGCTTTCCAATCATTCCCTGTATAATCTACTTCCCTCAAATCATAGTTAATGTTGTTCTCCCACCTCATTCTTGGTCTACCAACTGGGCGTTTTCAGATCCGACTCTATAGTAAGTTATACATGTTAATTGTCCCAGAAAAATTCTCTAAATGATGGTGAAACCCCATTCAAATCGGTCACGTAGTTCTTGAATCCATAAAGGACAGACTTTTATAAATAAATTATATATTTTTTGCGCGATAGTGCGTTTTGTCATACTTACAGCAATGACGACCATTACCGAAAGTTCACTTCCTACATTTCGGGATTGCCAACCTAAATAACTATACTGTAATATTACATATTACAAACACACGTGTGGGAAGTAAAACCACTGCCCTCTATGTATACTACATACAATGTATATACAAAAAATATCCAAAAGGCAGTGTTAATACACATTATATGAAACAAATCACTGCATTTTAAATCAACTGAACTTTATATGACACAATATAAAGCAATAAATACGTATTTAATACACAAGTGATCTTCTTGGTGATATAATATTAAAATATATATGTAGTCAATATGCCCATTTCACCAATTAATGTTTTAAAATGGTCAACAAGTTTCTACAGCCAAGCTGTCATTCTCAAGACCAGATATTGACTGAATATCTGGTCTTGAGAATGACAGCTTGGCTGTAGAAACTTGTTGACCATTTTAAAACATTAATTGGTGAAATGGGCATATTGACTACATATATATTTTAATAAATACGTACTTGCCGCCACTTTATCACACATTGGTCTCACGGCCTCCTGTTATTTTATCACAAATTGGTCTCACGGCCTCCTGTTGTTTCAACTAATAAACATTGCCTACACTGTTAACGTTAGTCTCTTCTTTTTTGTAAGCCCATGTTTCCCTTAACAGAGATTTAGGCGCTCTCCCCCTACAGGAAAGAATTTGAAGCATACTAATTTAGTTACACTTGTTTTCGTATAGATGCCATTTTGAGTGGTACGTGGTCAGCGTTCCGCCTCATACTGACATCTAGGAAACCAAGGTAGTACTAGGACGGGAAAATTCGGTAAATTTTGCTTAGAGGCCTTTTCATTCAGGCTTAAGGATTTTTTACGAGCCTGAAAATCTTCAGACTCGGGACCCACGGCTTAAAGTCCCTCCCGGAGGACTTGCTCCTTGATTTTTCCATCCTAAAAAAATCTATCGACCCCGGCCGGGTTTGAACCCGTCACCCTCGGGACCAGAGGTAAGGAGCATAACCACTAGTCCACCGCGGCCGATTGTTAACGTTAGTCAGTTGTTTATAATGAACGCAAATATTTCCAACAGAGATATTATTTCAAAACACCATCGAGCATAAAATATGGCATGTACAACGCACATTTGTGAAGTGTTTTACAGAATCTCGGAATTTTTCTCGCTTCTGTAAAAACCACTTCCCAACCTCGCATCGTCTATTGATTTACTCTAGATTTAACGAATAAAATGTACAAAAGAGAAAAATGAGAGAAAATATACCATTAGTGACACAGAATAAATTTAGTTCTGCAGAAAAATTAATCACTTAAGAATGAGTAGGCCTAATTCTATTGGCGTGACTTAAAAGTGTCAAGCATGCGACAACCCCTGATATCTTGACGGAGGGAATTCCAATTAACTCTAAATCTATATATTGGCAAGAACGTTCCTCCAGGCCATTTGTCATCATTTCTAAAGTGTTATGCAATTTATATTTCTTCTTCTTCTTCACAGATTGTCACAGCTGCCACCTTTTCTCCGTCCCCAGTCGCCATATTTTTCAATTCTGCTATTCTTTAATATGTAAGTTTATTATCATCAATCCCTCGTAACATCATCACTCCAGTTGTGCAGTTGAAGATGTCGATACCTTCTTTGAGAACGTCATCATTATCATACGTAATGCCACGAGTGATTTCCAAATTATCTAGAGGATTTGGAAATCAAGAGTGACATTTGTTAGGACTATTTAACGAATAAAATTAAGCTGTTTACTCACAAATCATAATTTAAATATACCTACTCACTAGCACTATCGAACCCGTAGGTTCATGGCCGCGCGGACATAAGCTCTCCATACATCCCTATCCTAATCTAATGCTTTCCAATCATTGCCTCTATAATGTACTTCCCTCAAATCATAATTAGTTATTCGCCCACCTCATTCTTGGTCTACCAACTGGGCGATTTCTTTCTGGTTTTCCTATAAGAAGCTTCTATGCACCTCTTTCATTCCCCATCCGTGCAACATGTCCTGCCGACCAAAGTCTACGAGACTTAGGGTCGCATGTTTGGACGCATTAGACAGTAAAATGCCTTCTCTGCTGAGCAAGTTGTATGCTAATACGATTTTGCTTACTCAGAAATCTGTTCATGCGATAATAATTGGTTAAATTTGTAAGCTACCTGCGGAGGTAGCTTAAATGAGCAACTCAAATTAAAATCCCGAAGGGAACCGATGGTAATCGATGTACTTTGCTGCTTTATCCAACATTTATCCAAGATGTCGGACCTTGAAGACTTCGATCATGTTTTCGGTATACACGGAGAAGAGGAATTTGATAGTCTACCAAAGAATTCAACTGGAAGAACAGGAGAATCGGCATAATATTGCGTGTCGCAGACGTGTTTGTATACGGTATTATTTGCGGGATGCAAGCATAAATGCATTCCTCTATAGCAGACGAAAATAACGGAAGTGGTTTTATCGCTGAGAATTCTGGGTAATTCGTTGCCAATATTAGGAAAACGTCGACTCTCATGCATTACCGATAAGTCGGCCGTTAATTCGTTCTCAGCAATTGCTCACGGTGAATCAGCTCACTAGTGATTGGAAGTAATTTGAGTAGAGAGTAATGTTCTAACATAGACCCTTAACTGTTGTTATATCTGGCTTCCTAAAAGACCATGTAGTTCACCATTATTTAAATATAGTTATTTTTTAAATATATATATATATATATATATATATATATATATATATATATATATATATATAATGAAAAGACGATGTTTGAAAACAATTTAGAAATGTTTGGCTGTTTCATTTGTTCATCACTGCAGCTTGATCGTATTTTTATTGCCAAATAGGATCGCAATATTGCAAGAATGCGCCCTAGTGGAGAAAAAATGAAACACATGAAACTGTATATTATAATCAACATTATAGGTTATTAATTATTTTTTAGGAAACAACTCAGTAAAATCATTATTTAAAAAGACATTTATTAAACACACAATTACCAAATGTGTAGTTCGAAGTAATATGTTCATTATGTGCTTATTTCAACGTATTTTGTTGGAGAGTCAGTCACTGCAAAATAATGCTCAGAATGAGGAGCTTTCTTTATTTTGGTACAATAATTTGATAAATAGCGAGGTGAAACACGACTGTCATTGGTTGTAAAACAAAATTCATTGAAACGTGATTGGTCATTGACTACCATTCCGGGCATGAGTTAAATAGTCATAAGTAATGCCACGAGTGATTTCCAGATCATCGATAAATTCACGACTCACGAATTGACGAGTGAATTTATCTAGATGATTTGGAAATCAAGAGTGGCATTTGTTAGGACTATTTAACGAATCAAATTAAGCTGTTTACTCACAAATCATTATTTAAATATAGTTACCGCTATTTTAGAATATTTACAAATATTTATAAATATATGTATTGTAAACGGCGATGTTTGAAATGAAATCAGAAATGTGAGATTATGTATATTCACTACAACTTGATCATATTATTTATTGCCAAATAGGATCGCAATATTGTAAGAATGCACCTTAGTGGAAAAATAATGAAACACATCAAACTGTATATTACAATCAACATTATAGGTTATTAATTTATTATTTTAGTAAAGAAATCACCAAAATCAAGGAATCTGTTCATTATTTGTTATATTCAATGTATTTGTTGCAGAAAAATAATGCTCTGACCTGTTCAGAATATTATTCACAAAAGCAGGATTTGATAAAGAGAAATCGATGAAGAGCGAGGCGAAACACAACTGTCATTGGTAGTAAAACAAAATTCATTGAAACGTGTTTGGCCATTGACTACCATTTGGGACCTGAGTTAAATAGTCCAGTTCAACACTATATTTGGGAATCTTCCTTCCATCATTCTACTCACTCGATAAAATCAAATTAACTATCTCTTCTGAGCATTATTAAGTATATTTCTCTCCATTTTCATTCCTTCTTTTATAACATTATACCGTATTTTATCTGGACGCGTTTTACATGAACTCCGTCTCAAGAAATCCATTTCAGCGCTCTAGAGCTTCTTTTTTATTTCCGCTACTTATATTCCATACCTCTGACCCATATAACATAACACATTGAACTAGAGTGTTGTACGTCCTATTCTTTTGTTTTTCTACTTATTTTTATGCCATAAAATAAGAGTTTAGTGTCTTTATCATTGCCCTTCCTTTATTCATTATCTTTACAATCTCATCACCGATACTAACCAACTCACTGCCACTATGGTACCTGTAGGTTCATAGCCGCGCGGACATAAGCTCTCTATGCATCCATATCCTCAGCTAATATTTTCCAATCATCCCCTGTATAATCTACTTCCCTCAAATCATGGTTAATGGTATTCTCCTGCTTTATTCTTGGTCTACCAACTGGGCGTTTTCCCTCTGGTTTTCCTACGAAATTTCTCTGTCCCTGTTTCATTCCCCATTCGTACTACATGTCCTGCCCATTGCAGTTACGAAACTTAACTGTTCTTATTATATTTAGTTTCCTATAAAGAACATGAAATTCACTGTTATATAGTCTTCTCCATTCACCTGTTTGCTTATCTCCCTTTAGTCCAAAATGTTCCTAAGAAAGTTATTCTTAAATACTCCTAATGTTTTCTCATCCCTTAAAGTTTCGCATCCATATAATATAACTGGTAGAATAATAGTTTTGTATATTTCAGTTTAACGTTTTTTGAAAGGAGTTGGGACAACAAGAGTCTCTGCAATGCATAATAGCACGCATTTGCACAATTGAGCCTATGTTTTATTTCCTTGTGTACCTCGTTATTATTGTTTATTATTTTTATTATTATTATTATTTTATATGTTTAGTACTTATCTTAACAACTGCATATTATATGATCCTATTGTAGGCCAAGAACGAG
This sequence comes from Diploptera punctata, assembly GCA_030220185.1. Lineage (NCBI taxonomy): Eukaryota > Metazoa > Arthropoda > Insecta > Blattodea > Blaberidae > Diploptera > Diploptera punctata. The sequence goes on from JASPKZ010007389.1 coordinate 303,113, forward strand.
GTGGGAGATAAACTCAACCATGATTTGAGGAAAGTAGGTTATACAGAGTATGATTGGAAAACATTAGCTCAGGATAGGGACAATGAACTTAATGGTTCGATAGTGTCAATGCGTTAGTTTAGTTAGTTAGTTAACCTGTAACTTGACTAAATACTGACTTCGTTAATAAAGTGCAAAATATCCCAAATATAAAAAAATATTTGTTTGTTTGTTTGTTCGTACTTTATGCGCGGCCATACAGTTGATCCGTTGTGATGGAGTTTATTGCAAAATGTTCAGGAGATTCTCGGGATGAACATAGGCTATAAGAGAGTTGAGATACTCAACTCCTACACCCTTAAAAAAACCACCTTTGTAGTGAAAAATGCGAAAAAGTCCCTTTTTTTACCCTTAAATGGCCTATGCTGCATAAACCATAACAAATACACAAAATTTAAAATCTCAAAATGCCCGCGACAGCATATGTTTATCTTTTACAGATAACACACAATAGTCATATTCGTTTTCATTGATGCCAAGAAGATCGGGATAAGTAGATTCCCGGGCAAGCATATGCTGCCATACTATTCATCCAATTGTCATGGAGCTTTTTGCAAAATGTGTCAGGATTTTCCCGGGAAGGTTATATGTTATAAGAGAGTTTTAATGCTCAAGCCCTTCACCCTTAAAATTACCTTCTGTAGTGAAAAAACGTGAAAAAATGTCTCTTTTTGTAAGCTTACGCTGCCTAAACCATAACAAATACTCAAAATTAATGTACACAGAATTGAGTATCTCAAAAAACTCTACAGAAAATTCCGCGACAGCATGTATACCTTTTAAGGATAACTCACAATAACCATATTTGTCTTTCACTGATGCCAAGAAGATCGGAATAGGTAGATTCCCGGGCAAGCATAGTAGCGCACGGCGGGTATTCTTGATAACTCAAAAATAACGAATTTCGTTTTTCAGCTCATTTACGCCAAGTACATTGGGATGGGTAGATTCCCGGGCAACGCCGGGTAATCAGCACGGGGTATCTAAAAATAATAACGATACAAATTTATATTTCGTTTTACTTATTCAACTAAATGCAAAAACACGTTTTCATTTTTTAAGCGTAGCAGCCCACGCCGGGCATTACTTATTTACTCACTGGCACTATCGAACCCATAGGTTCATGGCCGGCGGGCATAAGCTCTCCATACATCCCTATCCAGAGCTAATGCTTTCCAATCATTCTCTGTATAATATACTTCCCTCAAATCATAGTTAATGTTGTGCTCCCACCTCATTCTTGGTCTACCAACTGGGCGTTTTCCCTCTGGCTTTCCTACAAGAAGCTTCCATGCACGTATTTCATTCCCCATACGTGCAACATGTCCTGCCCATCGCAGTCTACGAGACTTAACTGTTCTTATTATATCTGGCTTGCTATAAAGACCATGTAGTTCATTGTTATGTAGTCTTCTCCATTCACCTGTCTGTTCATCTCTCTTTGGTCCAAAAAATTTCCTAAGAACTTTATTCTCAACAACTCGTAATCTCATTTCCTCCCTTAAAGTCAGAGTCCTTGTTTCGCACCCAGATAATATAAGCGGTAGGATAATAGTTTTACATATTTTCAGTTTAACGTTTTTTGAAAGGAGTTGGGACATCAAGAGTCTCTGCAATGCATAATAGCACGCATTTCCAGAATTGTACCTATGTAGACAATACAATATATAACCAAATTGCAGGTACCGCATATTTTTATTAATATTTTACTAGCTAATATATAAAACTATTATTCTACCAGTTACATTATATGGGTGCCATGGATCTACAGGTTCGATAGTGCCAGTGAGCAAGTAAGTATTGTATTGTATTGTCTAAGGAAATATTCAGAAAGCTTATTTCTTAACTGTTTTTGAGTCGGGCTGTCCTTGATATAGGAGTGGAGGGCATTCAAGATACGAACAGTCGAAACAGATTGAGGAATAGTTAGATGTTCGATGTAGGCCTAGGGGCACAGTTTTGTCTCGATCGTGTATTTAATGATGGGAAGATAGAGAAACAAGAAACACGACCAGAAACAGGAAATAAAGCACTGGAAATGAAAACAAAAAAAGAAAGTGAAGATGGAGGGAAAGAGACAAAACATTATCATGAGAAACAAATTGCTGCAAGACAGACAATATTTCATGCAACTTAGTAAATGAATCGATAAACATAAAAACTGTATCAGTCGTAAATATGGATTTTTACAGGAGCAATAAAAACTGTAGGTAGGAACATGTCTCTGCTGTCACTTTAGATATTGGATCCTGGTTCACTCGCATGCAATGCACTCTATATTCCATACACATTATAAATCTATCTACATTCTATAGAAGATGATTTGGCCACAGAATCACTTAGTATTTTCATAAGTAATCTATCTACATTCTATAGAAGATGATTTGGCCACAGAATCACTTAGTATTTTCATAAGTAATGCCACGAGTGAATTCATCTAGAGAATTTGGAAATCAAGAGTGGCATTTGTTAGGACTATTTAAGGAATAAAATTAAGCTGTTTACTCATAAATCATTATTTAACTATAGTTGTTTTAAAATATTTATATATTTAATGTAAACGGCGGTGTTTGAAAACAAACGAGAAACGTTCGTTATGTTTCATTTGTTCATCACTGCAACCAGATCATATTATTTATTGCCAAAGGATCGCAATATTTTAAGAATGCGCTCTAGTGGAGAAAAAATCAAAAATCAAACATCAAACTGTTTATAACCAACATAATGGATTATTAATTAATTTCTGATGTCCTATGAAGTAAATATGTCAATTATATATTTTTTGGAACAGAAATACCTGGGAAATAATACGTTTAAGAAAGTGCAAGCAGTGGTTTCCTTTTTTTGTGGTATAATAATTTTCTACAAATGTTTTTCTGTTATATCCGGTAAGCAGAATCTGGTTATATTCGTGCAATATATATACACAATCTGGGAGCCACTTATATTCAGAGATTCTTAGATCTTATTATATATAAATTGTTATATTCAACGTATTTCTTAGAGAGTCAGTCACTGCAAAATAATGCTCTGACCTATTCAGAATGTTAAAAAGAAGGAGCTTGATTTTAAAGTGATAAAATTAAATTGATAAAGTCGAGGTGAAAAAGACTGTGATTGGTCATAGGACTCCCATTTGGGGCATGAGTTAAATAGTCATTAAAAACACCTCACCCCCCCCCCAATAATCTAGCAGAAATGGTTAAGTTAACGTTAAAGAAATATCTTAACATGAATGTTTTAATCATTGAATTATTCATCATCTATATACATGAAACTATCGAACCCGGCAGACGTTAAGTGTATATTTTATGATAGATGAATTAATCTATTTTATTAAATGGGAGGTGCCCGAACGATAAAAATGTTACTTTTCTACCATAAAATTCACTAATTAATAAGTTCGCAAGAAAACTCCTCACTGCCATCTATTGTGGCTCAAGAAGCATGCATTATGACGTCACATTGTTATGTCGGTAATGGAGACGACTATACTTCTGACATTAAAACTAGTTTGCATGCCGTAAAAGAAAAACTATGTTTTTTTAATGTATAGTACATAGATCTGGAAAAAGTACTGCTAACCTTGCCGCTCCACCCCTCCTTAACAAACAAATACCATTATTTTGAGTTTGGCAACATCTACCCTCTGTAAGTAGGAGGACACGGCATAGCCCTTAAGGTCTGTAGTAACTTCCTGGGTTGAATTAGAGTGTAGTTCGCATATCTTACGGGGGCACAGATATGTTTAACAGACAATACTATTTGAATGCTATTGTTTTTATTCAATGCACCAGGTTGCCATTTCGACATTTCTGTGTTCTCTCCTGGCCTTGACTTAATTGTAACCCACTTCTGAAGTTGCGGCGCGTGGAAGGCGGAGTTATAGATCGCGCAAGGGATTTTGAAGAATGTCCTTGATCGTAAATCGAATGGGAGAGCCTATCAAGACTGCTCAGCTGTGAATTCCCTGTCTGCCACGTGTACAAACAAAACAGTTGTTCTACAAAAACATGTACAGTCCATAGAGAATTATAGTGAGACGCGGATGAGTTGATTTTAGATTTAAAACCTAGACTTTAATTATAATATTTTGAACACTTGCTGCCTGAAGTCTTAAAATTATAGTGCGATGTGAATATCGGGTCCCCCAGCCATTATAGCTGGTCTTCTTAACCTGGAGCCGCTACTTATTGTAGCTACCCAAATGCCTCACGATGCTGGGTGGGCATCTGTCCCATACTGGCAGAAATTCCTTGAGAACGTTTCTTCCCCCATGGAGACTCGAACCAGCCCAAGTCCCGTAGCTCTGCGCCAAGATATCTTGCCTTAATCACATGGCTACGGCGCGGGGAAGACTATAAATTGTTTAAATTAAAGTGACATTTAGTGGTTATTTAAAACATTAAGAGTGTGATATAAACCAAATACAGTGTGTGTGTGTATATATATATATATATATATACAGTGAATATAACTTACTTCCACCACGGATGAAGATGTCCTAACTCACTGGCACTATCGAACCCGTAGGTTCATGTCCGCCCGGACATAAGCTCTCCATACATCCCTATCCCGAGCTAATGTTTTCCAATCAATCCCGTATAATCTACTTCCCTCAAATCATAGTTAATGTTATTCTCCCACCTCATTCTTGGTCTACCGACTGGGTGTCTTCCCTCTGGTTTTCCTACAAGAAGCTTCCATGCAAGTCTTTCATTCCCCATACGTGCAACATGTCCTGCCCATCGCAGTCTACGAGACTTAACTGTTCTTATTATATCTGGCTTGCTATGAAGACCATGTAGCTCATTGTTAAATAGTCTTCTCCATTCACCTGTCTCTTCATCTCTCTTTGGTTGAGCCTTTGGCATGAGTTCCCTGAAGTAGTCCCCGCCCGGAGAACCGAATAGGGGACTATTTGATCTCAGGAAAATTTTACCCTAGTAGAACCCATGACCGCATTTCTTGACGGTTGTATTTTTACGGTGAAAGATCTTCACTCTTTCGACCAAGGTAATTTGTTCGTCTGGCTTATCACCATCAACCAGTCCGGCATGGGTAACCCTATCGGCAGCAATGCTACCGCCGGCACAGCTATAGTTCTTATAGCTGGAGTCCAAGCTGTGTGTGTTTGCGAGGGGAAGTTTGGGGAGTGGGAGGAGGTACACTTCTCTGCTTCTCATAGTACTAACAGCTGAGACAGCAAATTCCTTTCAGAGCTGGGTCCCGAGCAGAACAATAATCGATGTCGTAACACGTGGCAGAAAATACCCCATTATTAGAAAATATCTTATTTTAACCTCAAATGACATTTTCATGAAAGAAACTGTTAACTGATAAAAGCCTGGATTGAAAAATACTAAACGTTCGTGCGTTTCCAGGTATTTTTATCTGTTGTGTGCATATATATTGTTTATTTTATCTTGTTCATGTTTTCCTCGCCTCACACACACGTGTCTTAGGTAAACATACATTTCCACGTAAAAGCAAACAGCACACACACACACACACATACACAAGTTAATTTATATCCAGCTGTGAACCAAAATGGCCTCAGCGATAGACGCAGATTTTAAACAAACACATGCTCGACAACACAACTGGACTTAAATACCTGCTATTGATCAACTATATTGTTTATATAACTGATAGATTAAATGCCGTACACATTCTGGTCCTAAACTGGATTACATCCTCAAACAACTGAATTCGGTTAATATTGCCGTTATCCAATTCTCTAAGATACATATAGTTTGCTTCGGTGATCTAGTGAATGTTCCTTACCTCTAGTCCCAACGTTCGCGGGTTCAAATCCCTCTGTAATATAATGTACGGCTAAAAACTATAATATAGTTACCTTGTAGATCCGTCTCCTCAACTTAAGTTCTTTTAAAACTCTGTAGGCCTTTCGGGACTAGTCACCATGAATTTTACTAGTATCAAATCTCTCTGTCAAAATAGTTAGTAAAAATATACCGGATTATATGTCACGCAACAAGCTCGAAATATGCAACACCAAATAATAAAAAAACATAATTATTTTATTTCTTAATTAACATACTAATTACTATTTTATTATCTATTTATCAATAATATGCATAGCATGAAAATGCTAGATTGCAGTGAAAGATCTGCTTTCGGACAGTATCATTATGGATGGATGGATCAATATTATATAATTTATCACTTATATATATATTAGCTGGCCCGGCGAACGTCGTATCGCCTTTAAATATTTTTACGTTAATTTTTTCGATATTTTACTAGTTATCTGCTATTCGGGGCGGAAACAAATCCAAAAAATCAAAGATCATAAAAATCGGTTCAGCCGTTCTTGAGTTATAAATAGTGTAACTTTGTTATATATATATACAAAGTCCCGGCCACGCGTTGCTGTGGCTAAGGTATACGTTAAATTATGTTGTAGTAAACTAAGTGAGAAATCTAAATCAGAAAGTTTTTGTTTTGCACAATTTTTAGTTCTGGTCCGTTAACTACACCCGGTATAAATATGGGTGGTGGTTTATGTGCAAGTGGTTTTGTTGATTGAGATGAATTTATGTTGTCTGCATTCTCAGTATCATCCGTAAGTGTATCATAAGGATTATATACATTTATTGATGGAATATTTTGAGGAGGCTTGCTGATTTCATTATACTTTCGTTTTTTTTTCTACGAACTTGTTGGCAGTTTGGATTCTCTTCATCATCAAGAAGTCTCTGTATAGTAATATCATCTTGTGATATATTATAGTCATCTTGTTTTTCATTTAATTGAGGCATGGAGATTGTTTCTGTAATATTAGGCATATAATTATAATTAACAGACTTACTTACAGTTCTGTTATTCCGTTCCTTAGGACCATCATATATTTTTAAATCGACATTCTTCTTAAATGTAAGATTTATGTCACATAGGCATATACCAAATTTGCGGATATTCACTTGATATCTTATCATTCATGGTCTCTAGAACTGATTCGCCATATTGTTCAATGCCCCTTCTCGGTCCAGTTAAATTTAAATTAAGTTGCTGTCTTTCAGCCAGATTACTTAAAACTAATACTTACACACGAAATTAACATTATTATCAATATATTGAAAAGAAAATAAACACTGAACACACTTAAATTATGAAATAATCAATATTTGTAATTCAATTGAAATTCGCGGTTGCAACAAAAAGCACAGCCACCTGGTTAAATAATAAACCAATTACCTTACACCATCATCTGTTAGAATCGTATGGAACTCACAGATAATTATAACTCTTTGTTAAATAATAAACACATAATTTGCAATAAAAATAATGCGACTATAAATTTAGTTATAAACAACCGTAGGTCTCAAGTTGGATCAAACTGCACACAGTGTGCAAGATTTTATTAAAATCGGTTCAATAGTTTAGGATTCATTCGCGGACACACAACGTGACACGTAATTTATATATAAACTCCTGGCGCGACAGGCCTACAAGGCCCTTAGCCTACCAGCCGGCTGCTGGCCTCACATCCACATGTGTCAATCACAGAGGTAGATGATAATCAGCCAGTGTAGGAGGGACATGTGGTCAAATGCATCACGATGCTGGGTGGGCACCGGTCCCATACTGGCCGAAATACCATGAGAAAATTTCTTCCCCCATGGAGACTCGAACCAGCGCAGTAATTTATATATATATATATATATATATATATATATATATATATATATATGCACACACACATATATTTACCTTCTTAAATGTCACTACAGCCCAATAAGGACCTTCACCTCCTCAATGAGCCTCCTCCAGACATCCCTCTCCATAGAAAGCCTTTCCCAATGGTTTGACATTTTTTTTTAAATCCTGGCACACACAATCCCACCATCTACTCTTAGGTCTTCCTCTCAATCTGGTTCCTTGAGGAAATTATTAAAATTAAGCTAATAATAAATATTATAAATAATTCCAATAGTATCTGTAAATAGTTTTATGGGAAAAGAATTTAATTAAAAACTTTCCTTTAATCTTTTTATTATTAATTGAAATGTGTCTCAACTTTCTATTATTTGGCATTCTGTTCATACGTCCAAATGCACCCGAAACGACCAAGTCTTATGTGCGAGAGAATATCAAGATCTCGTAATAATTGTATCAATTATTTATTATATCTTCTTCTACAGATGTTATCTACACAAACTGCTCCCAATATTCTTCTCAGTACCTTTCTTTCAAAAATATTTAAACAATTGCAGATATAAGAGTCAAGCACCCTTATATATAAAGCATATATTGATTACATGTATTATTTCCTTTTATATGACATATAACAATTTTTGATGGCGACACAGCAACATAAGACTCGATACCTTCAGCCATTTTGTTGCATCATTTTCGACTGCATCATCCATATGTAATAAACTATTTTAAGTTGTAATAATTATTTATTAGTAATTTTAGAATATGTTTAAGAATATTATTATTTTCATTCACGAAGAATAATAAGTATATTCAGAGGGCATATTTTTAATTTAATGAAGGGAACTACTTTTTCGCATACTTATTGCTTCTACATCGTACGTCGATGTCCATAACCAATAAAAATCGAGCAGGTCACATGGTTTTGTTTCGATGAGGATCACTTTAAGAGCGGATAACCCTTAGAAGTATCTGTGAATTTTATTATAAGAACTTCTACGTGTTTGAAGTATGAAAATTCTGTCAGCCGCATTATCCAGTGAAGCGTTATCTTGCAATGACATTCTATTCCAACATTTTTATGTGAAGAAACTGATTAAATAATGTCACGTGATTACACAACATGGCTTCTAAATTAAAGGATTTTTCGCAAGGAAACTTCTTTTGACAGCCGTGAAGGAGTCTTCAATTTGCTCGCTTCGTTGGTTCTCTTGAAAACGTTCACATCACATAGCTGGTTCATACAGACGACCAAACTCCAAGCAATATGTTGCTCACAGTGACTTCATTTCTGAGCTCCTGCTGGGCCATAAAGTAGCCTACTTAAATATATACTCTCTTCTTCTCACTCTTATTATTGTTCTCATTCCTATTATTCTTCTTCTACTTTTTGTTATTCGCATTGTGATCTGCGTATTAATAAAATTTCAAAGCAGCATACGTTTTTTTCCAATATAAGTCATTTTCTAGGACTATTTAACTCATGCCCCAAATGAGAGTCAATGACCAATCACATTTAAATGACTATTTAACTCATGCCCCAAATAAGAGTCAATGACCAATCACATTTAAATGACTATTTAACTCATGCCCCAAATGAGAGTCAATGACCAATCACATTTAAATGACTATTTAACTCATGCCCCAAATAAGAGTCAATGACCAATTACATTTAAATGATTATTTAACTCATGCCCCAAATGAGAGTCAATGACCAATCACATTTAAATGACTATTTAACTCATGCCCCAAATGAGAGTCAATGACCAATCACATTTAAATGATTATTTAACTCATGCCCCAAATGAGAGTCAATGACCAATCACATTTAAATGACTATTTAACTCATGCCCCAAATGAGAGTCAATGACCAATCACATTTAAATGATTATTTAACTCATGCCCCAAATGAGAGTCAATGACCAATCACATTTAAATGACTATTTAACTCATGCCCCAAATGAGAGTCAATGACCAATCACATTTAAATGACTATTTAACTCATGCCCCAAATGAGAGTCAATGACCAACCACATTTAAATGACTATTTAACTCATGCCCCAAATGAGAGTCAATGACCAATCACATTTAAATGATTATTTAACTCATGCCCCAAATGAGAGTCAATGACCAATCACATTTAAATGACTATTTAACTCATGCCCCAAATGAGAGTCAATGACAAATCACATTTAAATGACTATTTAACTCATGCCCCAAATGAGAGTCAATGACCAATCACATTTAAATGACTATTTAACTCATGCCCCAAATGAGAGTCAATGACAAATCACATTTAAATGACTATTTAACTCATGCCCCAAATGAGAGTCAATGACCAATCACATTTAAATGATTATTTAACTCATGCCCCAAATGAGAGTCAATGATCAATCACATTTAAATGATTATTTAACTCATGCCCCAAATGGGAGTCAATGACCAATCACATTTCAATGATTTTTTATTTACAACCAATCACAGTCGTGTTTCGCCTAGAATTTACCAATTAAAGTTTATCACCTCCTTTTTAACATTCAGAATAGGTCATAGCATTATTTTGCAGTGACTGACTCTCTAAAAAATACGGCTACCTGATTGTATATATAGTGCATGAATGTCAACACGTAGCGCATGCTGAAGTTAATATAAAACATTTGTACCAATTGATTACACCACGAAAAAAAGAAACCACTATTTGCACTTTCTTTTTTTTTTTCCCCCCAGGTAATAACATTCCGGGAAAATATATTTATATTTACATCGTAGGACATCAGAAATTAATTAATATAGGCCTACGGTTTGATGTGTTTCATTTTTCTCCACTAGAGTGCATTATTACAATATTGCGTTCCTTTGGCAATAAATAATAGGATCTGGTTGCAGTGACAAACAAAAGAATCAAATGAAGCGTACCAATCGTTTCTCATTTATTTTCAAACATAGCCGTTTATATTAAATATATAAATATTTTGAAATAACCATATTTAAATAATTATTTGTGAGTAAACAGCTTAATTTTATTCGTTAAATAGTCCTAACAAATGCCACTCTTGATTTCCAAATACTCTACATAAATTAATTCCTCACTTCGTGAGTTGTGAATTTATCGATAATTTGGAAATCACTCGTGGCATTACTTATGACTATTTAACTCATGCCCCAAATGAGAGTCAATGACCAATCACGTTTCAATGAAATTTGTTTTACAACCAATGACAGTAGTGTTTCACTTCGATAATTATCGAATTTTGATCACCAAAATAAAGAAAGCTCCTCCTTTTAATATTCTGAACAGGTCAGAGCATTATTTTGCAGTGACTGACTCTCCAAGTACGTTGAATATAGCAAATAACAAACAGATTCCTTCGAACTACTTACTTACTTACTCACTGGCACTATCGAACCCGTAGGTTCATGGCCGCGCGGACATAAGCCCTCCATACATCCCTATCTAGAGCTAATGCTTTCCAATCATTCCCTATATAATCTACTTCCCTCAAATCATAGTTAATGTTGTTCTCCCACCTCATTCTTGGTCTACCAACTGGGTGTTTTCCCTCTGGTTTTCCTACAAGAAGCTTCAATACAGGTCTTTCATTCCCCATACGAGCAACATGTCCTGCCCATCGTAGTCTACGAGACTTAACTGTACTTATTATATCTGGCTTCCTATAAAGACCATGTAGTTCATTGTTATTTAGTATTCTCCATTCACCTGTCTGTTCATCTCTCTTTGGTCCAAAAATTTTCCTAAGAACTTTATTCTCAAATACTCGTAATATCCTTTCCTCCCTTAAAGTAAGAGTTGGCATGGGTTCCCTGAAGTAGTCCCCGCCCGGAGAACCGAATGGGGGACTATTTGACCTCCGGAAAATTTTACCCCAGGTGAACTCATGTTCGCATTTCTTGACGGTTGTATTTTTACGGTGAAAGATCGTCACTCTTTCGCCCAAGGTACTTTTTTCGTCTGGCTTATAATCTTCGACCAGTCCGGCATGGGTAACCCTATAGGCAGCAATGCTACCGCCAGCATAGCTCTCAGGATCATTTAAGCACGCAAGCCACTCCACCACGACAAGGTAAAGATACCATGGAGGGTTCCTTCGAACTACACATTTGATAATTGCCTGTTCAATAATTGAGTTTTTAAATAATGATTTTATTAAGTTGTTTCCGAAAAAAATAATTCAAAAAGGTAAAGGTATCCCACTACAGGCCCCAGCAGGCCCTTGGGGTAGTGGGAGGTTAAGGCTCCCACTTATCAGGACAATCGGCATTTCATGTCAGCTGGGTTGTCAGCCCTGCGTGACGACCGTCTTTACCGCCAGAACAACCGTCTGGTACTCATTTCCGTTAGAGGATGAGCCGATCCCAGGGCCATAGTGTTTGGGTCAGTTTAAAAATCCTGACCCCACCGGGACTCGAGACCTCAACCTTCCGACTTGTAGTGCAGTGCCTCAACCACTACGCTAAGAAAAACATCGAATTAACTTTTATAGGAATTAATCACTATGAGGTTTAATTTATGGTGAAATTAAATGTTTCTTACCTCTCCTCACATAAATCTTCTGGAAGTAGATCGCGATTTCGAGACCATAACGGTCTCTTCTTCAGTACTTTTTTGGCGACTGATGTTGTGTCGATCAACAAAGGTGAAAGAACATCACAAATGAAGAAATGGAAAAGTCAGCAGTAGCTGCTCAAACTTGGTCCGAAAAAAACATTTAATTGAATCAAAAGCCAGTCTAATTAAACAAATAGACAAACAAATGGAACTCACGGTTTGGGAAAATATCCACATTCAGAAAAACAAAGGAAAACTTATGAACTTCTAAATTTCCGCAAATTTTAACCTGATCCAGAGGTTCATCGGTCCATCAACAGAAGGAAAAAGAATAGTTTCTTCCGATCGACATAACATCAGTCGCCAAAAAAGTACTGACGATGAGACCGTTATGGTCTCGAAATCGCGATCTACTTAGAAGATTTATATGAGGAGAGGTAAAATACATTTAATTGCACCATACAAAAACCAATGTTTAACCCATTCGCCTCAAAATACGAGGTAAACTCGCCGACAGTTAAATCGCCATCAACTCAGAAGACGAGATATAATCGCTTTACTCTGCTGTTATATATTTTGCAATATTTTGTACAACCCTTGTCAGGGTAATCTTTTGTTAACGTTTATGAATAGTAGAGGAATGTGTTTTGGCCTTCACTCTTATTGTGATCCCAAGTACCGTTATCGTTTGCTTGTTTTGAATGTCTGAAAATAGACTATATAATTTACGATAACTTAAATCCGGTTTCTGGGGAAATGCATTGAGAATTTAAACTTGAAGGGAATGGATTAAATCGTAATGCCTAATAGCTTACATCTTTAAAGCACCGGTGTACAAAAACAGAGATATTGGGTTCATATCCCGATTTAGGAATTACATTTTAAAATATTGGTTAATGAAAAAAAAGCTTTGTAAAATAATTAATAAATTAAGGCTAGGCTATAATAAATTGTGGATTACTTTTTCTTACATTTTCTTCGAAAATTTAACAATTCCTGTGTGTTATTATTCATTCATTTTAAATGCAGTCATAGTGACCTTTACAAGTAAGGGCTTGATAGTATTTAGAAAATTAAAATCCAGTGACCCAGGTCGGTTTCAAACCCGCAACTTTTGAGTTCATTGTCAAGCGAATGTATAGTATTTTATTGAATAATTTTGTGCAGGTATATTTTTCTCTTCAAATGTAATATTTCTCTCATGAACAGACAGGTGAATGGAGAAGACTACATAACAATGAACTACATGGTCTTTAGGAAGCCAGATATAATAAGAACAGTTAAGTCTCGTAGACTGCGATGGGAAGGACATGTGGCACGTATGGGGAATGACAGACGTGCATGGAAGCTTTTTGTAGGAAAGCCAGAGGGAAAACGCCCAGTTGGTAGACCAAGAATGAGGTGGGAGAACAGCATTAACTATGATTTGAGGGAAGTAGATTATACAGGGAATGATTGGAAAGCATTAGCTCAGGATAGGGATGTATGGAGAGCTTATGTCCGCGCGGCCATGAACCTACGGGTTCGATAGTGCCAGTGAGTAAGTAAGTTTTTCACGTACTGTTACATTAAATCGCGTTTCCTTTTCTTTTTTTTTTTAATTTATGTAGCATAGAATCCTGCACATATTGTAGCGTTCAAAATGTTAATTTCCGATCGCATGATCCGTAAGCCTACATTGGATTATCACCTTGGCCTGATAGGGAGGCTCAGTACCAATGACCCAGACAATCATTGCCAGGAACCCTTGGTTTGCGGTTAGATAAGAGAAGAGGGAACTGTTAATAATACACCACGTGGGAGCAACGACCACATTGGAAGCTGCAAACACGGAAAACCACAACGGCAGACACGGCGGAGATAGAAATATAGGAACGGCGAAAATGGCGGAAGTGGAAACCCAATCTCTAGGGATGGATGAATGCAATTTATTGCTTTTTTTTTTCAAAAGAAAGGAAATACATATGCATTTGCATTGCTCAGGGGCCTGCTTGGCCGTACGTGCATTATTCTTCCATTAAATTAAAAAAATGCCTAGACCGGGATTTGAACCCAATAATGCTGGACCTGCACACCAGTGCTTTAACGATTTAAGCTATTAGGAATCATGATTTAAACATAGATTTTTCTCTTAGGTCGTGGGTTCAAACCCGGCCGGGGTCGATGGATTTTTTAGGACGGAAAAATCCAAGGAGCAAGTCCTCCGGGAGGGACTTTAAGCCATGGGTCCCGAGTCTGAAGATTTTCAGGCTCGTAAAAAATCCTTATCCTTAAGCCTGAACAAAAAGACCTCTAAGCTAAATTTACCGAATTTTCCCGTCCTAGTACTACCTTGGTTTCCTGGATGTCAGTATGAGGCGGAACGCCGACCACGGACCACTCAAAATGACATCTATACGAAAGCAAGTGTAACTAAATTAGTATGGTTCAAATTCTTCCCTGTAGGGGGAAAGCGCCTAAATCTCTGTAAAGGGAAAACATAGGCTTACAATACAATTTTTCTCTTATGATGTCTAATAGCTTCTTCTTCTTCTTCGGCTTTCCCCCATTTATAGGTTTTCCGTCTTCAGTTTCCATTTATCTCTATCATTGCAATCTCCCTCTTCCATATTTCTATCATTCATTATGGTTCTGACGTAGGTTTTCCATTTCCATCTTGGTCTGCCACGTTTATTTCTTCCAGGGGGTAACCATTGGTATATATTTTTTGGCCATCTTTCATTTGCCATTCTTTGTACATGGCCATACCATTTAAGCGTTTGGTTTTCAATCCTCTTAACAACCGATGTGGTGACATTCATTTCTCTCCAAAGGAATTCATTTCTTATTTTATCCTGTCTTGTTTTTTGGAGGCTTCTTCTAAAATAATCAAATTCAACTGTTCTAATTATATTTTTTTGTAATTCCGTCAAAGACCAAGTTTCACTTCCATATGAGAAAATATTCTGTATTATGCTCTTATAAATTTTCATTTTAGTTTCCTTTGTGATATTTTTGTTCCAAATTATTCCATGTAGTTGCATTTTTTGCCATTGCAATTTTAGTCTGTACATCTCTCTCACAGGTACCTAAACTTGTAATTATTGACCCAAGATATTTAAAAAATTCACATTTTTTTTATTTTCCCTGTTTCGAGTATGAGGTCATCCACATCCTTTCCCAAACATATATATTCTGTTTTCTGTAAATTTATATTCAGTCCCATTTTTTATATTCTTCCATTAGCAAAAATTATTTGATCATCTGCAAACAACAATGAATGCAGTACTTTTCCTCCTATATGAATACCCATTTCAGAACATTTTTTATACCATACGTTAAGAGCCTGGTCTAAATAAATGTTAAAAAGAATTGGTGACTAACTGCATCCCTGCTTAAGGCCTTTATTCACTGTGAATTCCTCTGTTAAATTATTCTGTATATTTACTTTAGATTTTGTATTACTATAGATCCTCCTAACAATATTAATCCATTTATCACTTATATCAATAAGTACTACAAGAATAGACTAATAGCTCTAGAAATGGATTATTTACGCAGAAGTGCCTGAAAGTCTAAATTAGAACATGTCACAAATAAGGAAATTAGAAAACATAATGGAAGCAGAAGAAGGCATAATTGAAAGAATTGAGGAGAAGGAATTAAAGTGGTTAGGACATGTTTTAAGAATGGAAGATGAGCGATGGCCGAAGTTACTATATGAATGGCATCCGAACAGAAAGAAGAAAAGAGGGAGACCAAAGTTAACATGAAAGGAAAACATGAAGACAGTAATGCAAGCTAGAGGGCTAAGCATCGAAGATGCCCAAGACCGTAGGCTTTGGAGGTTTGGCACGGGAAGACGGCAACAGCTGTAAAAACCCGAAGATAGATAGATTACCGTTCATAACAATTGTCGAGGTGCACTATCATATGCCATCTCTAAATCAATGATAGCTTAGATCGTTTACCTTTTACGGATAACTCACAATAGCCATTTTTGTCTTTATTAATTAAATAAAAATAAAACGTAGTTTTATTTGATTTTCATATTTATTACATAATTCAGTGACAGCTGTTTCGGTACACTGTACCTTCTTCAGACATTTTATTTAATTAATAAATATGGATTTTCATCAAGTAAACACCAACTCAATTGATTATTTTTGTCTTTCATTGAAGCCAAGAAGATCGGGATAAGCAGATTCCCGGACAAGCGTACACTGCCGATTGTGATGGGGCTTTTTGCAAAATGTTCAGGATTTTCCCGGGAAGGTTATAGGCTATAAGAGAGTTTTAATGCTCAAGCCCTTCACCCTTAAAAATCACCCTTTGTAGTGAAAAAGTAAAATAAAAGTTGCTTTTTGTACGCTTAACCCTTAAATTGGCAAAACACAAATTTCGTCTGTTAGTTATTTGAATGTGGCGGACCGCAGTGAAAACGCAATCTTGTGCAACTCTTATTATTAGGAATATTGTATAATTAGATACACATTAAAGTGGCTTCTTTTTGTTCGTTTTCTTCTGATTTATTTAAAATATTAAATTAATTAAACCAACTGATATACCCAAAGGATACATTATGAATTTAAGGGTTAAATGGCTTACGATGTCTAACCCATAACAAATGCACCAAATTAATGTACATAGAATTGAATATCTCAAAAAACTGTACAACAAACCCGCGACAGCATATGTTTATCTTTTATGATTAACTCACAATAACCATTTATGTCTTTCATTGATGCCAAGAAGATCGGGATAAGTAGATTCCAGGGCAATGCCGAGTAATCAGCACGGGGTATCTAAAAATAATAACGATATAAATTTATAATTGTTTTCCTTTTATTTATTGAACAAAACGTAAAAACACATAATTTATTTAGGTGTAACAACGCACGACGGGTATTAGCTAGCAAATAAATAAAATATATATCTTCACTGTACACTTGTACACACATCCATGAAAAAAAACATGTGTATAGATATAAATGTCTCATTCTCTATATTAATAATTTTTTAAAATAAAATATCTGGGGATGAAATAAGAGACCCAGCTCGGGGAAACAAGAAATCCTCAACGGCAGAAGGCGGAAGAGGCAACCCATTTTGTGGAGATAAAACACAAGGAAGCAAGTCCAAAGGCTTTAAGGAGGCAGCCCCTCCAAAGGACTAACCCTGCAGAACTTTAGTACCGTACTCAGAGGATATTTAAAAATACTTACAAGCTCCAAAGAGATAGCTGGACTATTCAAGAATAATGGCAATGTTTGGGAAGACCAAAGAAAAGATGGAAACAGGAGCAATTTGGAGTCGGTACAGGCTAGTAAATAAGCCTAAATCGTGACGAAGAAGAAGAATAAATATTTTAAAAATACATTACGAAACTCCGTTGAGATCACTCTGTTAAAGTTTTAAGAATTTTAAAACAGTACCTGATATCTCAGTGGTCCTCAATAATCAACAGTGTTGTTTTGTAGGAGGCCTTTCGATAACTTAAGTATCATCTTCTGCTTTCAGTTTGGTAATGAGTATCAAACAACACAGCTGATTACACTGAGCAACAAAAAAGAAACTTTTTTTTTTGTCTCAGAAAGAAAAATATGTGATTCCGATAGTATTTTTTTCTCCTGAATTCAAATATGATATCGGTTTTTCTCCATCACGCAAGGTTTCCGAGAGACAGGCATTTATAATTTCAAATACTTTAATATTTTCTACATTCGTAACTACACAATATTCGAACTCGCCTAGAAAGTAAGAAATGACGATTTTCTGCTATATTTCGCCTGTGGAGCATCCCTCTTGATGGTCCAACAATAATCAGCCAGCATATTAGGATTCACTTTGCCTTGATATCTGGCTAGATGATCATCTACCTCTGTGATTAACACATGTGGATGTGAGACCAGCAGCCGGTTGGTAAGACAAGGGCCTTCTAGGCCTGTCGCGCTTGGAGTGAAGTTCTCTTTTCCATAGCTGAAATCTCCTGATGAAACTGTTCCCCGTGCTCATCGCTCACTGCGCCAAGATTTTCCGAGAAGAAATCTAGGTTTATTAAAAAAATAATTATTTAAATCCATTAATTGAAATTGAAATAAAAAAAAAACTGTGGGTGATGGAGAAATTCCGAATACATATTTGAAAACACGATAAATAACTGCATTAAGTACAGCTATTGGTTAATCAATTGAGTTGGTGTTTACTTGATGAAAATCCATATTTATTAATTAAATAAAAATAAAACTTGGTTTTATTTTTTTCATATTTATTAAGATATAATTCAGTGACAGCTGTTTCGGTACATTGTACCTTCTTCAGACATGTTAACAAATTATGAATTGTGTTCCAACTGATCTAAGCAACAATACAACTATATTTATTTATCATCATTATCATAGTACATTCACGAATTTAGGCCATTTGTTGACCTGTTTCAGCCTCAAGAGAAACACCATCCAGAAGTCTTTTGAGTGGATGTCCTGGTCTTCTTCTTCCCGCAGGTTGATATCTTAACATTTGTTTGGGTATTCTGTGATCTTCCATTCGATGAACATGTTGCATCCATCTTGACTTATAATCAGAAATTTTGTTTTCTAAAGATTCCATGTGTAATTCTTCTAAGATGTCTTCATTTTTTTTGTGATCTAGTAGTGTGTATCCTGCAGTCCTCCAATATTTATTTAAATTTTTAAATTTAAATGAATGAATCCCCTTTGTTAAATTTAAATATTGTTGTATTGTTGCTTAGATCAGTTGGAACACAATTCATCATTTGTTAACATGTCTGAAGAAGGTACAGTGTACCGAAACAGCTGTCACTGAATTGTATCTTAATAAATATGAAAATAAAATAAAACTAAGTTTTATTTTTATTTAATTAACAACTATTGGTACTCATGAGACAAAAATCATGTTGACCAGTGTTATTGAGGACGACTGGGATCTCAGATACTGTTTTGCATTTCTTAAAACTCTAATGGAAAATAAGAAGAAGAAAAAGAAAGAAAAGATATTCCTTAAGTTAAAATGCTCTAACAGATGTGTAATTTTGATTCTGTATAATTATTTGTTAATTCTGAACTTGTTCAAAAGCTCTCCATTGCTATTTGATAGCACTTCGTGAAAATGATGTTCAATATTATCAAAGGAGTAGAAACTATAAATTGGATCAATTACAAGAGATAACGGGATCCGGGATATTACCATACTCTAAGCAGCATTAGCAAGTCTTGCTCTGGGATAACAATAGGAGCGGGGCTACTGTAGCGTAAGTACACCAAGATGTGACCAGAATGCGCTTCTCAGCTAACATTACGGGGATGAGGCCGTGAATGACCCTAATGGACTGCACAAGTATCCGGAATACAAATAGTTTCCATTGAATTGAATGAGGCTTCCATTTCCACGCGTTTTCCGTCTTTTGCACAGTATGAAAGCTTAGTACGTATTGATCCAACTGTTCAAAACATCGTTAATTTAATATTGTGTTTCTAATTTCCTAACTGAATTCAACTCAAGTTACAAATGAAATTTACAAGTACAGCATTTAGCAAACATTGTTGTTATTTCTAATTCAATCAATAGTATTATCTGTAGAGAAAATTCTCTTATTCTTTTTGCAGACTATTTAGCGCTTCTGGCACTTTCCAAAAATGATTTGCAACAATCAATTTATAATTTACAAAAAATAGGTGCCAAATTTAATATGCAAATGTCAATTAACAAAACTAAAATTACGGCATTTCATGGGAAGGACCCCATACAAAGTAAAATCTGTCACCAGAATAAAATTTTAGAGAGATCTAATCAATTTAAATATATTGGATATTATCTCTCTATCTGGGATGAAAGGGATAGCCAAATTTAATATGGAAATGTCAATTAACAAAACTAAAATTATGGCATTTCATGGGAAGGACCCCATACAAAGTAAAATCTGCCCCCATAATAACATTTTAGAGAGATCTAATCAATTTAAATATCTTGGATATTATCTCTCTATCTGGGATGAAAAGGATATCCCTGAAAAAATTACTAGTTATAATAAAAGTTTAGGAATTATTAATCAAGTTATGAAACCATCCCTTGTACGAAAAACACCAGATTACGTTTATATAACACTTTGGCTAGACCAGTGTTGACCTATGGTAGTGAAGCATGGACACTAAAAAGATAACATGAAAGCAGAATAACGGCTTGTGAAATGAGATTCATGCGCAGAACAGCGGGTTACACCAGATGGGATCGGAAAAGGAACACCGGTATCTTAAAAGAATTGAAGACTACGCCAATTTTGGAATATATTAAACAGTACCAACTAAATTTCAAACACCATCTTGAAAGAATGAGTTCAAATCGGATCCCCAAAGCTGTTTATAATTATATACCAAGAGGACGAAGATCTCTGGGCCGTCCTATGAAACGCTGGCCTAATACTTGGAAGGAAGAAGTAGAGAAAATTTGCTGCCATATTTAAAATCTCACTCACAAGCTCTATCGAACCCGTTGGTTCATTGCAGCGCGGAAATGATCTCTCGATACATCCCTATCCTGAGTTAATGTTTTCCAATCTTCTCGTCTATAATCTACTTCCCTCAAATCATAGATAATGTTATTCTCCCATCTCATAATTTGTCTATCAACTGGGAGTTTTCCTTCCGATTTTCCTACAAGAAGCTTCAATACACCTCTTCTATTTCCCATTCGTGCCACATGCCCTGCCCATCGCAATCTAAGAGACTTAACCTCACTTATTATATCTGGCTTCCTATAAAGATCATGTGGTTCACTGTTGTGTAGTCTTCTACATTCACCTGTCTGTTCATTTCTCTTTGGTCCAAAAATTTTCCTAAGAACTTTATTCTATGATACTCGTAATCTTTGTTCCTCCCTTAAAGTAAGAGTCCATGTTTTGTATGTATGTTAATATATAGTCAGAGAATAACAGTTTTATATATTTTACGTTTAACTTTTTTTTTTCAAAGGAGTTGGGACATCAAGAGTCTCTGTAATGCATAATAACATGCATTTCCAGAATTGAGCCTATGTTTAATTTCTTTGTGCATCTCATTCCTATTTGTGATTATTGTTCCTAGGTATCTGAATTCAGCTACTTCTTAAAAATATCTCTCCTTTGTCAATAGCTGTCAATTTCTATTATATAATTATTTAAATTCTAGCTTAGGAAAACTTTTAGACCAAAGAAAGATGAACAGAGAGGTGAATGGAAAAGACTACAAAACAGCGAGCTACACGATCTTTATGGAAAATTAGACGTAACAAGAACAGTTGATTATCCTATACATGCGATTGGCAGGACATGTGGCACGAAATAAAAATGGAAGCTTTTTTAGAAAACTTAGGTAGAAAGTATTGATAGCTCAGAGTCGTGAGGATGTGATATACTTCTAAATGCTTTTGAAATAGGAGGATTAAGAGTAAACATGGAAAAAAACTGAATATCTTGTAGTAGGAGGAAGTGGACGAGATATATCCCTATCCCAAGGAATTATTAGAGCTGTTAAAAAATTTAAATATTTGGGATCACTTATTGATGAAACAGGGAGTTGTAAAGCTGAAGTAGATAGCAGGTTAGTACAAGCACGAAGAGCCATAAAAATGTTGAATGGAGTACTGTGGAGTAGGACCATGTCAAACCACACGAAGAAGAGGATTTTGAAGTCGGTTGTGGAAAGCATAATGACTTATGGTGCTGAGGGATGGACTTTGGTAGAGGGACAAAAAACTAAGATCTTGGCAGTGGAGATGGATGGAATAAGACGCAGTGCCAGAGTGTACAGGTTGGAAAGAAGAAGAAACGAAGAAGTGAGGCAGATGATGGATATGGAGGAGACAGTGGAAAGGATCGAAAGACGAGCTCTTCAGTGGTATGGCCATGTCAGGAGAATGGAGGATGATAGGTGGCCCAAAACTCTTTTGGAATGGTCACCTTCTGGTAGAAGGAAACGGGGCAGGCCAAGAACAGCTTGGAGAGGAGAGATCCATAGATTGATGAACGACCGAGGTCTGGAGGAGGATGAATGGCGTGATCGGCAAGAATGGCGAATGGGAATACAGGGTAACCGCTGAAAAGTGGAGAGGCCCTCAAAAGTAAAGTAAGTAAGGTAGAAAGCGCCCGGTAGGCAGACCAAGTATGAGATGGGGAAATAATATTAAGTACGATTTGAGGGAGGTAGGAATATTTTAAAAAACACTAGCTTACGATAGGGATATATTAAGGGTGCATATATATATATATATATATATATATATATATATATCCATGCGGATATGAACTCCCGACTTCAATAGTACCTGTGAGTAAAAGTCTGTGTGTATGTACCCCATACGTCCCACATGGGGACATGGGTGCTCCCTAGCGGGAGTTTCTTAACCAAGCTAATTTAATTATGATTATTTACCTACAGAAGTCAACGAGTAACATATGGTTAGCACATCGCCTCAATGAGGCATCTAGTAGACAACTAAAGCATTACTTGAATGGAGGAAGGTCGGTTAAATTTTGCACAGATGAATTTTTTCACGCTTGCGGTTTTGTACGAGCATTAAAATTGTTCTATAATTATAAACCAAAAGGGAGACGAATGTTGGGAAGACCATTGAAGAGATGGAAGGACCAATTCGACCTATAATGAGATCGGAACAGACCATTGGGCTTAATCCTTGCTGTTGATGATGATGAAAATGTTCAGACACGGGACCCACGACTTAAAAGTCCCTCCCAGAGGATTTGTCCCTTTGATTTTTCCATCCTAAAAATCCAGCGACCCCGGCCGGGTTTGAACCCGTGACCCTTGGGTCTAGAGGCAAGGAACATAACCATTAGTCCACCGCGAATCAAATATACCCTTATTGGGCCTCGATTAACCCTTAAATTCGTAACGTATCCTTCTAGATACATCAGTTGGTTTAGTTAATTTAATATTTTAAATAAATCAGATGGAAACGAAAAAAAAAATAAACCACTTAAATGTATGTCTAATTATACATTATATCTAATAAAAACAGTCACATAAGATTCCGTTTTCAATGCGGTCCGCCACATTGAAATATCTTACAGAAGAAATGTGTGTTTTGCCAATTTAAGGGTTAGGATATTTAACTTTGTCCTAGGGATGAAAGTTTACCTGTAGCAAAAAGGAACATTTATTTGCATCCACGTCGGGTTCTTCTACGTAACATACAAAGCTAATGGAATGATTTACAATACAAGCGAATCTCAAAAGTCTTGCCAACAATGTCTGCTAAGCGTAGGAATACATCGCTATTCTACTGAACACATAATAGTAGATGCAGAGATTGGCAACGAAATCTAGAATCGATAACAATGAACTGACTCTTTTCCAAAAGACCTGCTACGCCCTATCCTCATACTAGCAGCAGTTCTCTGTTTGACTTATGGCGACATCAAAAACTAGGGACTTTCAAGTCACGCCAATAACGCTAATTTCCACTGTAAATCCTGGTTAATAATATCATCAGAAAAATAAAAAAAAACTCCCTATTCAGATTATAGAAACTGTTAAGAGCTTGTACTATGGAACAAATATTTGTATTTACCCTCAGTTGACTAAAAATAAGACATTTTTTCAAATAAACCAAGGAGTACGACAGGGTGTTCACTCTCACCTATATTATTTAATATTTATATGGACGATATCCTAAAAGAATGGAAGAAGGTTTTAACTAATGAAGGAATATTAATTGATAATAAAGATAAAATAAATGCATTATATTCGCTGACGATGTTGTACTTAGCAGAATCTGAAAATGAGCTCCAAATGTTAGCATGTAAGTTTAAATTAATAGCCAATAGATATAATTGTAAAATATCAATAAATAAGTCAAAAGTAATGGCATTTATTGATAAATATGGAATTAGATACAAAATTGTACTGGATAACAAAATAATAGAACAAATATCACATTTCCAGTATTTAGGATGTGATATAACTTATAGAGAAAATAAAGATATAGAAAATAAAGTAAATAAATTTAAGGCTATTTGTGGAAACATAAAAAGAACCTTAGGTCGGAAAACAAGGAAAGATACGAAACTTAAATTATATAAAACAATGGCTGTTCCTATGTTGTTGTATGGAAGTGAAAATTCGATAATGAAATCAAGGGATAAAAGCAGGATACAGACTGCAGAAATGCTGTTTTTACGAAATGTGAAAGGATGCACAAGAGCGGATAGAATAAGGAATGAAACTATACGAGAAGAATTAAATATATATAAAATTGAAGATAAAACCAGCGAAAATAATAAGAAATGGACAGAACACTTAATGAGGATGAACAACGAAAGAATACCAAAAAGAACCCTCCTGTATAATCCCAGAGGAACAAGAGATGTTGGCCGACCACATAGAAGATGGACTCCACTTTTAACTTCGCCGGAACAGGCTGCATAGCCTAAACCTTGTAGTAGTAGAAGAAGAAGAAGAAGAAAATAAAAACAATGGAAAAGAATGTTCGTATAAGTTTTTGAAATTTGGCTAGTTTTATGTCTTTGTCCTTACATGTGTGGTAGGAAAGATTGCAGTCATGATAAGTAAAGTTATTAACTTGTTCTACAGTGTGATTATAAAGTCCCAGTACATTGTGTGGATAACATAGCGCAAATAAAACAAAAATTATAAGGTAGTTTCTACTATCAAGTTAGTGTTGAACATAACCTCCATCAATCTCAAAACATGTTTCCCAACGACGCACCGTCGCCCGGAAAACATGCACCAACATATCCTCTGTAATCATTTCACTAGATTGGCGTATGCGTTCTTTCAACACTTGCAGATTAAGAAACTTGGTTCTGTACACCTGTTGCTTGATGAACCCGCAAGCAAAAAAGTCCAGGGGTGCGAGGTCTAGCGAACGAGGTGCCCAGATACGAGGCGATGCCCTTCCAATCCACCTTTTGGGAAACCTGTCATTGAGATACCCGTGTACAGCCAGAGCAAAGTGTGGTGGTGCTCCATCTTGTTGCAACACCACTGTATCAATGATACCATCTTGCTGTAACTGTGGCTGTAAGAAAAGTTGCAACATATCAAGATACACATCTCCCGTGAGTGTTTCCTTTGGAATCAGTCTCTAACTTCCTCGTACGACTGGTCTCTTAAACGCGCAGCAACAATCTCTATCCGCTCTTCAATGGTGAACATATTTGTATCTTTCGAATGGCTGTAACAGAAATACGATATGTAAGTGTATTATAATCCCACCTGGATTTCTTAGGCTTAAAGGACCTTCGGGACTTGGAAAATCTGGTAGCGTTTATCTAGCAGAGCGTTAGTATGAGGATGTACAGTATACATGTTTTGAAATAAACAAATGGAGTCTTATTTTAAACTATTTTATTACTAAAGTATAAATAATTAGAAACCCTAAGTAGTCTAGCCCTAAATCTAATCTAAGCCTATATTAAAAACTACAGTACTTTCTTGGGGGGTTGAGAAGAGGGAGATGTGGAATTTATAAATCTAACCAAATCTACATGATTAAAAATGTTATATCCCTTTTTGAAAATATCGTATTAAAACAGTCTACATTGTTTAGAATTCTATCAAAATAGTTAAGGTAATTGATTCTTTTTACAAAAAAGTCCCTGACACATATTAAGAGAAATGGTAGCTTACTCACCCATAACACCTCTGGTTGTCACACATCAACAGACAGACACGAGGCCCTCACTTCTCAAGTGTTATATACTCAAAATGACCTCAAGTCACCCTAACTGTACTCACTAACATTCCAATGAACTAAATGTAGGGATATTTACAGTTAGCTTAAGCAAAACTTTGCTCTGAACTATATCGTGTCTAAACTGTATTTCAAAAGACTTTGCTTGAATAATTAAAATAATCTATAAAACAATTAAAAATCTATATAAAAGACTATGTATTCATAACAAAGTGATTTCTTTAAAATGTACTGAGACTTTATAAACACACTGTATTATGTTGTTAATAACAATTTTAGTTCGTATCGGTATTTTCCTTTGAAACGCCATAGTTTTTTGTCCTACCGAAATTTGTAAATAATTCAATTGATCGAAAAAAATACTCGTAGTGCGAATGTTGTCATTTTAAACAAAGTTGTTTTAACTTTTAGCGCTACATCCATCCAAATCGTTTTAAAGATACATCTCATTGTGAACAGTACCATTTAAAACAATGTGAGATTAACTCTTGGCGTCGCTTTAATCCGAATCGCTTGCAGCATCACTTTCCCAGCGGGAATTTTATCTTTTAAAATTATATTATTATTAACTTTTACAGTTATATTCAACAGAATCCTTTTCTGCGGATTTTTTCAGAGTGTACATTATCACTTAATATTACATAACTCATACAGCTGTTTTTTCATCCGATTCGCTTTCAGCAAGATTGTGCAATATGAGTTTTATAATTTAGAATAATGTTATATTCACTCGTAGTCATGCTTCATTCAAATAGCTGTTAGTTTATGTAGACTATTTAACTCATGCCACAAATGGGACTCAATGACCAACCATGTTTCAATGATTTCTGTTTTACAACCAATCAGAGACGTGTTTCACGAAATATTTATCAGTGTTATAATTACCATATTAAAGAAGGCTCCTCCTTTTTAATATTCTGAACAGGTCTGACCATTATTTTGCAGTGACTGAGCCCGTGAGAAATACGGCTACCAGATTGTATATATAGTGCATGAATGTCAACACATGCCGCATGCGGGAGTTAATATAAAACAATTTGTAGCAATTGATTATACCACCAAAAAAAGAAACCACTGTTTGCACTTTCTTAAATGTATTTTTTCCCAGGTAACAATCCAGAAAAATATAATTGTCATATTTACATCATACGACATCAGAAATTAATTAATATACAGTTTGAAGTGTTTCATTTTTTCTCCACTAGAGAGCATTCTTACAATATTGCGTTCCTTTGGCAATAAATGGTATGATCTGGTTGCAGTGATAAACAAAAGAAGCAGATGAAGCGTACTATCGCTTCGCATTTGTTTTCAAACATCGCCGTTTACATTAAATATATAAATATTTTAAAATAACTATAGTTAAATAATGATTTGTGAGTAAACAGCTTAATTTTATTCGTTAAATAGTCCTAACAAATGCCACTCTTGATTTCCAAATTCTCTAGATAAATTGGAAATCACTCGTGGCATTACTTATGATGATGTAGTACTATTGGCCGATAGCGACGAGATACTAAAGGACAACACGCACACTAAGAAATTAGAACTGGAAGTAAATGTCAATAAAACTAGATATATGGTCACACGTAGAAATTCATTATATAATGGAAATGGACAGTTAATGACAAATGAGGGAAATTTTGAGGAAGTGGCTGAATTCAAATACCTAGGGACAATAATCACAAATAGGAATGAGATGCACAAAGAAATTAAACATAGGCTCAATTCTGGAAATGCGTGCTATTATGCATTGCAGAGACTCTTGACGCTCCAACTCCTTTCAAAAAAAAAAAAAAAAGGTTGAACTGAAAATATATACAACTATTATTCTACCAGTTATATTACATGGATGCGAAACATGGACTCTTACTTTAAGGGAGGAAATGAGATTACAAGTATTTGAGAATAAAGTACTTAGGAAAATTTTTCGACCAAAGAGAGATGAACAGACAGGTGAACGGAGAAGACTACATAACAATGAACTACATGGTCTTTATAGCAAGGCAGATATAATAAGAACAGTTAAGTCTCGTAGACTGCGATGGTCAGGACATGTTGCACGTATGGGGAATGAAAGACTTGCATGGAAGCTCCTTGTAGGAAAACCAGAGGGAAAACGTCCAGTTGGTAGACCAAGAATGAGGTGGGAGAATAACATTAACTATGATTTGAGGGAGGAGGATTATACAGGGAATGATTGGAGGGCATTAGCTCAGGATAGGGATGTATGGAGAGCTTATGTCCGCGCGGCCATGAACCTACGGGTTCGATAGTGCCAGTGAGTAAGTAAGTAAGTAAGCCATGCTTCATTCAAATCGATTTCATCAAGATTCCACAGTATACCTTTTAGTGTGGTATTTAGCAATTTCTTTATAAGTGTTGCTTAAAAACGGAAGAAGCATTAAAACAACTGGAACACAGGGTTAGCCATAAACGAGGATAAAGCAAAATATACCTACGAGAATATCAAGAGTAGAAGTAAATCCAACCTCATATATAGTCCTAGATCAGGCATAGGTAACTGGGGCTCCGGGAGCTCATAACAACTCTCCGCCAATACCCATTCCACTCATTTGTACTTGCACTGCAGACGCAGGTATACAGTGATTGACAATACGCAGTGAGAGTCAGTGGCGAACAATTCAGCGTGAGCATGGCAAATTCTAAACACCGATACCATTTTAATACTGACTGGGAAAATGATTATTTTTGTATTTAGAATGGCACGGAAGGCTTGGAACTATACAGGTTGTTGTCAATAGACTCGTATCCCAACATGAGAGATTTTGCAGGCCACATTCTCGCAATGTTTAATTCGACTTATACATGCGAACAACTATTTTCGAAGTTGAACCGTACCAAATCTAAAATACGCTCCAGAATAAACGATGACACCCTAGTCTCAGTATTACGCATCTCTAAGAGTACTATCCAGCCTGACATAGACAAATTAGTGTCAAGAAAAGGCATCAGCGGTCCTCTACGCGCTCTTCAAACGTTAAGGTACGTACACACTTGCGCGCCGCGCGCGCACCATGTTCGTCAGATTTGGACGGGGTTTTAAGGTGCGCGCGAACGGCGCGCGCGCGTCTCGCACCACGATCCACTCATTGTTGGTTTTTTCCACGAACACTTTGATGGTTCGCTGTTTAGATTTGGACGGGTACCTGAGAGGTTCGTTGTTTTCGGTGCGCACATATTATTTGAGTATGGAGTGGTCAGAGGAAAACATGTTCAAACTTATTGATATTTATAGAAGCAAGCAATTATTGTGGGATCCTCAACATAAGGATCATTTTAAAAAATCATTGAAAAGAGATGCCTGTTTTTTCAATGTTATGTGTTTTTTTTTCGTGTGTGCTGTAATTGTATGAATACATTAGAATTATTTAGAAAACATTATTTATTTAAGACGTTCATTTCATAATATTATGTATGAAGTATCACAAAATAATACAATATATAAACACATTTATTACTAATTATTTATTTATTTCTTCAAAGACTCCAAAGAGCAAGACTGCTCATGTTAAGGGGCAATATACAAAAAATAATGGCCATGAAACAATTAACAATAAAAACGAGAAAACAAATTCAGGCATAAGTTTAAGTAATACAAACTACTATAGATGATATTTGAAGAGAAAAATTATACGCTCAGACCGGGACTTGAACCCGGGACCCTTGGTTCTCTAGACCAAGTGCTCTACCAACTGAGCTACCTGAGACAAGTACCGATCTAAACGCAAATCTTTCTCTTATACATTGTAATTCCCTTCCAACAAATGCTCTGAAGCCATGCTTCTATCTTGCAAATGTCGGCTCCTTTTTATTAAGAAGACATATTTGGGAATTATACATTACAGCCAGTACGGCTTTTTTCATGTTTTAATAATTGATTTCGTACATCCCATTGATGGATAAATCATATTTGAAGAGAAAAATTATACGCTCAGACCGGGACTTGAACCCGGGACCCTTGGTTCTCTAGACCAAGTGCTCTACCAACTGAGCTACCTGAGACAAGTACCGATCTAAACGCAAATCTTCTATAGATGCACAATATATATACACATATAAATACAATATTTAAACAGGATAATATTAATAATAATAAAATTAACAAAATTAACTAAGAAAGCAGTGAGAAAAAATATTTTTAATACAATTAGAAAAATGTTTAACATTCGTGAAATGTTGATATTCAATAGGTAAGTAGTTATTTTAATGGTTGATTAATGCATAACGAATCCCTTTTATACCTTTTTTTTAGAAACTAGTATCTTTGTGCAATAAATAGTATAATAATCATGTACATAGTATAAATAAAGTTATAAGTAATAAGCGTTACCAGACGTCCCGATTTTGGCGGGACAGTCCCGATTTTTAACAATTTGTCCCGCGTCCCGCGACATTTAAAAAAAAAGTCCCTATTTTTGGGGAAAGAATGCAGGACAAGCGGGAGAACGGAAAGGGAATAGACATGGTTGGTTACACCTGCTCTGCAAAATGTCTACTGAAGGTTTGTGGGTTTCCTATGGATCGCAGGAGGTTCGTTGAAATTAATAATTTCGACGAACATAACACGCGCCGTTCGTGTTCGCGGCGCGCATATGTGTACGTACCTTTTACACGTAATGTACGTAAGAATGGAAGGGATTGGTACAGCTCGAGACCAAGCTCTGTGTGTTTGCGGGGAGAAGTGTGGGGAGTGGGAGGAGGTACACTTCTATGCTTCTCATAGTACTAACAGCTGAGTCAGCAAATTCCTTTCAGACACACGGAGCTGGGTCCGGAGCAGTATATATGTTTCATGTTATAAGGGTGTACCGCCACTGATACTGCATGGTATGCGAGACAATAATAACAACAGTTACGAGTTAAATGAAGGGTGGAATGAGGAAGGATGTCATACTACCCCTCATTCGGCAGTTCCCCATGCCTGTCCTAGATGGTCAGAAATTTGAGTAAGTTGATAGTATTAAATACCAGGGTTCTCTAATTACCACAAAAAATGATTAAGTTAAGGGGGCGGGGGTGATGGGTGAAATTTCTACTTTCTACATTTTTTAGCTAGAGACTTGATGTTTTGTACAAACATTCACTGCACTAATGATGTGTTTAAGTTTAATTCTTGTGAGAAATATATTTTATGAGTTATTAAATATTATATTGAAAAAGTCCACCGCTGTGGTCTCGAGGTAGCGTGCTGCCTTGTCACCCAGCGGGCCCCGGGTTCGATCCCCGCTCGGGACAGTTTTTCAGGGTGAGGTTTTAATCGGGTTTTTTTTTTCTCACCTGTAAGACAAATGTCAGGAAAACTTTAAAGCCCAAACGGTCCCCGAAATCATATGGCCATCGAAAACATCATCAATCATATTCATCTTAGATTAAGCTTAGGATTAGGGATTGTCCTGGCGCACCTCTATCATCATCACCCATCATATCATCGTGGTAACGTATCCCCGCCTTCTAGGCGCCCCAACCTCAGAAGGGGGTTACAAGTACACCATGCCAGGAGAGAACACCTGGAATGTCGAAAGACAACCTAGGGCATTTGCAAAAAAAATATATTTTTCTGGAACGTTATTTCCTGGAAAATAATTCGTTTAAGGAAGTGCAAACAGTGGTTTCTTTTTATGGTGGTATAATAAATTGCTACAAATGTCTTTATATTATCTCCCGCAAGCGCTAACTGCTGACATTCGTGCACTATACATACAATCTGGTAGCCACATGCGGTCATTGTAAAATAATGCTATGGCCTATTCAAAATGTTTAAAAGGAGAAGTTTGATTTTAAAGTGATTAAATTAAACTGATAAAATTCGAGGAGATAAACAACTGTGATTGGCCACTGACTCCCATTTGGGACAAGAGTTAAGTAGTCTGTAGGGATCCATGAGCTAGAGACACAGTGTCAGTGGCTGTGTGTGACAGACATGAACAGGTTATAGAACGCTGATACATTATAATAAAGCGTGTCATGGCGCCTTGAGCACAGAGCGCTCGCTACGCTTCGTTGTTCTACAATGAAATGCACTTGCTTATCTCAACTGTTAACTTTACCTGGGGCGCATCAATCTACTATCGGCAGGTAAATTGTTCCTAGCGGACCAAATACAATCCAATTAAACGACACAACTACATTTTGCAAATCAGCCACGTATCAAAACAAACATAACCTCAACTGCCTGGAAGCTACCATGTTATCACTCTGCCACTTTTGTAAACCTCCCCAACTGTAGGCAGTTTCAGATATCAAAGCTACTCCAGTTTTAACAAGTATTAGGAAAAGATTTTTTTTACGTGATAGTGCGTTTTGTCGTACTTACAGCAATGGTGACCATGATTGAAAGTTCAACTTCCTACTTTACGGGATTACCAACCTAAATAACTATACTGCAATATTATATTGTCCACCGCTTTGGTCTCGAGGTAGCGTGCTGCCTTGTCACGCAGCGGGCCCGGGTTCGATCCCCGGTCGGGGCAGTTTTTCTGGGTGAGGTTTTATCAGGGATTTTCCTCACCTGTAAGACAAATATCAGGAAAACTTTAAGGCCCAAACGATCCCCGAAATCATATGGCCATCATCTTTATCATCATCATCATCCTTATCATTATCATCATCATCCTTCACCGGTGTGGAAAGCAACGGGAAGCTACCATACCTACACAATTCCCTAGTAAAGCTGCAAGCATAGCATGAAAATGCTATGATTGCAGTGAAGGACCTGCCTTCGGGCAGAATTACTATGGATGGAATATTATATTTACACCCACGTGCGGGAAGTAAAACCACTGCCCTCTATGTATATACTACGTACAATGTATATACAAATATATCCAAAAGGTAGTGTTAATATACATTATACGAAACAAATCACTTCATATTAAATGAACTGAACTTTATATGAAACATTTTTTTTCAAATGCCCCAGGTTTGTCTTTCGACATTCCTGGTTTCTCTCCTGGCACGGCCTACTTGTAACCCACTTCTGAGGTTGGGACGCCTGGAAGGCGGGGTTACGTTGCCCCGATGATATGATGGGTGATGGTGATAATGATGCGCCAGGAGAATCCCTAATCCTAAGCTTAACCTAAGATGAATATGAATGATGATGATTGCGATGGCCATGTGATTTCGGGGACCGTTTGGGCCTTAAAGTTTTCCTGACATTTGTATTACAGGTGAGGAAAAACCCCGATAAAAACCTCACCCAGAAAAACTGCCCCGACCGGGATATGAAACAACATAAAACAATAAGTATGTACTTGCGGCCATGTTATCAATAATTGTTCTCAAGGCCTCCTGTTGTTTCAACTAATAAACATTGCCTACACTGTTAACGTTAGTCAACTCTTTGGTCCAAAAATTGTCCTAAGAACTTTATTCTCAAATACTCGTAATCTCCTTTCCTCCCTTAAAGTAAGAGTCCATGTCTGGCATCCATATAATATAACTGGTAGAATAATAGTTTTATATATTTTCAGTTTAACGTTTTTTTGAAAGGAGTTGGGACTTCAAGAGTAATGCACAATAGCACGCATTTCCAGAATTGAGCCTATGTTTAATTTCTTTGTGCATCTCTTTGCTGTTTGTGATTATTGTTCCTAGGTATTAAATGAGCGTGAATAAATTATCTTGGTCAATAAATGCCCATTTGGAAGCGGCTAATTCCGGAACTGGGAAGAAAAGTGCTTAAGAATAATAATAATAATAATAATAATAATAATAATAATAATAATAATAATAATAATAATAATAATAATAATAATAATAATAATAATAATAATAATAATAATCCGTCCATCTATAGTAATTCTGCCCGAGGGCAGGTCTTTCACTGCAATCTTCATGCTATGCTTTGCAGCTTTACTAGGGAATTATAGGTGTGGTAGCTTCCCGTTTCTTTCCACACCGGTGAAGGATGATGATGATAATGATAAGGATGATGATGATGGCCATATGATTCCGGGGACCGTTTGGGCCTTGAAGTTTTCCTGACATTTGTCTTACAGGTGAGGAAAAACCCCGATAAAATCTCACCCAGAAAAACTGCCCTGACCGGGGATCGAACCCGGGCCCACTTCGTGACAAGGCAGCACGCTACCTCGAAACCACAGCGGTGGGTAATATTAATAATAATAATAATAATAATAATAATAATAATAATAATAATCCATCCATCTATAGTAATTCTGCCCGAGGGCAGGTCTTTCACTGCAATCATAGCATTTTCATGCTATGCTTTGCAGCTTTACTAGGGAATTATAAGTGTGGTAGCTTCCCGTTTCTTTCCACACCGGTGAAGGATGATGATGATAATGATAAGGATGATGATGATGGCCATATGATTCCGGGGACCGTTTGGGCCTTGAAGTTTTCCTGACATTTGTCTTACAGGTGAGGAAAAACCCCGATAAAATCTCACCCAGAAAAACTGCCCCGACCGGGGATCGAACCCGGGCCCACTTCGTGACAAGGCAGCACGCTACCTCGAAACCACAGCGGTTGGTAATATTAATAATAATAATAATAATAATAATAATAATAATAATAATAGCTTTACTTTACCTAGTAGAGTTGAGGCCTTAAAATCTTGTCTACGACTCAACCAGAATTATATATATATATATATATATATATATATATATATTATATATATATATGTCATAATTAAATGTTTAACATTGAGCAATGCAAGCTTAATATGGTATGATAAGAAAAATAAATGCCTGGACGGGATTCGAACCCGGATCTCTGAGTTCGAATCCCGTCCAGGCGTTTATTTTTCTTATCATACCATATATATATATATATATATTCTTGCATCTAAATTACTAGAAAAAATATTACATGGTATATCTACTATATAATTATTATTTAAATACATTTCGATTTAATCTAGATTTAAGGAATGAAATGTAAAATGTACAATACAGAAAAATGATTAAAAAGCTATTAATGCCATAGAATACATTTAATTCTCGAGAAAAAATTAAGTTGCGTAACGACCGCCTTTATCCCTAAATCGCAAGCCTGGTACTCATTTCAGTTAGAAGCCGAGTCAATCCTCAGGGCAGCCAGTTTAAAAATCCTGACCCACCGGGACTCGAACCCCCTAAGATTCTGGCTTGTAGCGTATTTCCTTGCCCAACTATGCTACTCTGTACAAAATAGTGATATTATTTCATTATAATCCAATATTAACTCATAGTAAACAAGTATATAGAAGATACTTTAACCCTTAAATTGGCAAAACACAAATTTCTTCTGTTACTTATTTGAATGTGGCGGACCGCAATGAAAACGGAATCTTGTATAACGGTTATTATTATGTATATTGTATAATTAGACACATATTTAAGTGGTTTCTTTTTGTTCGTTTTCTTCTGACTTATTTAAAATATTAAATTAATTGAATTAATTGATGTATCCAAAAGGATACATTACGAATTTAAGGGTTAAGTCGAGCGGATGTATCAAAGCAATGTTTACATGATTACATCCTGCATTATACAATTACGTGGTATTACAGAGCACTTTATTAGCGGCACCAATTATACAAATATCAAGACGGGACTCCAACCAATAAACGTGCTTCCTGCCTTACAATATTATAGACCAATATAAATGTTGCATCATTAAATACATTGGATAAAATCCAGCATCTTTCAATGGAGTTTTTCAATCATTGTCGGTCTCTGACTTTCGCTTATAAAATCCAATAAATAAACTAAAAGCAATATCAAAAAATACAACATGGAAATATCATCAGAAAAATAAAAAACAATGGCTTTCAAGGGCGCTCATGCAGTTCGGACAAAGATCATCATCAATGGCAGGCATGGATTAAGACAATTGGCCTGTTCCGCTTCAGAAAAGAAATTGATCCCCCCATCTCTTCTTAGGTCTTCCTGGGTCTCTTCGCCCTGTGGGTCTGTAGTTCAATAGCTGCAGAGGTAGTCTATTGTTTGGCATTCTCAGAAGGTGTTCATGCCAATTATTTTGTAATTTTTGAATGATTTCAGTTATTGCTGGTGTGTTGAGAGCTTTGCGGATATCTTTATTACGCATGTGATCATAAAGCGTATAACCCGCTAAAGGTCTTAATAACTTCATTTCTGCAGCTACTATCCTATTTAATTTACCTGTAGTAAGAGTCCAGGTTTCAGAACCATTAAGTAGAGTTGGAAGAGCCATTGTTTTATAAAATTTTAGAATTGTATCTGGACGTACTTTTCGGAAAAGAATGCTTTTTATTGTTCCTATAAGTTTTTGACAAAGATAATACTAGAAAATAAACCAATAGAACAAGTGGTGTTATAACTTCCTAGGTTGCGAAATATCATACACAGCGGAAACAGATATAAATAACAAACTAAATAAGTTTAATTATATAACAGGAACACTAAAAAGAACTTTGAAAAATAAAGCCAGGAAAGACTTTATAATGAAATTATACAAGGCAATGGCAGTGTCTATTATTACTTATGGATCCGAAACATGGACAGGGACAACACAACAATCTGCTAGAATACAAGCTGCTGAAATGGAATTCCTCAGACCAATAGCAGGATATCAAAGAAAGGACAAAGAACACAACACAGAAATAAAACAACTAAAAGTAGTGGAATTAAACACAAAATGAAATACAGAACAAACTGGAAAGAACACTTAGCAAGGATGACTGAGAAAAGAATATCAAAAGGAGCATACAACTATTCACCACGAGGAAGAAGATGTTTGGGAAGACCAAAGAAAAGACGGAAAGAACAGCAATTTGGAACCGGAACAGATTAGTAAATAAGCCTAAACCGTGACGAAAAAGAAGATAAAATATCATTAATAATTTTATTAAGGTGCCGATTGTCAAGAACAAGTGGGAGCCTTAACCTCCTACTACCCCAAGGGCCTCCTGAGGCCTGTAGTGGGATCACTTTACCTTTACCTTATGCATTTACATCTCAATTTAAAAGAACACATGTCAGGCTAGTAACTGCATAGCAAATTTCAGTTAGCGTGTACTGGGGCTGTCTAACCACAAAATTTCACTTTAATGCCATAAAAATTGCGTCGTAAGGAGCATTTAAAGGTTTGGAAAATGTCAAAAAAATGGTTGGTCGGTCTTAAGTTCTTTAGGTTGATACTACCTCACTGGCACTATCGAACCCATAGATTCATGGTCGCAAGGACATAAGCTCTCCACACATCCCTATCCTGTGAAAATGTTTTCCAATCATCGCCTCTATAATCTACTTACCTCAAATCATGGTTAATGCTATTTTCCCACCTCATTCTTGGTCAACCAACTGGACTTTTTCACTTTGGTTTTACTATAAGAAGATTCCATCCTACATTTGCAATTCATGTCACATTTCCTGCCCATCGCAGTCTACCAGACTTAATTATTGTAACTATATATGTCTCTCTCCAAAGATCATGTAGCTCACTGTTATGCAGTCTTCTCATTTGCCTGTCCATCTCTCTTTGGTCAATGATTTTCCCAAGAACTTTATTCTCAAACACTTATAATCTTAAAATAAAATAAGTTAAAATATACCTTCGTAGGTAAAATCCGTCGTCCTCAACTTATAAAATATGTAAACTTTATGCCTGTAGGACTTTCAGAACATCCGTTCCATCTTCAGCAGCTCCCTCTTCGCTACAACATCCAGTATGATGGTTGATGCTGCTGGTCCTAATGTGGTGTTGTCGTGACTAACACCACATAGGACCAGCAGCATCAACCATCATACTGGATGTTGTAGCGAAGAGGGAGCTGCTGAAGATGGAACGGATGTTCTGAAAGGCCTACAGGCATAAAGATTTGAGGACGACGGATTTTACCTACGAAGGTATATTTTAACTTATTTTATTTTATGACTCTCCACCTCAACGGTTTTAACAAAGAATTGTATTAGTATTGACTCATAATATTTTCTCCTCCCTTAAATTAAGAATCCATACTTCGCATCCATATAATATAACTGGAAGAATAACACTTTTATATATCTTCAGTTTAGCATTTATTGTCTTAACCACTTGGATACGGCGCGAGACACAGTAATAATAAAAGCAAGTCCTGGTTTTATTTTTTTTAATTTTATTGACGGCCGTGAATTCTGAGTTTTTACAGTCGTCATGGAAAAATAAAAGGTTAGTAAACTATCAGTAGACCTAGTAACATGAACTATGGCCAGGAAGTAGAGCAGAGGATAGCAATGAAAAAAAGAAGCTTTTAACAAGAAGAAAAGCATTTTCTGCGGACCTTCCGCAAAAGAATTATGGAAGACGCTAATGATGTGCTTTGTGTGGAGTGTAGCATTGTATGTTGCAGAGACTTGGACATTACGACGGAATGAGGATAAACGACTGGAAGCTTTTGAGAAGTGGATATGGAGAAGGATGGAACATATAAAATGGACGTAAAAAATAAAAAATAAAGATGTGTAGGTGTAAAAGTAAAGTAAAGTAAAGTGATCCCACAACAGGCCTCAGGAGGCCCTTGGGGTAGTAGGAGGTTAAGGCTCCCACATTTTCTACACAATCGGCACTTTATGTCAGCCGGGTTGTCAGCCCTGCGTGACGGCCGCCTTTACCCCCAGAACAAGCGTCTGGTACTCATTTCCGTTAGAGGCTGAGTCGACCCCAGGGCCATAGTGCCGCCAGAGGTTTTGGATCAGTTTAAAAGTCCTGACCCCAACGGGACTTGAACCCTCGACCCTCCGGCTTGTAGCTCAGTGCCTTAACCACTACGCTACGGCGTGCCCCCGATGTGTAGGTGATAAAGTTATAATATTTATTATAGCTCAAAATATTTTCATTATTCTTGTATTTTTTTTATTTAAAGGGGGCTAGGCAGAGTGGGTGAAGGAAGAACAATGCTGGAACTCATAAAGAAGAGGAAAATAAATTGGATTCGTCTCTGGCTAAGAAGAAACTGCCTGCTGACGGATGCCCTAGAAGGGATGGTCAACGGAAAGAAAGTTAGAGGTAACAAAAGAAATCAGATGATAACAATATTAAAATAAATTGAGGGGCACGCCGTCGTAGCGTAGTGGTTAAGGCACTGAGCTACAAGCCGGAGGGTCGAGGGTTCAAGTCCCGTTGGAGTCAGGATTTTTAAACTGACCCAAACCCTCTGGCGGCACTATGGCCCTGGGGTCGACTCAGCCTCTAACGTAAATGAGTACCAGACGCTTGTTCTGGGGTAAAGGCGGCCGTCAC
This sequence comes from Diploptera punctata, assembly GCA_030220185.1. Classification (NCBI taxonomy): domain Eukaryota; kingdom Metazoa; phylum Arthropoda; class Insecta; order Blattodea; family Blaberidae; genus Diploptera; species Diploptera punctata. The sequence continues at coordinate 342,345 of JASPKZ010007389.1, forward strand.
GCAGGGCTGACAACCCGGCTGACATAAAAGTGCCGATTGTCTAGAAAAAGTGGGAGCCTTAACCTCCTACTACCCCAAGGGCCTCCGGGTCTGTTGTGGGATCACTTTATTAAAATAAATTGTTTATATGCGGATAAAAAAAGGAAAGCTGAGTTAACCCATTCGGCTCAAAAAACGAGGTAAACTCGCCAGCAGTTAAATGACCTTCAACTCAGAAGACGAGGTACACTCGCTTTACTCTGCTGTTATATATTTTGCAATACTTTGTACATCCCTTGGCAGGGTAATCTTTTATTAACATGTATGAATAGCAGAGGTATGTGTTTTTGCCTTCACCCTTATTGTAATCTCAAGTACCGTTATATTTTGTTTGTTTTGAATATCTGAAAATAGACAATATAATTTACGGTAACTTAAATCTGGTTTCTGGGAAAATGCATTCAGAAATTAAACCTGAAGCGAATGCTGAGTTTGCAGTGAAAGACCTGCTCTTGGACAGAACACTATGTATGTAAACCCATGGTTCTGCAACTGATTGTGCTTATTTTAGAATATTGTCATTTTAAAGAGTTCAGCTTGACGTTTTGCCGCCATTTATTCTTGTTATCGAGCACGGTGTACCATGGCAACAAGACAACATTCCGGTGAACATTGACGGTGTGGCTGCTGATGCGCCGGTGATTGATTACCTTCCCTAACAGACACAGGCGTGTGTATGCATGCCTTCATGCTAATGACGACCGCTTCCAACGCTCACTCTGAAGTCAGGTTATGTCCATACAAATTTCATCAAATTACCACCATATTACAGGAGCAATGTCCTCTTTATGCAAATTAAACGTAAATATGCATAAAAAGTAACTTATAAAACAACATTGAAAGTTTCAGTTATGTTTGGAAGTGAAACATAGACATTATCATAAGTAATGCCACGAGTGATTTCCAAATTATCGATAAATTCACGACTCACGAAGTGAGGAGTGAATTTATCTAGACAATTTGGAATTCAAGAGTGGCATTTGTTAGGAGTATTTAACGAATAAAATTAAGCTGTTTACTCTCAAATCATTATTTAAATATAGTTATTTTAAAATATTTATATATACTCTAAGTTTTATTTTTATTTTTATTTAATTATATATATATATATATATATGTTATATTCTTCGGAAACGGACCACAGCGAAAACTCTATTTGTTTAATTATATAAGACCTAAACCTGTGACTCGAACTTATCATTCCTTGATAATGGCATGTGGGATCATGCCGAAACGTCGGAGTCAGTGGCCAGGGGCCGGACTTGAATCCAAGACGCGGAAAACCCAAGAAAACTTTCTTATTCATATATATATATATATATAACTGTCCATCGCTGTGGTCTCGGGGCAGCGTGCTGTCTTGTCACGCAGCTGGCCCGGGTTCGATTCCGGGTCGCGACAGGCTCCTGGGTAAGGTTTTTTCGGGGTTTTTCCTCACCTGTTAGACAAATGTCAGCAAGCTTAGGGCCCAACGGTCCCCGAAAATTATCCAGCCATCAACCTTATCATTATTTTTTTTGTCTAATGCCACCAGGTTACCTTTTATGACATTTCTGGCTTTTTCCCCTGGCATTGGTAGAATTGTAATCCATTTCTTAGGTTGGGGCACCTGGAAGGCGGAGTTACGTTACCCCGATGATATGATGGATGATAAATGACAATGAAGCGCCAGGAGAGTTCTTAACCTAAACTTTACCTAAATCAGACCATGGGCAACCACAGGAATAATTCTCTTTAAGAAAAAAATCCTATGGTCTGACCGGGAATCTAACCCGGGACCTCATCAAACAGTAGTTAGTAACGCTGACCACTAGCCCGTGAGGCTGGTCTCCTTATCATCATCATCATCCTTCACCGGTGTGGAAAGCAACGGGAAGCTACCACACTTATCATTCCCTGGTCTTCTTCTTCTTCTTCACGGTTTAGGCTTATTTAATAACCTGTTCCGGGTCCAAATTGCTGCTGTTTCCATATTTTCTTTGGTCATCCCAAACTTCTTCTTCCTCGTGGTGAATAGTTGTATGCTGCTTTTGGTATTCTATTCTTAGTCATCCTTGCCAAGTGTTCTTTCCAGTTCGTTCTGTATTTCTCTATTGTTGTGTTTAATTCCTCTACTTTTAGTTGTTGTCTTATTTCTGTGTTATGTTTTTCGTCTGTTCTTTGATATCCTGCTATTGGTCTGAGGAATCTCATTTCAGCAGCTTGTATTCTGGCTGATTGTTGTGTTGTCACTGTCCATGCTTCGGATCCATAAGTAATAATAGGCACTGCCATTGTCTTGTATAATTTCATTATATTTCCCTAGTAAAGCTGCAAAGCATAGCATGAAAATGCAGTGAAAGACCTGCCCTCGGGCAGAATTACTATGGATGGATGGATGTATATGTGTATATATATATATATATATATAATGAGTACGGACTTATAGACTATCAGTTTGCAACAAACATTCGCAAATTTTAAAGTTCTCCATCGTTCTCTGTCCTCTGTGTCTTCATCTGTTATACCAAATTTCTTCATTGAATTTAGAATGTTATTTTTCCAGGTTGTAAAATTTTCCTAAAATTAAGTTAAAAATTGTCCTAAGAACTTTATTCTCAAATACTCGTAATCACCTATCTTTGAAGTGAGATGTTTCGCATCCATATAACTGGTAGAATAAAAGTTTTACATATTTTCAGTTTAACGTTTTTTGAAAGATGTTAGGACAAGAGTCATTGTAATGCATAATAGCATGCATTTTCAGAATTGAGCCTACATGTATTTTCATTGTATAAATAAGCTAATTTTGTATGACAATTATTGACTATTTGATTACACCGGCCGACAAGGTTTTCTTCACAAGAAATCTGATTGGTGAATCTAATGTATTTTTTCATACTGAATTCAAATATGTAGTCAGAATTTTTCCATCAGGCACAGTTTTTTTTGTGACAGCTACTTTTTAAAAATTGATTTTAGCATTCTCTTTGAGCTGTCATGGGATGCAACATGTCCTTAAAAATGCACTTTTTGGAATCTCACTTAGACTTCTTTCTGGAAAATCTTGGGGCTGTCTCTAATGAGCACGGTGAGCGTTTTCATCAGCAAATTTCCACAACGGAAAAGAGGTACCAAGGCAAGTGGAGTTCTAATATGCTGGCTGACTACTGTTGGTCCAAGAAGAGACATGTTCCAGATGCAAAATATGCCCTAAAATCACTATCTACCACTTTCTAGGTAAGTCAGAATGAGTTAGAGTTAGATGGATTTTATTAAAAATTATAAAAAATGTAAATGAATACCACAGAAAACTCTTGCCTGATAGGAAAAAACTGAAATGATATTTAAATTCAGGATGAAAAATACTTCTAAAGTATCATCATCATCATCATCAACAACAAGGATTAATTATTAAATAAAAATAAAACGTAGTTTTATTTGATTTTCATATTTATTATATAATTCAGTGACAGCTGTACCTTCTTCAGACATGTTAACAAATTATGAATTGTGTTCCAACTGATCTAAGCAACAATACAACAATATTTATTTAAATTTTTTAATTTAACAAAGGGGATTCATTCAAATCAAGTTGAGAATTTAACAGTTTTTTACTACTTTTAAAGGATTAAGACCATTGGCCTGTTCCGATTTCATTATAGGTCGAATTGGTCCTTCCATCTCATCAATGGTCTTCCCAACATTCTTCTCTCTTTTGGTTTATAATTATACATTCTTCTTGGTATGCGCTGTCATTCATTCGTAATACGTGCTGAAGATAAGCATTTTGATAATATTTTATTCTTTCACAGAGATTAAATATATTAAGTTCTTAGTGGAATGCAGGCTTTCACGGCCGGTAATCATGGTAATAAAAGATTCCGGGCTATGTGGCCGTGGTCTATAACTGGCGTTTCTTCCAGACGTTTCTCCCTCAACTGCGGAGGGCATATTCAGTGGCGAGCGCTTCCAGCTGTTGTTTCTCTGTCGTAGACTCGAGAAACAACAGCTGGAAGCGCTCGCCACTGAATATGCCCTCCGCAGTTGAGGGAGAAACGTCTGGAAGAAACGCCAGTTATAGACCACGGCCACATAGCCCGGAATCTTTTATTACCATATATTAAGTTCTGTTCTTATATCTTCTTTTTCTTCTAAAATGTCATGTCTTAATTGTTGTGAAAGAAAAAAAGTTCATTTTTGTCGACCAGTGTTATTTGTCCTTCTTTGGTCCCTGAAACATTTTGCAGGAAATGGCCCGTGAACAAAGAATATTGGACAATGCTGATGCATTGTATTGTAAAGAGATGCATATATTGCAGTGTGAATGTGCAAAAAACAACGACCTTAACCCTTTAGATTTCTGGCTGAGAACATTTAAAGGGCATGGTGTATGCAGACCTCATAAAAGATGTACAAACAGTACGGCGACGCGTGTCCAATATCTGTCAGACATTCCGGCAACAACCAGGGGTGGGGTGTTACAAGGAATGCCGCATTCTTCCAGACATAACACGGAAGTTTACATTGGAAGGAATAAAGTTATATAGACGCATCGGCGATGAATAGATACCTTTATTTCTAGTCCTTTTAAATACAGTCATCATATTCTCCTTAGGTCAATCAGCGTTATGATTAGAGCGAGGATTTTTATGAAATTTCATGTTTTAAACTATTGGTCAGAGAGCGCTGAGACAAAGTATCTTTACATTTTATGATATGTAGAATCAAATAAGACCTTCATATTTTTTCATATTTCATAATATTTTGGCGAAATGTTCATATTTCTGTAAAAATTTAATATTCCTTCATATTTTTCAACTTTCAATTTTTTTAAATAAAATGTCTACTATTTCGTTAGAAACATTTTTGGAGTGACTGTAATTTTGAAAGTTTTTGACAATGTAATATGGTAGACAGTGAAAATTCCTAAGTATCCCATCTGGAACAAGATAAATAGATTTGATAAAAGAAAATAATTGAAAAAAGGAGAGATGGAATACCAAGTGGAGGCTTTTGTCCGAAACTACAGAAAAAGAACAGGGATTTCCTAATCTGTGACAAGAACATGAATAAGTAGAATAACAATGTTAGAATAATAACCACCCACTCTTCTTTCTCAGGTAGAAACCTATTCCTTTTGCTACCTAAGGACAGTCCTTATTTTATGAATGGATTACAGTATTTAAATGTAGGTAAGAAGCTGTGCTGTGAAATAAGGTCTTGCTCCACAGTTTATGAAATTTGTAAAGTTCTTGTAGGTAAGGCCAATATTATTCTCACTTACATCAAACTATCATATATGTAATGTAGTACATGATTGCTCCCATATCATCATATGATATGGAGCATACTTTTTGATCGTACAGGCGTTAAAAAATATATATAAAGCTCCTAACTGTGTATTATGAACAGAATTGATAATTTGATTATTCAAAGCACATGCATATATACTGTGCTCGGGCAAATTTCATGGAAAAACTAATGTTAAAATAATTCTAACTACATTTCACTATGTTCATACGTGTAATGTATAGGATTAAAAATAATTGTAATTGCAAAGAGAGGTTTGAAATACTCCCTAGAATTATTTGTGGATTAATTTATTTTAACATCTTGTTTCTCCAAATATGACATATAATACTTGGTCTACTGCGATGGGCAGGACATGTGACACGAATGGGGGAATGAAAGACGTGCATGGAAGTTTCTTGTAGGAAAACCAGAGGAAAACGCCCAGTTGGTAGACCAAGAATGAAGTGGGAGAATAACATTAACCATGATTTGAGGGAGAGATTATAGAGAGGATGATTGGAAAACATTGGCTCAGGATAGGGATGTATGGAGAGCTTATGTCCGTGCGGCCATGAACCTACGGGTTCGATTGTGCCAGTGAGTTAATTAGTTAGGACTTGGTCTACGTGTGTTCTGATTAATCCAATTTAATGTTATTGTGACATTTATATATACTGGAATACATTATCTTTATGCAAGGTAAACAGAAGTCATCCAAACTGTACCTACTCTAAATTTTGTCAGTGGTATATTCGATGGAAGCAAGTTACAACGGTTACTATGTTTTTTTTATTTATGTTTGGATTTCATAATTCAATATCATTACATAAATTAATTGATCGCGTTTTATATAACCCAGTATTAATTTATTGAAATAAAGTGTCAAACTACAGGCTTGGGAGGCCCTTGGGGTAGATGGATGTTGAGACTTCCACATTTCTAGACAATCTCCAAGGGATGTCCACTGGGTTCTCAGTCCTGCGTGACGGCCCCTTTGCCCCAGAATATGCATCTGGTACTCATTTAAATTAAGAGCTGAGTAGACTCTAGGGCTATGATGCCACCAGAAGGTTTGGTCCAGCTAAAAACCTGACCCCATTGAGACTCAAACCCACGACCTTCCGCCCTATTAGCGTGATTCCTCACACAATACACTTCAATGTGAGCCATTAAAATTGCTTCAAATCACGAACATGATATTTTATTGATAAGAATCAATACAACCTCATAATGTTAAAAATTCCAACATTTATTATATTAAATGATATTTTATATTGAGTCAGAAGTAATGAAAAATTAATTAAAATGGAAATACTGTGAAACTCTTGATTTCTTGAGCTATAAAAGGTCCTCTTGTCTCATTTGTGTGCTTGTATGTATACCCATAAATTATACAGGGCTTGGGTATATAAATATGTGTAAAAAGTTAAAAAAATAGTAGCTTCATAATATTTTTGTGTCCTAATTTTCATAATTTTCATATTTTGCTATTATGATTTCATATTTTAGTATAATTTTCTTCATATAATTCCTCGCTCTAGTTATGATTTATACAGCAAAACTTGTTTAATTCGGAACGTGAATAATGCGGAAACCTGTCCAATGTGAACAAATTTATTGGTCCCGGCGAAATAGTAGTAATTTACGTGTATTTATTTTGCATAAAACGGACTCTGTCCAACGCGGAAACGGAAGGTTATTTCAACAGAATTTATGAAAAAATTATAAAGCGGAAAAACAGAGAGATAAATTAGTTTCCACTTCATTGAATTCCCGTTACACCAAAAAAACAATAAGGACTTATTCCTGCCATGGGGTGAAGTAGAAATTCTACCTGTACCTGAAATTTTCTTTCGGCCGTTATGAGAAATACAGATACCTGTCTTACAAATGACCATTGTACTGTAAAATCTAAAATTAGTTTAAGTTCTGATACTGTTCTTTCAGTCCACCGCTGTGGTCTCGAGGTAGCGTGCTGCATTGTCAGGCAGCGGGCTCGGGTTCGATCCCCGGTCGGGGCAGTTTTTTATCCGGGTTTTTCCTCACCTGTAAGACAAATGTGAGGAAAACTTTAAGGCCCAAACGGTCCCCGAAATCATATGGCCATCACCATCATCTTTCACGGTGTGGAAAGCAACGGGAAGCTACCACACCTACAATTTCCTATGAAAGCTGCAAGCATAGCATGAAAATGCAGAATTACTATGGACTGATCTTTCACAGGTAGCGTTCTGAATTTACGGAATAAAGATGGCTAAAACGTATGTATCATTGTCATTAAACGAAAAAGTGAAAGTGATTGAAGATAAATCTCCAAATTTCCGGACCGATGCTCCAAAGTCAAGCTCTAACTGTTGCTAAATCCCTAGGGAATAACGATTTCAAGGCATCTTCAGGTTGGTTGGACAGTTTTAAAAGACGACACAATGTAGTGTGGAATGAAATTTGCGGGGAATCAAAGGATGTGGACGAAAGTGTAGTTAGTGAGCGGAAAACGAAACTGCATACTTTAATTTCAGGATACGCGCATAACAGATATTTTTAACGCTGACGAAACGGGACTGTTTTTTTTTTGTGCGTTACCGTCGAAGTCGCTAGTACATATTATACTTCATAATCAATTGAGTTGGTGTTTACTTGATGAAAATCCATATTTACTAATTAAATAAAAATAAAACGTAGTTTTATTTGATTTTCATATTTATTATATAATTCAGTGACAGCTGTTTCGGTACACTGTACCTTCTTCAGACATGTTAACAAATTAAGAATTGTGTTCCAACTGATCTAAGCAACAATACAACAATATTTATTTAAATTTTTAAATTTAACAATGGGGATTCATTCAAATCAAGTTGAGAATTTAACAGTTTTTTACTACTTTTAAACTTATTAATTTCTACAGCCTCCAAAAGATCTAACTTCTTACCCTTATCACAAATATGTAAAATTTCAAAATTTGGATCGAATCAATGATTAAATTGGAATAGGTGGTTAGCATAGTTTGAATTTTCTAAATTTCTGTTATATGCTCTCATGTGTTCCTTTATCCGAGATATAAAAGGTCTACCAGTTTGTCCTATATAGACATTGTCACATGTGCCACACTTCAATTTATATACACCTGATAATTTTTCTTTTTTTGTTTTGGTTTTATTGTTTCTTATTATATTTTGCCACATTAATGTGGCATTTAAAACTAATAAAACTCTACAAAATATAATAAAAAACAATAAAACCAAAACAAAAAAGAAAAATTATCAGGTGTATATAAATTGAAGTGTGGCACATGTGACAATGTCTATATAGGACAAACTGGTAGACCTTTTATATCTCGGATAAAGGAACACATGAGAGCATATAACAGAAATTTAGAAAATTCAAACTATGCTAACCACCTATTCCAATTTAATCATTGATTCGATCCAAATTTTGAAATTTTACATATTTGTGATAAGGGTAAGAAGTTAGATCTTTTGGAGGCTGTAGAAATTAATAAGTTTAAAAGTAGTAAAAAACTGTTAAATTCTCAACTTGATTTGAATGAATCCCCTTTGTTAAATTTAAAAATTTAAATAAATATTGTTGTATTGTTGCTTAGATCAGTTGGAACACAATTCATAATTTGTTAACATGTCTGAAGAAGGTACAGTGTACCGAAACAGCTGTCACTGAATTATATAATAAATATGAAAATCAAATAAAACTACGTTTTAATTTTATTTAATTAATATTATACTTCACTTCTCAACGGCAGCGGAGCTACAATTAATCCAAGGTGCGTAAAAAGACATACAGTGATCTACAATCTAAGATTATTAATACGTTTTAGTTTTTTACAATGCGGAATTTTGTCTAATGTGGAAAAAATTGTTCCATGCGATTCCACTTTGAGCAAGTTTACTCTATATAACTTTTTTTTTGCGTGATAGTGAGTTTTGTCGTACTTACAGCAATGGCGACCACGATTGAAAGTTCAACTTTCGTATATTTCGGGGTTGCCAACATAAATAACTATACTGTAATATTACAGATTACAAACCTCGTGCGGGAAGCAAAACCACTGCCCAAGATATATTAGCAGAAAACTCCTAGAATAGTATATTAAATGGAGTTTAAAAGTAATTTTGAATAAATCATTTTATTTACCTTGTGGTCATGAAAAGAAAGATTTAGTTTTGGAAGATGGAATGAGATGTATCAAAGATGTGAAGAATGTAATTACCTGGGAATCAAAATTAACTCAAAATGTACGCAAGAAAATTACATAAAATATGGAATTCAAAAAGGCAGACCGGAAATAACAAATGTTAAACGAAGTTTTGTGGGATAAGAACAATGTATTTACAAAAACGTATCCAAAAGGTAGTGTTAATATGAATTATATGAAACAAATCACTACATTTTAAATTAACTGAACTTTATTTGAAACAATATAAAACAATAAATACGTATTTGCGGCCATATTGTCAATAATTGTTCTCAAGGCCTTCTGCTGTTTCAACTAATAAACATTGTCCACACTGTTAACGTTAGTCAGTTGTTTATAAGGAACGCAAATATTTCCAACAAAGATTTTATTATTTTACTATTATTTATTATTTTGAAAACACCATCTCGCAAAACTAAAGTGCAACGCACGTTTGTCAATGTTTTACAGAATCTCGGAAATTAAAAACCTCGCTATATATCGGTTTTTAAACATTTACTCACTTCTGTAAAAACCGCTTCGAAACCTCGCATCGTAATATAGACCTACTATTTTATAAACATAGTACAAATTGATATTAAATTCTGTAGGGTTAACCACAGTGGACTAGTTTTTATGCGCCTTGCTTCTGGT